>CM022753.1:26404897-27004897 GCA_012411365.1 Ameiurus melas | reverse complement strand
TAACTTATTGTAAGTGTTTTGCATAATTGTTCACCTGGCTTGCTGGAACTTTTGACCACTCCCCCATGCAATATTCATTAAGCTGCACAATGTTTGAGGGTTTTTTTTTTTGCATGTAGTGCCCATTATACAAAAACAAAAAACAAACAAAAAAACACAACATTTCAACAGAATTCAAATCTGGGCTTTGACTAGGCCATTCCATAACCCTGCATTTCTCCTTTTTGAGCCATTCCTTGGTGGATTTACTAGTGTGCTTAGGATCATAAGCATGTTGAATGGTCCACTTTCGGTTCAACTTCAACTTTTGGACAGATGGCCTTACATTATCCTCAAGCACTCTTTGATATGATGCAGAATTCTTAGTTGAATCAATGAATGCAAGCTGTCCAGTCCTCGAGGCAGCAAAGCAAGCCCAAACCATAACATTTCCACCACTGTGCTTCACAGTTGGTATGAGCTGCTTCCCCTGAAAAGCTGTCTTTGGTCTGCACCAAACATGTCTACTGTTACTGTGGCCAAACAACTCCATCTTTGATTTGTCTGTCCGGAGCACATTATGCATTTTGACAGTTGCAAGACTTATTAGCTTATCCTGTGATGAACTTTTGTGGTTCTTGGAGACTTCTTTTTACATCAGATGGTCTGCTCTCAGGTTGAATTTGCTGGGATGGCCAGACCTGGACAAATTGGCAGTTGTTTGAAATCTGCGCCATTTGTAGATTATTTTCCTTACAGTGGAATGATTTCAAATAATAAAAAAAAAGATTCAACTAATCTGTTTAAATTCCTTGCCAGACTCATAGGCATCCACAATCTTTTTTTCTGATGGCCCTATAGAACACTTTTTTTAACTTGGCATGCTTACACTAAATAAAGACAGGTTCCACCTTCACTCCCTAAGCAGGTTCTAATCAGTGGCACCCAATCCTGAACACCTGATTAAATTTTATAGATTAGAAGGTGTGATAAATGTATGGATGTACTTACTTTTTACATGTGACTGAGCTGTTTTTTTGTTAATTTACATTGTGAAAATTACTACAAAATGTCAGTTTTATGTGTCATTTGACAGAGTTTATCAACTTTATTATTAGGCACTGTTTCGAAGAGGATCAAACGTTTGCTTGCCCAAACATGTCAAAAAAGCCAACAATTTCCATGCGATATACTTATTTTTTCACATGACTGTATCTCTTGGTTTCATATCAGTTTAAGAGGAAGAAAGATGCAGGTCTTCTAAATAAGAAAGGTCACTTGGAAATATTTGTACACTATAGCAGCACGGTCTAAACTTGATATTTTACACTATGCAGATTGGGCACACTAATTGGTAAAATTTAATATATTGGAATCAATAACAGCATTGTCTGGTGGATTACACATCCTCCATACAAGAAGTTCTTTTTGGCCATACATATTGTATACCATATGACTTTTCTGAACTAGAGAAGGGAGATGACTAATGCATCAATAAGTGGTACTGGATATATTGAGAAAGACAAAAATGTCAACATCAACTAAATATGTAGGTGGTGTGAGAGAAACAAGAGAGAATTCACTCCACTGGCTTTCTGTAGCTGCTGGAATCAGATTTAAAACAATGATGCTCATCTAAAAAGCCAAAAACAGTCCACACCTACCACCACGCTTCCTTCAAGCCTTGAGAATCGCACGACTCAACCCACCATACCTCAAGGTACACATGCATTGACATTCTTCTCTTTCCTGGCATCCAGGAGGTGTAATGAACCTTGGCTATCAAAACAGCTGAATCACTGGCTGTCTTCTTACAAAGAGCAAAAATATTCCTTTTCAACAAGAACATTGATTAGCACTTGTTTAATTTCATTTTAAAAAACGTACTTATGTGATTTAGTTTCTTCCTGAACAAACCTTGCCCTAATAGGGTTTTAGCTTGATGCTGAAATTTTGAAATGGCATGAGGATATGTTTCTGAGGGAGAATACAAAATAAAATTCAAATGTAGAACTGCTCCTAATGTTGGTGAGTTGTTTTTAAAACCACACCCACTGGACTTCCACTAATATTAGCAATAATTTTATGTACACATTATGTACACAGATGTGAACCTGTAATTAGCTGTATGGAAAATGAATGAATACAAGCTGCTGTATAATCAGTGCTTTATTGCTGCTGTGAATCATGCACACACCTCCATATCAAGAAATAAAGAAACCTTCACTTTTAAGCTTAAAGCCTTGAAGTGAAACATCCTGCATGACTTACATAGTTTCGTCATAGAACAAAAAGCAATGACAGAACAATGACAATTACATTTACCTTACACAATATGCTATTGACTATAGATTTCCATGATTCTTGGTTTACATATGTTTTTATTTTTTTTGAAGATAGAAATAGGTTTAAGGTAATTTAGGGTTTAAATAGGTTTAATAGGTTTTACTGCTTAGGTAGTGGAGATAATATACTACAGTCATGTGAAAAAATAAGTACATCCCATGGACATTCTTGGCTTTTTTGACATATTTGGACAAGCAAAGATTTGATCCTGGTTGAAACATGGCCTATAAATTAAGTTGATACAGACATCACAAAAAATTTACATTTTGTAGAATTTTGAGAAAATTAGGTCATGATCATAAGAAAACAAGAAAGAAAAAATAATAATAATGCATGACTGCTTAGGGCTTCCACACTGCAGGGCAGCAATAACAACAAAGCCAAGCCACAAACTTAGGTAGAAATAACACGTCATCCCACAGAAGTACATCCCACAGAAATTGTTGGTTTATTTGACATATTTGGAGAAGGAAACATTTGATCCTCTTTGAAACTGTGATTAATAATAAAGGTGTTTCACTCTATCAAATGACACATAAAATTGACATTTTGTAGTAATTTTCACAATTTAAATGAACAAAAAACAGATCAGTCACATTGAGTAAGTACACCCTTACATTTATCACACCTTCAAACCTATAAAATTAGACTCACATATTTATGCCAGTGATTAGAACCTGCTGAGTGCAGGTGAAACCTGTTTTATTTTATACCCGTCTCATATCTAGTGTCTGGTGTTCCCTTCGCTATTGAGGTGTGTGGTGTCATCATTCAAAGATCTATAGAGTTCTTTAAGGCTGTCAGAAAAAAGGTTGTGGATATCTGTGAGTCTGGAAAGGGATTTAATAAAATCTCCACATTATGTGAAATACATCATTCCACTCTAAGGAAAATCATCTACAAATGGCGCAGATTTCAAACGACTTCCAATTTGTCCAGGACTGGCCGTTCCAGCAAATTCAGCCCAAGAATAGACCATCTGATGCAAAAAGAATTATCCAAGATACCCAGAATTTCAACACAGGATCTGCTACTAAGTCTTGCAACTGTTGGTGTCATGCTTCTACAATGAGAAAGAGATTACACAAATTTTACCTTCATGGGAGGTGTTCCAGGAAAATGCCTTTGCAAGGCTACAGTTTGCCAATGAGCATATAGACAAAGACCAGGCCTTTTGGAATAATGTACTCTGGACAGATGATTCAAAGATAGAGTTCTTTGACCACAGTAAAAGCAGACATGTTTGGTGCAGACTAAAGACAGCTTTTCAGGAGAAGCACCTCATTCCAACTGTGAAGCACGGTCATGGTAATGTTATGGTTTGGGGTTGCTTCACTTCCTCAGGGATTGGATAGCTTGCATTCATTGATTCAACTATGAATTCTGCATCATATCAAAGAGTGCTTAAAGAAAATGTGAGGCCATCTGTCCAAACATTGAAGTTGAACCGAAAGTGGACCTTTCAACATGATAATGATCCAAAGCACACTAGTAAATCCACCAAGGAATGGCTCAAAAAGAAGAAATGGAGGGTTATGGAATGGCCTAGTCAAAGATGGCCTAGATTTGAATCCCATTGAAATGTTGAGGGGGATTTGAAATGGGCAGTACATGCAAGAAAACCCTCAAACATCTTGCAACTGAAAGAATATTTCATGGAAGAGTGGTCAAAAATTCCAACAAGCCTGGTGGACAATTATGCAAAATGTCTACAAGATGTTATTTCTGCTAAAGGGGGCAATACTAGCTTCTGAGGCCAAGGGTGTACTTACTTTTCACAGCAGAATATCAAATCTATTGATATTTCTGTTGAATAAATGATTGAAAAAGCTACTTTCCCTTGTGGTTTTGTTCAAGTATATAAACTTAATTATAGGCAGAGTTTCAAATATGATCAAATGTTTTCTTGTCAAAAAATATATATATAAAAAACAAAAAACAAACAAACAAAAAACTATTTCCATGGGGTGTACTTTTTTACCAGATGACTGTGGTAAATCTCTATTATGTCTGATATTTATTTATGACTTATTTATGTATTACTGTATGTCATAGTTTCTATAATAGATGCTGTGTCCACGCTTTGCCAGCTTGTGCTGCTGACCTTCAGACTTCTACAGAATATAGTCTTTTTCACCACTACCTCAATTCCTCCCTCCCCATGATGCCCTTGGCATCAAAGTGGTACACAGCAGCCAGTCATTCTGACCACACCTACCTGTCGTGAGTGGTACTAATGAATGTAGTCATGCAAACATCCACAGAATAATTAAGAAACATGAATAGATGAGGGACTGTTTTCTCTCTTGTGTATTGTAATACAGCATGTGATTTATTAGCCATCCCCAACCACATCTATTAATTAAAAATGACCACAATCACATCACCACTGATTGATCATAATTCACGCAATCACAGCAGAATTGCTAGAGATTTTAAACACTCAAGTGTCCCTTTCGCATGTACATTACTGCAGTCCAGAGTTGCGCATCAGCATCAAAGTAATGAAAACTAGTCTAGTACTTCCTAATGATACTACCCAAATGTACGCCTGTGGACCTATGCGAAACTCTCTCTCTCTATCTTTTACAAAGCATTATTAAAGGTTGCAGTATAAAATGCCGCCAACTGCAGCAATTATAAACAGATAGAGATAAAGAGGAGGCACTAAGAGACAAATAGGTGGGTATTTGTTCAGATAAAAACGTGGTCTCATTTAATATCCTTCCATGAAATCTTTTCTGATTCCTTTGCTGTGCTGTAGCGCATGCTCCCTCTTCTCTGACAAAATGATGCATTATAAGTATATCTGAGCTGTTCTGATGAGGCTATGCAAAATGCTTTTAATGCTTAACTGTTTCCTTGTCTCTGTGTACCTACACCTCTGCAATCGTGCACATGATGCATGTATTACATTTTCTGCAGGCCACAAGCTGTCAGTGTGAGTAAAATGTTTAGAAATCATTACCCATGTTTAGAAGAGAGGAGGTCTCTATTCAGTTACATACATACAGTATGACAATATTTGCTATGTATGCTGTTGTTATACATAAACTATTGCCTTTCTGCTTCCAGCCTGTGTGCATGTAGCCCTACATAGTATGAACATCGTATGAGCTACACCTAGCAGCTTGTTTACCACAATGAAAGAATAAGCGTCCTGTCCTTCAAAGCTGGAGATAGTCTCCTCTCATTTCTTTCTGTCTTGGTTAGTGTGCATTTCTTCTATATTGCAAGTATTATTCATAGAATGCTACTTTAGCACACATTATGCAACAGTTTCCATTGTGAGCATTACTAACCTGCACTTAGCTAGTCTATCTTTCTAGCAGTATTGGTTGCAGAGGCTATTCATCAAGATATAATTTTTCGACACCAATTGGACTTCCCCTTCAGCGATTCATACTTTGAATAGTCCATATTTTCCACCAACCTGCTGACTAGCAAAGCTTATGGGTTGCTAAGTACTATATCAATATACCAGACATTGTTAATTGTTTGACTAGAGGTGTGCAGGAGACTGTTTTACCCACACCTGTTAGAGCAAAGAATTTTGCCTAGTCCTGTCCTCTATTTGTTTTGGAGTGGGTATTTCTTACACACAATTGTTCATTTTTCCTCTAGCTCCCACAGTTCATGCTATACTGAGTTGGTAGCCACTAATAACCATGCCACAGGACTGATGATTCTGCAATCAGTGCCTGAATCTGTTAGAAGATGGGCACTACTCTGCTTACTGCTTTCAAATTGATGGAATTTCAAGGAAGCTGTGTCTGACTGACATTCCCTGCACAGGCTGCATGGAGGTACCAATGTCTACACTACAGATACAGCTGGCAGTTTTGAACCCTGTCTCAGAGTCAAATCTGACCTAAACCCCATCATATAAGTGAGAGCATGTGCCAGGGAGCCCGTATATTTGAGCTGTAGCCTGTCTAAATCCTAAATGCATGAAGTCTTTGCACTTTGGCATAGAAAACCCTGCTATACTGTAAGTGTTATGACATAGAACACTTGTGGTAGAGTGCATACAGAGTTGTGGGTTGCATTATACTATTCAACATTACTCAAGCCACAGCCATCTTTAGGATGTATATCATGGTATATATAGTAACAATCACCGCAAGAAATCCAAAAAACTTAGGAGTTACTCTCAGAAGACTTGGCGGCAGACACAGCCTAGTAAAAATCTATGAACTATGATATTAGAACTCATCATTTTATCCTTGTACAATTATCATTGTACAACCAAAATCATTGCTCATCAATCAAATCAGTGGGTCATGTTGACAATGTTGCTACAGTTCTACTGCTGGCCCCAAGCTTTTTCATGGCTCAATGTTTTATCAATCTCAGACCCCAGAGTTGTTGCACTGTCCCTAGAAGTTTGTTTCTTCGTTTTAAATGATATTTTACTGTTATGCCACATAATATTGCAACTGACATCAGCATTTGACACATTACATGTGATATGCTTTATAGGTTTGCATTTTCTATTGCCCGTTTTTGTCTAGTTTGCAGGCAGCTGTTTTAAGTGACTTTAAGTGACACAGTTAAATACTCCTCTGAGTGAGGGCTCCCGAGTCACACAACAGAAGAGCGTTCATTGGGAGTTTGGGAGTTTGATTCCCAACAATGTCACAGCCATCTGTGGCCAGCAGCTCAAAACAGCATACTTGGTCCTGCTCTCTGGGTGGGTAGGATGGCTTTAATCTCTCCCCTGTCCATTAGAGTGACACTCAACAAACATGTATGTCTGTGAGATCATTTCTTTCAAAGAGGGGAGTTAGTGATTCCCCCTGATCAACTGCACTGAGTAATAGAAAAAGATGTGATGGCTGGTTTAATATGTTTTGGAGGAAGCACATCCTGTCCTTCCATGTTCAATAGCTGTCATGTGATAGGGCTTGAACTAACTAGTGGGTGGGAATTGGCAATGACTAAAATTGGAAGAAAAATAGCAGGGTGGATTATTCAAGAAAAAAAAAACCCTGCTATAAACAGCATACAGGTCATTTAAAAATATAAATGGTCCACCCAGAAACCAAGTTAATGTTCTGCTTTGCACAAGTTTGAATAAAAAGCCTCTATCTATCTATCTATCTATCTATCTATCTATCTATCTATCTATCTATCTATCTATCTATCTATCTATCTATCTATCTATCTATCTATCTATCTATCTATCTATCTATCTATCTATCTATATCAGATAGATAGAGAGATAGATAGATATCTGTCATTAGAATATAATGTAAGAATAGTTCTATCTATCCTTCTGGAAAAAGAAAGAAAACTTCTTTAACTATGTTAGCTGGAAATCTGACTCAAAGGGAACATGAAATAATTATTAAGCCTAATGATCAATTAATAATTATTAAGCCTAAGCTTAATGGCAAGTGTTGTCAACAAATATACAAATAAATCTCAGCATCTACGGTACTATCCAGTGTATTTTCCAGAAATTACCAAGGCTTTTCCTATGTAGAAGCTTATGACACAATGGAAGAAAAAAAACGTAATTCACACTACACAGAGGTCACCTCCACTATCTGATCCATGTTTGTGTTGTCCTGGATAACATACTGAGTGTGTAGGACTTAAGGAGCTTTACAGAGCCAGGCCAGGCCATGGTGTCTAAACAGCCTTAAAAACACACTGGCTTCATAGAATCCAAATCTCTTTTAGTTAAAACCTGGCCAAATAGAAATACATGCGGAAGTTCTTGGAAAGTTTTGTAATGAACTGGCTAAATCATATGAAAAATTAGAATGCAGGAACGAAAGCAGGTTGTTCACCCACCTGCACACACTCTTAAACACTGCCAAGTTCCCATTGAGCCTGGCACAAATTTGGCTATGAATGGAAAGAACCGTCTGTTGTCTCATTACTTAAAGCCATTTGAGAAGGCTGAACTTAGAGATCAAACATTGGCAGAATCTTAAAACCTCTTAGATTTCTGTTACACAGACAGAACAGAAACAATATACACACTTTCCTCGACCCCTTACTAAAGAAACAAATAGGCCAACTTATGGCATCTATAGCTGTTTCATAGAATTATTTACTTGGCCCTTGCTTCATATAGAATTTGATGGAAATATAGTAAAAAACTTACTAAACTAATGACTCCATAAAGTATAAATACTTTCTTGTGAAATTACCTGTACTGACTTAGATTAATTCAGGCAGCAATCATTCTTCAGTCTTTAAAAAGAAATGTATTTTCTTTTAATACTCATGTGGCATAAGCTTTTGACCTCTACCTTTGAGTGCAAGAAAGATTTGACTTTGTTTGTTGGGTGTGTCTAATGCTCTTCATCCGCTACAGAAGGACTGGTCACATGACCCTCAGCCACTGTTAATTACCCCAGAGTTAATAGGCTTGTTGTTCCCTTTAGAAGGCTGTCCTTAATACTGACCCCTCTCTTGCTATCTTTTTGCCCTCTGCCCCATAGGTTAGAAGATTTATAAGGAAGAAGCCACCATGAAAAATGATGACAGCCAGTGGATATGTAGTGGACATTTGAAAGTATTTAAACTCACAGTAAAATGAATTGGTGTTGACAGTTTTTTTGAGAAAACAATGGTCACAGAGAAACATGGTTTAGAACTGAAAATGCTTATTGTACTGTATCAAATATACTCAATACACAGCTCACTAAAATAAGATGTGTAAACAAAGACGTCATCTACAAACCCCCTTGTCTGTCTCCCTTGTTTATGTAGCGCCATGTGTATATGAGCTGGCTCAGCCAAGGGCACTGTGGCTGTCATGTTTTTACTGCAAGCCATCTGCTCAGTGATCCTGTGGTGGTGCCAGCAATGAGAAACAAGAGAACAATCTGCCCAACAGACTCAGACACAAACAGACACACGCACACATGGTCACATGCATTATACCCATCCCTTTTAGCATAAAATTGGATACTACTATAATAATGGCCTAACAATATCAAGAGAGTTGTGTCTTCTTGTCTACAGTTATTAGTCAGTTACAGTCTCTACACCTTCCTTACATTTGACATTCAGTACCAATGTGTAGTTGATAAACTTACTTAACTATGTAAAACATGCTGACTAAATGCATTGGGACAGATATATTGTCTCCTAGCAGATCACTGTCAAGGTAAATGTAGCAAGTGGCTAAATATATTGTCATCTCTCTGCATCTAATATAGAGAAATAAATCAGGTTTATTTTTCATCCTTGTTTCCCATCTGAATCAGAGCAAACCATAAGCAGATTTCATAGCAGATTGTGTCCTACTGCCTACAGATCTAATTCTAATAACTTTGAGTTTCTTAAACCAATACTTTTGTTTCTGATGGAAGAATCAGTTAATGACAAGATACTGTTTTCCAAGGAACATACATGGCTTGGTAATTTCTGGAAAACTACACATACATTGACACTGATTAAATTTAACCTGCAGGTATGTGGAATGTATTACATCCAACAAATTAATTAAGGATATTACTTTTACCCCAAGGTAATATGGGTGGCAGTTAAAGAATAAGTAAACAACATATGAGCACAAAGGATGATAAATAGAACTGTCTCAGGAAGAAAACCTGAAAGGGAACTTAGTCCTTCATTGATATTTACAGTGAAATTAAGTTTACAAGAGTGGAACTAAATAAAGTCATAAACGAAACATATTGTAAGGTAGGAAGTCAGTCAGTTCTCTTGGACAAGTGATACAGTGACCATAGATACTTTAAAACAGGAAGTATGTATGGTATTGGTTAAGCATTAGTCTGTACATTTTCTGCATGCCACACAGAAAACATAGAAATTGTGTTCTGTCCCTGCTATGTAAGCTGTCACTCATACAGCATATGATAAGCGAGTCAGTGATGCATATGGACTAGGGCATGTTAAACAATACAAGTTTACTAAATAAACAGAGGTCATCTGTTCTTTAAAGCATTACAGTGGTAACCCAGTGACCTGTGCTTAGAGTATACATTATGAATGTAGGCATCTATTGTGGAATAACGAGGGCAAAGTTCTGAATTACTGATGTAAGCAGAAAGCCGTGTATGTCTGTGTGTGGTAACTAAAATGGGTTATATCTGAGAGGGAATGTAATGAGGTGAGACTGACCACTCAACATTTAAAGAGATGAACTATTGTTTCACACACACACACACACACACACACACACACACACACACACACACACACACACACACACACACACACACACACACACACACACACACACACCTCAGATGTGTCCTCTATGTTTTACATCTCTGTTCATTTACACTAAAGGATGCTGTCACTCAAATTCATACTTGCTGGAACAAACAAATCAGATTATATTTCTATGCAGGCACGTATGGAATTGATGACAGCACCAAGTCGAGACTTGTGTCTTTGTAACACAGTCACAAATATTTTAAGCTCACTCAGTGGACACCCACACGAATAGGAGAACCACTGTCCCAGATATTTTGATGCACAGTATGAAATTTATATATATATATATATATATATTATCTATCTATCAATCCAAGCTGCAGAAAGAATAAATCGTGTGTGAGAAAAAAATAACATTGTTCAGTATCTGCTGGGCCGCGCGGATCCACTGTCACATCTGAACTCAGTACTGTATGTGACAGAGATATAAACATTTTCTGAAATATAGGCAAACAAAAAGGTTATTACAAGCATGACCGAAGGTTAATGAGCATACACACTGTTATAAACACATTAAATCTCCTCCCCTTTAAAAGGTCTGAGCTTTTGTATGGTACCCATTTATGTTCATGAGAGCATAAAATAAGGACTTCACCAATTTTTCTGTGATCATTTATTACCAAAACAACCTACTGTATGCACAGAGCCTGCAGTCCCACTGACACACTGCAAAGAGATTAGCACAGCTTGCACGCAAGACCTGAAGGAAACCAGCTGGCACAAAATCTGGGTCAATATGGAAATGGTTAAGCAGTTTAAATATAATAGCTATTACAGCATTTTTTTTTATGGCTATAACTACTTCCCCAAAGCGGCAATTACAGAATAATTGGAACAACTTTAGGTGAATTACATGGCAAAGCAAACTGATCAAGAAAACATGAAAGACTGAAAACAGGAAGTTTCTGAAGTTTCTGGTAGGAAAACTTTTACAAGTGTAGAGTTAAATCAAGGTAATGGGAAAAGATTGAGGAGTAGGGGCAATACTGGTTGTGCTGGAAATATGAAAATCTGACCATAGAGATCTTAACATAGTATATCCATATACATAGGGTTGGGAGGATTACTTAAAAAATGTATTCCTTACAGTTACAAATTGATTCATAAAAAATTTAATCAGTAATGTAATCCAAGTGTTACAATGTCAAAATAATATAATTTGATTACTTTAACTAGGTTACTTCAAGGCCACATATTTAAATACCTCAAAAGAAAAGCGATGTGATCTAAAATACTGTTATTTAGAGCTTATTTTAGAGCTTAAAAACATGTCCAATGTTTGGATATGTTTGATTGAATAAAATACATAAATAAAAGATCACTGTCCCTGATAGGGGTAACATTATATCACAAAAGTTAGGGTGACCCGATGGTGTGTGTGTGTGTGTGTGTGTGTGTGTGTGTGTGTGTGTGTTATATGCGATTCCATCAATATGTTTTGCAACAATAAGGTTGCGAAGGTCTTGGGAGAGCTCTTTGCTTTTACCAATCACGACTTTCTTTGTGTGACACCTTGGTAACGAAAAGCCCTTTTATAGAGCATCAATTTACTAACCCTGCTGATATTCATTTGCACAGATAGGGGTATAATTACTTATATATTTCAGCTGGTTCAGCAGTTGTTGTGTGCAAAGGCGGGAATTACAGAGAGGGGTTAAAGCAATGCAAATATGCGCACATGTGACGCAGAATTAGACCATAAGCACATCATAATGAAACTAAAGCCAAATCCCGGAAAAAGAGGACGTATGGTCACCCTATCAAAAGCATTTCAGAGAACAATGTGTTAATTTCTACAAAATGTTATTTATAAAATAAACACATGCACCAGGAGGATGCTCACGTGAGTCACGACTAGCAAGAGAGAACCAGAACTATAATCAAGCAGCTGTCACTATTGTGTTATATCAAAAGATTCATTTCTATGGTTTTAAATTAAAATAAATGTAATCCTGATAGTATTCCCTTTTTTTAAAAAATTATCTGTAATCTGATTACTTTGTTTTTTGACGTAACTGTTTGATGGATTACAGTTACCAGTTTTTTATCCTGATTACACAATGCCATTATGTGTATTCTGTTACTCCCCTTATTATATGGAATTGCTGAAGGAGGTATGACATTAACAAAGATATGACTGAATATGATTATATTAATCATACTGAACCCTGTCCAGGGTGTACCCCGCCTTGTGCCCGATGCTCCCTGGGATAGGCTCCAGGTTCCCCGTGACCCTGTAGAAAATGGATGGATGGATGGATGGATATTCATACTGAACAGATAAAGTGTTAAAACAGATACAAATACAGATATATATATATATTTTTTTTTAAAAAAAGCTTGTCAGTAAGGTTCACAGCACATCTGGATGAAACTTAAGGTGGGATCCTGTGAGGAATAACAAAAAAGTTGTGTATGCAGGACTTGTTACTTTCATGTAGGTGTGAATGAGTTGTCAAATATGAAGCTTGCAAGGCAAAATAAGATTATGTTCATTATCATGAACTTCAGAATTAATTTATTCATCCTTAGTCACTGCCTGGAATTGGAGCAAAATCGGCTACTAATTTGTTTATGTTTTGGGAATCTGAACCAATTAATTTGTTAGGAAATATTGTGGGCAGGTGCAATCAAAAATATTAACTGTGTGAGTGAGATTAGAAACAGTCCCATGAACACCTGTAGTTGGGATACATTATGACAACAGTGATTTAGACTGAGTAACTGTCAGATCCAGATTACACAGACCATGCTGACAGTGCTGGTATGTGTACCTGTCTCCCCCTCCTCATACATATTTGGATAATTAAGTAGATGCATATACAAACAGTGGCATTGTATTACTAATGCCTTAGTTTGCAGAATGATTCTCTGACTTTTGGGTAACCACTGCAATAAAAGAGATGATAATTATGCAGTTATCTTGAACATACCTTTCCAATTGACTATAAAGGTTTTCAAGTAGGACTTCAATGATTGGCATGTTAACAGGGTTCATGATGCCTTAAATGTAGTTTACACATAGAGATATAAATGCTGGGAAATTCCACTAAAAATTAGAACTGAAGTCTTTAAGATGGTGAAACAAAGACTGAAGTCCTTAAGGTGGTCACAAGGTCAGTAGCTTTGATTTACTACTAACTGAAAACTTCTATCTGGATTCTACACAAGAAGATGCTCTATAATCTCATCAGTAGCATTATGTCCTAAAGGCTATTTTACCTAAACAAGGTAATGTCCTCTTGTAACGTTCTCTAACATAATCAGGAAACATCTAAAAAAGCTACAGAGCAAAGCTACAGCTAGGATATCTACACAATGTTCAGAATTGAGACCTTGATAGGTTGCCTCTGAGCTAGAAATTATTTTTCATTCTTCTGATGGACCACATATGCCACCATCACTATGTAAAAAAAACAACAACCCAAAAACCAAAATGTCATCTGCATAATTACCCAGTTCTTATGTCTCCACTCATGCAGTGTTTACAGATTTGCTGCAAAGAGAAAAAGAGGTGACATGCCATTACTTCCCATAAAATTGGCATTTTCAAACAGTCTGCCTGCTCTCACCCTGCTACTTATAGTAAATTAACAACAGATGACTGCGGAGCCAGCAGAATCAGCTTCCTCCACAAACCTGTTAAAAAAAGTCGATTTCTTCCTTTAATACCAATAACAAAAGTTGAAGTTGTTTTTTCTTTGGATTCCAGTCACCCCCCCCTAGATTTATATAGTGCTCAGCAGAAAGGCTAGTGAGAGAAAACTGCATAGTGAATAAAGAAGGGAATATTTGAGCAACCCTTGATTGATAATGCCACTGGGAGTCAGAGAATGCAGGAGCTTCTGCAGTGTTGCTGAAAGGCAGTATTAATCTGAATAGTGTCTCTCACACATCCTACCCTGCAATATGTAAACAGAACTTAGAAGAAAGGCCATGCTATTTTGCAATGCTAAAATGATGCATTCATTTGCTACAGATGTTTTTATTGCATTGTTTAGGGAGGTTATTATAGCACTAAAGTGTGTTGTCTAAAACTGTATATATGATCAAGGCGGTTCAAAGCTGACTTTGATTTGTGCATCTTTGCTCAAAAAAACACACACACAGACAAATGAAGAGCTACTGAATCATGTTAAAGCCCACAAGCCCAGAGAATAATAAAAATAATAATAATAAAAAAAAAACCCAAACACATAAATTACAAATAGTGTTGAAGACCAGACCACAAGAGGTGACACCAAGTCAAGGCAGAGACTTTGTAGGAAATACACTACATATTAGGAATTCTAGTAATTTAAACATAAAGTTCAGAAATAATAATAATTTAAAAAACCACGTTAACACAACTCACTCCCCCAAAAAACCCCCAATGACAGCATGAGCTTTCTCTGATTTTTTAATTTTTTTATTTATTTATTTATTTATTTAATCTCCAGTGAATTTAAATTAGCACAATATAATGATAAGCGCTATATTCAATGATCCTCTTACAGAGCCTATCCTGGGATCAATGGGCACCATGCACACACACACATGTTCTCACTCTCATTTACAGGGTCTATTTATTGCATTACATGAGTCCTTTTAATATAGCAGCAGTGCAGGATCACGTGCATAATAGGGTGTAGACATTCTAACCTCACCCACCCATAATAAAAAACAACCATGTTATTTGCTGTTGAATTTTGAAAGTGTCTTCAGTACTATGAGGGTTGTAAGGACACCTACACATACAGTACACAGATAATTAAAAGGAAGTATCTATGCTAGGTGGATGTTGACAATAAGTCGACAGTAAATCAAATCACTCGTTACAACAATGGTGAGCAGAAAAGCATGTCAGAATGCAAAAATCTCAAACCTTGTGAATGGGCTACAACAGCAGAAGATTTGGATTGAGTTCCGATCCTGTCATCCATGAATAAATATGTGGGCCTACAGCTTGCATGAGCCCACTGAACAAACAAACTCCCCCCATGAACTTTAACTGCAACTCTTGACCTGGATTTGCATGATTTCATACAGTGCATGAATGAGGAGGAGTATAGGTGTTCCTATTAAAGTGGCAGGTGAGTGTACATTGTCCTGTAAGTGATACTTGTCATATGGAATGAACATAACACACGCAAAAGGATGGCTGCAATATAACAAGCATGTAAGAATGAGTAATGAATGATTTCAGGTAATCCTGATAATTTGGCATGCAGTTAAACAGCATACATACATGTGTCAGTTATTTCAAAACAACAAATACTTTAAAAAATAATAAATTTAAATATTTTTCTGAGGTAGACTATGGAGTAGGAATCAGTTGAGTGTTAAAGACCTTTAAATCCACTTGCACATGGAGGAGTGTTACAGTTACATGTCATTTGCAGAGAGAAAATAGCAGGCAGTTTAATCCATAGAGGTCAGGCTAAATATGATTGTGATGCAAATCGTTGGCGCAGTGGGAGAGTGAATATTTCTGGAGCTTATTCAAGTGTGCCTGGAGCAGTTCAAATCAGGCAAAAATCCATTAACCCAAAAAATAACGGACCTCATTCTACAAGTACAGCAAAGCTAAAAATATAGTTTTTTTTTTCTCTCTCTCTCTCTCTCTCTCTCTCTCTCTTTATTACCAGCTTTAATTTGCCCACGTTTCTGATTGTCCTACATTACTGTAAATTTTTTATTGCAAAATGATTAAGGCCAACCGACATGTATTATTAAATAAAGGTAGAGTGATACCTTCTGCATAAATATGACCTTAAACATCATCAGATTTTCACACAAGTGCTGAAAGTAGATAAAGAGAACCCAATCAAACAAAAAGACACAAATAATCTTTCCTCCTGCTTGGTTGGAATGAAAACCTGCACCCACACTGGCCCTTTCTGGATAAGATTTCCCACTCTGAAAGGGTGATTCTTGCAATACATACATTGCACACATTTTTTGTTTTTTATACAATAAGGCAGCTACATAATATAACACTATAAAATATGAAACACTGTCTATACCTAGTAAGATTTCTTTAATTCAGCAAAGACAAATACTGTCCCTATTTTTACACAGTTAAAATCAGGGACTTACATACAGGGACACATCCAAAACCACATACTATCAACTTAGATATAGGATACTGCACGATCAATATCACAAATAACTAGTGAAAATTGCCTGGAGAAAATTACCATTTCTTCTACAAAACAGCAAATTAATTCCTTCATTTAATCCCCAAGCACAAAACTGCTTGTCTTCTGGGTAATATTCCTCTTTAGCAATGGTCCACTCAAGCATAGATTAATATGACTGATTGCAGCAGATTTATCTAATGGGTGTGCTTCATATGTAATCGGGGATAAAACAAAAAAGTCTCTGAATTTGTTAGTATAGAATTGGTTGTGAAAATCTGTATATCTACTAAATAAAACCATACAAAAGAACATTTCACAGCATCATAATCTACATGTATGTATTTAAAGACTAAAAGCCAACACATGCTGGCATACAAACAGCAGCATTTTATTAAGGCTTTGCAGTTTCTTTAAAAAAAAAAAATTCTCTCTATTAGCTGGTTTTGCTGAGTCTCAGACTTTATACAGTGAGGGAAACAAGTATTTGATCTCCGGTGAAGTTGTCCTGTCCCCTTAATAGAAAAACACCCCCAAAGCATAAAGTTTCCACCTCCATGTTTGACAGTGGGGATGGTGTTCTTGGGGTCATAGGCAGCATTCCTCCTCCTCCAAAGACGGCGAAGTTGAGTTGATGCCAAAGAGCTCCATTTTGGTCTCAATTTTTTTGGCAAAAAAATTACCAAAAAATCAAAGGGACGATGTACCGTCAAATCTTGGGTGAGAACCTCCTTCCCTCAGCCAGGGCATTGAAAATTAAAAGTAATTACTAAGTCATTACCAAGTACTAAGTCATGTTTTGCAGAGGGGTCAAATACATTATTAAATACCTTATTATGTCTCTTACTGTTCAAAAAAATCTACCATTAAAAGTATAGACTGATCATTTCTTTGTTAGTGGGCAAACGTACAAAATCAGCAGGGGATCAAATACTTTTTTCCCTCACTGTAATGTGAATTGTGAACCGATAAAGTTGCTAAAAATGAAGCTGTTGATCCTGATAACTTTAGAACATTGTTAGTACATTTATGACACCTGACCTACAATAAGCTGTGCTAAAAGTAATCCATTTAGTTAAGCTTCTCTATATTTTAATATCCCCGAGTTGAAAGATCGAGTAATACTCTGAGGACAGATTTCTGTAATATTGTGGAATAGTTCCCTAATCACATTAGTAGAAATCAGACTGCTTTTTTTTTTTTCTAAATCATAAAATAAATCATATTTACATCCTGCACCAAACATAAATGAGGGGCATTTTTTAATGTCATTTTTACAGTGAGGGAAATAAGTATTGAATGAGTCAACATTTTTTTCGGTAAATATATTTCCAATGAGGTTATTCACATTAAATTTTCACTAGATATCATTATTAACTCAAGAAATTCACAAATATAAAGAATTCACAACATTAGTTCCTTTTAAGTCCATAATAATGGTTAATATATGGTTAATAATAGTATAATAATAGTGATGTGTAATAAACTGGCATGGCACAGGAAAAAAGTATTTCTCCAAGACAAAGTAAGGCAAGGAAACAGCTGAAATCCGTAAGTGGCTAGAAAGTAATTATACCTCCTATCTGTCCAAATTAATATCAGCTGGGTTAGTAAATTGATAGTCTATAACAAAGACTTTTTGTTACCAAGGTGTCACACAAGAAACATCTCATGATGGGTAAAAGCAAAGAGCTCGCCCATGACCTTCGACCTTATTGTTGCGAAACATATTGATGGAATCGGATACAGACATATTTCAAAACTTCTGAATCTTCCAGTAAGCACCACTGGGGCCATTATCCCCAAGTGGAAGCAACATTACTCCATCATCAACCGGCCACGCACAGAAGCTCCTCGCAAGATTTCTGGCCAGTGAGTCAAAATAGTCAGAAGAGTAGCCCAAGAGCCAAGAACCACTTGGAAAGAGCTCCAGAAACACTTGGAGGCAGCAGGAATATGTGCATCTCTTCATGGCCACAATTTACCCATGTTATCATGGCTAATTCCAGCATGAGAATGCACCATGTCACAAAGCACCAATCATCTCAAACTGGTTCAAATTATAATCTGTATAATTAATCTGGTCTTTCTAAAAATTGACAAATACAATAGCTCATTGGAAAATGTAAGGATTTTATCATGCACTGTGCCATTATGTTTGCTAGTGCACGTTTACTTTCTCAAGGGAAGCTGATAAGATTTGCCAGGTCTCCATGCTAAAATAGGCCACTGCAACTTTCAATCACACAATGCTGCATCAAACAAGTTCAAGAGAGAGGTATTAGATCACCTTGAATCAGGCAAGGACACCAGAGGGAGACTCTTGATATCACTTGAGGTAAACAGTCTACCACATATTATGTACTCAATTTTCACACACTTGTAACCAAAAGTGAATGGCAAGAGACGGGACTAAAAATGGTTTTCTGCCTCAACAATGGAGTACAAAGTAATACAAGTAGAGATAGCATGTCAAGATGATGCCCTTTCACTCTTCCAGTTCATTTAGGTTGCCATCCAAACCGACAATCTCATCCAAGCCCAAAGACCTCGAGCCCAGCCACATTTTCTGCCTCATACCAATGTACTTGTCATTACCAAGAGCCCATGGAAGTAGCTCATGCTAGCCTGACTGCAGATGAAATTGAGTGCTGTAAATAAAGCACACTATGTCTGTACTATGTAAATAAAGGACAAGCCAGAGCCATCTGCACCCTAAGGCCGGAAAATTATCAACAGTCACAGCAAAGAAAAATCATAAATTATAGGATAGAAAACAAAAGAATCCTGTTATCTGTAAATTTGTTCTGGTGCTCACATCCTAACTATCCTACAATATGTTTCATTCACCAATGAAACAGAAAATACGAATGTAATGAAAAGTATAAGTAAAACAGTTTCGTGACATAGAACAGGGCTACAGCTTACGTCTAACACTTCTTGGTGATACAGTAGGAACAGTGCAAAGTCCATGAGCATCTTACACTTCATGATATATCATTAAGAAAAGAGTACAAGCTGTTTTCGTAGACCAATATATACAAGAACACCACAGCCTGAGAAAAAGCAGGCAAACACATTAATATTACACAGTAGTATCAGCAGAAACAGAAGCTTGTTATTTCTGACTTCTACATCTATCCCAGTATCAACTAGAGTATGTATTTGCACATGTATTTCTGTGTACAGTATATGCATATCAGTATTTGCAATCAACTACCATATCTGTAAAAAATGATTATTTAAACATACTTAATCTGCCCTGTATTTGTTTGTTCTGATTACAGTTTACTGACGACAAATACGCAAACTCACTATCAAACACCCTACAGTTAAAGATTGGAAAAACCTCACCTGCTCTTACAGTGTTGCCTTTCTGTGCTGTTACATATTCATGGAATTTGTGATCTTTTTGCATGCAGTTATGTTTATTAGTTGGCACACAATTGCAAGTTAATCTTTATTTATTTTTAAGACTGCATCATTCATAGTGCAGCTGATTGAAGCACTTTTTAATTTTTTTTTAGAAACAATCTTGAATAATTGTTAAAACTTTTGGGAGCTATATGTTTTCAGATTTGTTATGTATCTTTGGATTAACATGTCACCTATATAAATATAAATTAGTATTGAAAGCTGTGACAAGTATCATGGTTGAAACTAAAAACTGTACTTATTTTTGTAGTCAACTATATCCTCTCTTCACCTTTCAGTGCAAGACAGAATGTGCCAGAAATATCTGTGCTAGTCCTGCCTACCATTTCTTGTGCTTTTTTCCCCCCTCCTTCTTTCTTATTTCCCCCCTGAACCATGTAGAGGGCCTCAGTGGCAGGGAACCTGTCAAAATGTAAAAAAAAACAAAAAAAAACAAAACAAAACATGAGGGTAGATACATGTCTGGGTTCTTGGCTTTTGAACCATATAAGTACAGTTATATTGTGCAAAACCTTCAGACAAAAAGCTTTCTGATCCATGGCACAATGTAGTGCAATGAAAAATGCATCAAGTCATTAAATCTGTCCATGTTCTACTCACAATAATCAGGGAGTATCAGTGAACATCTGCCTGAAGCTACTCGTATGTGGTACCAGAATGAGGCTCTTCTGCATTCTTCTCGTTAAAAACACTTTTCCTATGCACAAAGCTTAAGCCAAAGTGGAAAGCAGTCATGTTCAATATTTCATTTCAATTTAGAGAGTGACACAATATCCAAATGTGGAATGACAGCACACAGGGTGGTTTAGAATATGAACCTGCAATTTCAGTATAACTACTGATGTACTCAAGCAGTGTGACTCATCCTGATACAAAAAAAATAAATAAATAAAATCTGTAAAATTCATGTATTTCTTTATAATTTCATTTAAATGTAATGATTAATGATAAATGTTAGGGTTGAATATTAGGCTTAGGATTTGTGCATCATGTATGATAGGTTGTGAAATTCTACAATATTCATATTTCTGTTTAATTTAATTTTATTGCACTAGTATGTCTATCCAAAAATTCCACTTTTGTAAAGATGGCCAAGCAGAGAAGCGAAAAGGAAATATGGTCTGCACTTGTACGAGTTATGACATATGAGTTCTTTTGTCAGATCAGAAGTTCATATTTGATTGGCCCTGCTAGGACCCTTTCAATATGTAGGGAGTAATAAACTAATAAACAGTGAACCATGTGCAGCACTATATGTGCAGCACCTCCCTATTTTTCCAATTGGGGATTAATAAAGTATTAGTTCCAGCTCCAAGACCATTTTTTTTTTTTCAAAAGGATGTTTGACAGATTCAGCTGGAATGCAGCAGACCTTATTGCTATTCCATATAAACAACACAAAAGATTCTGCTTTGTTTAAAATCCAAGTAAAAAATTGTGAAAAGCCTTTTTGTTACTAAAAGACTAAGACATTTGCTGTGATCAACTATGGGCATGAATCAGAATTCAAATACCGTAGTGTTGAAAGTAACAATAATTACAATAATAATCTCTACATATTTAAATAGATTTAAATGAAATAATTTAAAGTAATTAAATAATAAAAAAAAATCCAGATCATGTATGAGCACCTGTTTTTTGGTATTCAATACCAACACGGATACTGAAATTAGTAACCTATTTAGTATTAATCAATCAGGGATGTCACAGAACAACATTCTCTGGTTTAAAAAGTAGCCATGAAAGTGTATCTTTGTACCGGCACTTGAGCTGCTAGGCTCATTCATTATAATGTTAGCTACTCAGGCTTGGGGAGTAACAGAATACATGTAACAGCACAGGATACAAAAAACAGGTAACTGTAATCCATTACAGTTACATCAAAAAACAAAGTAATTACAGGTACATTTGGTAACAAATGGGAATACAATCATGATAACATTTTTCATTTAAAACCAAAGAAGTTAATCTTTTGATATAACACAATATAGACAGCTGCTTGATTATAATTCTGATTCTCTCTTGCCAGTCATGACTCATGTGAGCATCCTCCTCGTGCATGCGCAAGTAAATTTTGTGCAAAGTTAATTTGATAGAAATTTACACATTGTTTTCTGAAAAGCTTTTGGTAGGGTGACCTTACATCCTCTTTTTCCGGGATTCAGCTTTAGTTTCATTATGATGTGCTTATGGTCTAATACCGCAACATGACTGCTGATGTTTGCATTGCTTTAACCCCTCTCTGTAATTCCCTTGTTCTCACACACCAATTGGTCAATTCTAAAGAGTTCACAGCAACTACTGACCAAATTACTGCCTCTCAACCATTCGTCTACTCTGAGCGAACACGTGAAGGTGAATCGCTGTTGTGTACAGCGACAAACCGTTGCTTGACAATAACAGCAAATGACAGCTGTCCTGAGTAGAAACAATGCCCATGGCCATATAAGGTCATTTGTAATTTCATGTTATCACGTTGCTTCGTATTACATGGCCATTCAGATGTGTGAATGATGGCAGAAGGGGCAGAAGGCACACTCGTGGCATCTAATATTTAATTTTATTCTATAGACATTCAAAAGAATGTTTGAATTTATATATGTATATGTGATACTAATAATGCTAATTGTGTGTCTTTTTCAGTATATTAAAACCTGCCTTCATAGTAACACTGTTTTGAATGCTGTTAATACACATAAAAAGGTGTCCTCCTTTTGGTGAACCAGAATATTATCACCCTCACTTTGTTGATGTAATGTTACCTGCATCAGGGACAGTGATCTTTTATTTATTCATTTATTTATTCATTCATTTTCTTAAAACAAATCCAAACATTTAACATGTTTTAAGCTCTATTTACATATGTGACCTTGAAATAATCAAAAAAGAATCGCAATGGAAATTGAATTTTTTTTTGTGACCCTCCTAGCCCTGTAGCTAGTTGATTTTAAATGAAGTGCACAAGCTACATTCATTACCTAGGACCAAGTAGGGTTGCCAAGCAGGTTTAGTAAAGTAGGTTTCACTTCACAGAACCACTTATATTTTGCTGTATAGTTTTTATTTTCATTGCATAATAATTCCCTGTTGTTAATGACTTATTCAACAACAACTCACTGGGCAACATGTCAACAACAACACACTGGGAAAGAGCTGTTATTTTCACTCACCATAACTGTAGACATTGTGTCTCTCCTGGACAGAATTTGCTGCAGTGTTGATCGCTTCTGTGTGCCATTAATGATGACCTTCTCATGCTGAGTTTTAGATTCATGATGTTGTATCTGATTACTTGTGTTGTAAGAAGATGCTGGAGTTCCTCATCTTGATATCTTGTAGAACACAAATTGCCATCATTAATCATGAAATATTTCCAGAATGGAAAATATTAAATATATATTGTCATTTATTCATTAGTACAACAACATACTTATACTAGATTTGCATCACATTGTATCACATGGCTTTGAATGTTGTTATATGAGAAGTTTTGACAAGTACAAGTAAATGAGCATGGTATTCGACCGATAGCTTGATGAATCTCTCTACTGGTTACTGTTGTCTATCCAGATAGTAGAAGCAGTTTTGGGGTACTTCTGCACAAAAGGGCTAGCAATGGAAAATATATTGTGGAACATAAGCTGTTAACAGCTAAATTTAAATGTTTTCATTGTATTTGGAATCTGAGTCACTAAGTGGCCCAAATGATACCAATGATTATATAAATTTAAATTTTTGGCTCAAAGTAGGCCCAGCTGTAGCTCTGCTCAGAGATGTGCTTGTATCAAGGCTAAGTTGTGGCTGTGATCTAGCAGTCAGATTCAGAGATGTTCATCATTCCATGGCCATCATTTTGTTATCAGGAAATGGGCTGAACATTGTGCACTCTCTGATATACTGTAGATCACAGGCCAGATGTTTTCCAAAGAATGGGAACAATTCATGGAATTCTTATTCTAACTTTAAGGCAAATACAATTCAGAGAATTGCCAAACTATAAATGTGAAGTCAAGCTAGAATATACAGTACAGTAGTACATTTACAACAGGGTATAAGTAACTGAATGCATCCCAGTAAGACGCAATGGTGGGATGTCTTTATTGGTGTACAACTATTGGACAGCCATGCAAACTCTCTGGCAGAGGCAGAAAGAGGAGTAAACAGTCTTTTACAACCTTCTCCAAATCTAAAAACCTTGCTCAGGTGGAAACTCACAGACTATTTTTACTATAGAACTTTGGATAGACAATGGTCTGTGTAACGAACAAGTATGTAATTCAATGTCCCCAACTGTCACATAGGCTTTTTCACTATCTTCACTTCTTCTTCTTCTTCATCTTCTTCTGTGTGTGTGTGTGTGTGTGTGAGTTGTATGAATAATGAGCAACACTGCAGTAGAGAGATATAATGTCTGCTTTAGGCAATTGAACAGAAGGCCAAATTAGCATCACAGACAATCACTAGAAAAATTAATGAAATCTCCGCATCGGCACTTCTCAGGCTTTGAGATGTGGCTCCATTTGTCATATTATCTCCATAAATTGTCCTCGCTCTCCCTGATGTTTAAGAGGAAAACCAAACAGTTGCTGAAGTTGATTGTATCGGAGCTGCTGAGGCATGTGGCACATGGCATATCAGTCACACCAAATTACAATGCATTTCAAAGAACCAAGCAAATGGGAAATGCCTTCTTTTTCCCATGTCTATGGTTTAAACCTTGACAAAACATAAAAACAAAACAACAAAATTATCATACATTTCCTTAGAATGAGTGTGGCAGCAGGAGTAAGCATGCTTGAGAAAGAGATGAAGGGAGACAGGGAAAAAGAAACAAAACTTTTTGTGCTAAGCAAAACTATAATGATGAAAAGTGACCTAGTGGGAAAGCCACTAACTAATATGTCCTGAATATGTATTAAACCATTAAAAAAAAAAAAAAAAAAAGTTTTTCAGTTGTCCTTTGAATAGCACTTAATGACTTCTTCTTTGAACCATTGCTGATAGGAAAACACTTTGTTGTAATGTTCTACATGGAACTTTCCACAGAGGGACAAGCTAAAAAATCCTTAAGGGATGTAGACTTAACAATACAGCATAATTTTAATGAAATTTGGTGTGAAAGCCAAAAAGTCACAATCCTATGTAATCAAATCTAAGAACACGCAAATCTGCCAATTTAATAAGATGTCCTTGCACTGGCACGATAAAACAGTTTTATAATAAAATAATTTGTTTTGTGCATTCTAAGCAGTTTGGTTCCCTAAAATGACAGCCACATAAATAATTTATAGGAAAAAAAAATACACAGCATAAAATCCAAATGCTTAGAAGCATGTAGCTCCATTAATCGACAGCTTCACACCCAAATGACAGCAGGACAACAGAACAGCAGAACTCTATCTTCTACCCTATATCCTCTATCCTTGGAACATCAGCTTATTTACTTTTCATTTATGTTGCCTGTATCTGACTGTCTACTTTTCTTGTGTGAAATCAGCAACAATACATCTCTGCTCCTGAATCTGACATGCTCTATCAATGTAGCCCTGTCAAATGCACAGTGGGGAAATCTCTGACGCTTACTCTTTTCCACATGAATCTTACTTTCATTAATGTTCACTGAAAACATCAGCACATAGCCAAAATACAAAAACACAAAAGGTCCGTTTCACTCAGTCAATACACCATAGTTAAATTTTCACTCATGACAAAGAAAGCATCAAGATTCTAATGACTGCAGAGTAATATGCTTCATATGAGAAAACCTCCACAGTACATTGTTATAGAAAACGGTAATTCAATTTAAAAATGACCTCCACAATGTAAACGTTGCAGAATTCTGTTAGTATGAAAAGTAAAATCATAAGTTTAGGGTGATGGATGGAGTTGTAGAGTGGATGTAGTTTTTCTTTATTATTCATACATCCAACCGTTTTCTGTGCCACTTATCCTAGTGGTTCGCGGGGAACCTGTAGCCTATCCCAGAAACCTATCCCAGGGGGCATGGGACACCCTGGACAGATTGCCAATCCATCACAGGGCACACACATATGGAGAACATGCAAAATCCACACACACAGGGCTGTGGCTGGAATAAAACCCTCAACCCAGGAGGCAAACATGCTAACCACTAAGCCACATTAGATCAGATTAAGACTAGAGAGGCCACTGAGGTACACTGAGCTCATTGTTATGTCCATAGACCCAGCTTCAGATGATTTGTGCTTTGTGACATGATGCATTGTTATTTTGAAAGTAGCCATTATTAGATGGGTACATGTTGACTCTGAAGGGATAGACATGGTCAGCAACAATACTCAGAAAGGCTGCTATACAAACAAGCCATGAAAACATCCCCTACACCTTTACACTACTACCATCAGGCTGAATTGTTGACACGAGGCAGGTTGTGTTCATGGATTCATGCTGTTGACGGCAGATTTTGACCTCAGAGATCGGGATTTATTAGGCCAGGCAACAGTCTTACCAACTTCAACTCCAGTTTCATTGAGCCAGTGCCCACTGCCCACAGATTCCCGTTCTTGGCTGACAGGAGTTGAACTCCTGATGTGGTCTTCTGCTGTTGTAGCCCATCCATCTCAAGGTTTGATTTGCATGATTTGTGTTCTCAGATGCTGTTCTGCTTACCATAGTTGTCAATAAATGAGCAGCAGCATCTTTATTCTTCATGCAATGACAATACCTTACCATTATTTGGAAAGAACAATTACTTCAATGCTTTTTCAAAATATTGCACTTTTGGTATGTGGGGTGAGTCATTTTAGAGTCATATATAAATAATTAGAAGAGTTCAAACTACAGTATGATTTGTTGATTCTGAAGTTTCACTTAAATTTATCCATCCATCCATCTATCCATCTATGCATCTGCTTTTCCTCCTGGGATCCTTGTGCCTATCCTAGGGAACTCAGGGCACAAGGTGGGGGATATCCTGGATGAGGTGCCAACCCATCACAGGGCACAATCACACACACACACACACACACACACACACACACACACACACACACACACACAAACACACAAACACACACACACACACACACACACACACACTTCGGACAATTTGGAAATGCCTACAATGCATGTCTTTGGACTGGGAAGGAAGCCAGAGTGGCCCCAGAGGCACGGGGAGATCATGCAAGCTCTAAATACACAGGGCAGAGATGGGATTTGAACCACCAAACCCAGAGGTGCAAGGCAAATGTGCTCACCTAACTTAAAGTTAATGTTAATTTTAGACATACCAGTATTGCTGCACATATATATCTACTGCCTCATGTACATGTAATGCATAGATTTTTTCCTTTTTTTTTTAGGTCTAGAAAAAAATACCAATTCTTACCCTGAGCTATGGTACTAGCATGAAGATATGTTGCTCTGGTTAAGGGCATTTGCATAAAACATGTTAAATATAGAATTGTAGAAAAAATTTCTGCATATATTTATATCTCATATTAATCTCATATTTAATGTACAGTATAGGTTCCTTCTTTCAAGTATTTATTCATTTCCAGTAAGCTATTTCTTCTGATCAGGGTGAATACTAGCTACAAATCAGGTTTAACATTAAATAGTAAATACATTTGCCTATTTAAACCACTATATAGTGAAAAATATAAAATTGTAACTATAATTCTTGTGTGCCTCCACACACGAAAAGCAGCAATAATCTGTACATTATAACATGTATTTTAAAATTATTGCCTATACACTATCAAATATATTGAATGCTAAAATAGTGTCATATATTTATTTTAGATTTTTCTTTTCATAAGAGGACATGGAGGAATTATGTGTTCTCTACAGTATAGACATGTGAGTGCTTCTAAACAATGGACACAAAGGAAGGTCATTTTATTTCAAAGTATTGTGGAAATGGTAGTTTCTTTAAGTCTTCTCATTAAAAGATTCCCTGTGTATGTTGATACTGTTCCTTGGACATTCTCTCCTCTGTCATCATGAATATTCTAATAAAAATGTTCATGTGACATTTCTCTATGGGGGATCTAGCTGTTCAACAATTCCTTCCAGGGACTCATTTTAATAAGATGACTTTAATTTAATGTAAAATCTTTGATGAAAAATGATGAAATGGTCATACATGCCATGAGAGCTACTCTTACACTTTCAGTTTTAATGTAGTTGTCAACACTCATGAAAAAAAAATCTTGTTCACCTGTTTTTGTACCTTTTTATTTGATTTTATAAAACATGTGTTATCATTATGTATTAACATATAGTAGCAAACTTTACATTGATTATTATACATGCATAGCATGCATAATGGCATAGGATTAAAATAATAACAAATGTACAGAGCATTCTTTAGATAACCATAGTGGGTACTGAGGTTTAGTTTGGTGCTTATTACAGTTTTGATGACTGTTGTTTGTAGTATGCAGTCATTTCACAAAGTTACAATGCAGTACTAGGATAAACAGTAATTACAAATAGTACTACTAGTAAGAACGACCAATTAGACATTTAACTGATTCTTTCCATTTCTCAACATTTCAGTGACCTGCTTCCCTTGCCTTCGGGGAATTTTTTTCATGAATAATACAAGGGTTTTGCATTCATGTGATGCTGAGGATGTGGACAGGGTGAAGGAAGGGTTCACTGGGTCCTCCAGCTGTCTAACAACTTACTGTAAGCCGCTGAAACACAGCAGGAGCAAAGAGCATTATTTACACAATGCCCCTAACAGTTTTCATCTAAGGTCCTCCAATTATTGTCACCTCAGGCATGTTGGGAAAATGAACATAGCCACATTGGCTGCATTTTGCCTTATAGAAGAACATATCTATGAAGACATGAAAACTAAAATGGAAGACCAAAAGCCTATTATTACACTGCCTCTTGCATTGAAGCTTTCCCAAAGGAGTAAAAGTCTTTCTAAAGAGTCCAAAATTCATAAAGGCTAATAATCCACAATATTGCCTATGGAGAATTTATTGCTGCTTGTGCACATCTGTTACAAGCTATCTGGGTAGGCAGCTGACAATGACAAGAACAGTGTAGACAAACACATGCCTGAATTTGTCCATATGAATCTGATTCATCATACTGCAGCCGTGGAAGCAGTGGTAATTTTTTAACATGCCGTTTTAAATCAAATCCTTACTGAATATATGTCTGATGTGATAGAATGATAGTCTCTGTACCATGTTTCTGCCATACTTCCTCATTTGTGAACTGCATGCTGCTTATAGGAATGCAGAAAGTAATAATGAAAAATCAGCACTGCAGGAGAGAGAGGTGTAGACAATCAAGCCAAAGACATATGACATCAATTTAAGGTGACTGCCTAGCACAGAGTAATGTAATGAAATTATAAACTTTAGTGAAACATATGGGAGACAGAGGAAAATATATTCAGCTGCAAAATCTTGAGGGAAAAGTAAAAGAAAAGGGAAGACAGAGGGACAGAGCGGGAGAATGGGCACCTAGGGAATGATGAATCCTGGAGCTTAATTAGCTGTATACAGAGATATTTCTCATAGCACAGGGCATAAGGGCTGGCATTTGAATCTGTCCCATCAGAGACTAGCCCGGATTGGTGTGGCGACCTCCAGGTTCTTAAATTCATCCTACAACAGGAGGTTAGGAACAGCTGCAGCCCCAGAGCCCTGGAGGCAAGCTTTAATTGGGTTTATCTACTCTAATAGAGCCACAAAGCTTATTCCTGGCAGCATCAGGGCTGATAGTGTGGTGCTTTAATGGCTGGGAAGAACACTCCAACATAGCCCCATAAAGAAATAAGAAAGTGCAGGCTGAGATGTTCTGAGGTGACTTTAGATAAGACAGGCATGGGGAAATTAACAAGATTTCAGTCAGCAGTTACTGCTCCCTGTACAGACCTTCCAGCCAGAAACAATTTTAAATTAATTGTCTACATATTAATGCTTGGCACAGAGAAGATTTTTAATACCTGGATATGCAGGTGCCAATACACTGCAGTTGTATAGAATAGTGGGAAAATTACACCAACAATTAAATCACCCTTTGCCCTAATCAATAGTATCCATCTAATGTTAGGATATAATGTTAATGTTAAGATAATAACTGATACAGCTACAAAGCACACCTACCCATCACCCATTTCAACTGATTACGACCTTTAACCTCTCCACCCCAGTCTGTTAAATTATAACAAGAACGTCATCATAGTTCATCTGAAAACATACTGCCTTTGATATTTTGTAATCCAAATGCATTTAAATGAGAAACAGAGAAGATGAGAGAGAGAGAGAGAGAGAGAGAGAGAGGATTAAGCCAGCTTAAAAAATGTGTAGTGGCCTGAGGAAACCATTTACACTGTGAAATTTTGACATTTTCTACTTTATGCTGCAGATAATTCTGAAAACTACATGTTTTCCTAAACTAAAAGTTTCTCTTTTCAGTGTATCTCAATCGGATGTAAAGTTATGGCATTTTAAAGTCTGCTTACTCCCAAATGTGAAAAGATAAATACTTCCCCAAATATTTAAAGATTCCATTCGAACTGTGGCACTTGTCATTTGTCAGGCTGGTTTCGATTACAAACTGAATTGATGTCGGTTTCCTATGTTACATAGCTATCAAACAACTTATCAAAGCATCACATTCGTTGTGTGAGGAAATCACACTTAGCTAGTATGTGCTGAAACATCTGGCAAACTAACTCCTTTATTAAAGTTAACCTGGTTCTTACCCCAATGTGATCTTGGCACAAAGATCTAGACAAGATTAATTGCCTAGACTTTATCTTTTTTACTTAAAATTAAGTAAATAAAAATTATTATTATTATTATACATTTTTTTTTAGATTTCTTTAAATAGATGTTTCAAAATATATTCTTAGCAGAAAACCTAATTTTTTCACCTACAGCTTCATGTTTTTTGGGTTGCTTGCCAGAGCTCAGCCATTCATAGTGACATTTGACAGGTTTTCACAATCCATCACACACATATAGTCATTGATCATAGTCACTAATTGTATCTGGTGCTGTAATTAGAGTGAAACAACAACAGGTGGGAGGCAGAATCTGAGAGAAATAACGAGACGTAGAAAGACGCAACATAGTCACAGATGCATAGCAATTAGAATTGTCCATCTCTTGGCAGCAGTGAATCTGCCAACATTCCCCCAACCTAATCATCCAGTTTAGCTTGAACAGAACAGGTTGTACTGTGTGGTGCTTTCTACAAACAGCTAAGCACTGATATAATAATAATAATAATAATAATAATAATAATAATAATAATAATAATAACAATAATAATAATAATAATAATAGTAATAATAATAATAATAATAATGATAAAAAGGCTTCCTCTACGATTCAGGAGTGCTGAACATGGCTCGCCGACATGGTTGAGTTTCTGCTTTGTAAGTTAGACAGCATTCAGTCCTCTTCTACAATAACCCTTACCCTCTAGAGCTTAGATCCACTTAATAACTCCACTTAATGATATAGACTTATTATATTGACATGCAATTTAAGGACTTAAACATGACTTAATTTCATCTCCAGGATGGACAAAGTGTAGTAGAAGAGCGGTGGGCAGCCAGTTGATGTTCTTGGTCCAATATGTTGTAAATGAAATGCCTTGTTCCTCTTGTCTCAAATGTCATGAAAGAAACAAAAGCTGTTCAAAAATATTTAAAAGAATATGGCATCTGAGCCATCAGAGTGTAAGGTATAGTGGAAGTACTGAGGGAATAAAACACCACAGGGTGTGCTCTTGTAGGAAAAAAGTCAATGACAGGGTTGTATGATATGTTGCTACCCTAAAAGTAATTTTTTTTCAGATTTATTTTTCAGCATGTCTCGATTTTTTCTTTCTTCATCTTATACAACAGAAATTTACCCAATATTAAAATATTTTATAAATTTATAAAATGTCATGTTTTATTTGTTATTTAGATCCTGTTATCACATACAGTGGTGTGAAAAAGTGTTTGCCCCCTTCCTCATTTCCTGTTCCTTTGCATGTTTGTCACACTTAAGTGTTTCGGAACATCAAACCAATTTAAACAATAGTCAAGGACAACACAAGTAAACACAAAATGCAATTTGTAAATGAAGGTGTTTATTATTAAAGGTGAAAAAAAATCCAAACCATCATGGCCCTGTGTGAAAAAGTGATTGCCCCCCTTGTTAAAACATACTATAACTGTGGTTGTCCACACCTGAGTTCAATTTCTCTAGCCACACCCAGGCCTGATTATTGCCACACCTGTTCACAATCAAGGCGTCACTTAAATAGGAGCTGCTTGACACAGTAAGGTCCACCAGAAGATCCTTAAAAGCTACACATCATGCCGAGACCCAAAGAAATTCAGGAACAATTGAGAAAGAAAGTAATTGAGATCTATCAGTCTGGAAAGGGTTATAAAGCCACTGGGCAAAAATGGCCTGCATGGCAGAGTTCCAAGGAGAAAAACACTGCTGAGCAAAAAGAACATCAAAGCTCGTCTCAATTTCTCCACAACACATCTTGATGATCCCCAAGATTTTTGGGACAACATTCTGTGGACCGATGAGACAAAAGTGGAACTCTTTGGAAGGTGTGTGTCCAAGTATATCTGGCGTAGAAGGAACACTGCATTTCATAAAAAGAACATTATACCAACAGTAAAATATGGTGGTGGTAGTGTGATGGTTGGGGGGCTTTTGCTGCTTCAGGACCTGGAAGACTTGCCGTGATAAAAGGAACTATGAATTCTGCTGTCTACCAAGAGATCCTGAAGGAGAATGTCCGACCATCTGTTTGTGTACTCAAGCTGAAACGAACTTGGGTTCTGCAGCAGGACAATGATCCTAAACACACCAGCAAGTCCACCACCGAATGGCTGAAGAAAAACAAAATGAAGACTTTGGAGTGGCCTAGCCAAAGTCCTGACCTGAATCCTATTGAGATGTTGTGGTATGACCTTAAAAAGGCCGTTCATGCTCGAAAACCCTCTAATGTAACTGAATTAGGACAATTCTGCAAAGATGAGTGGGCCAAAATTCCTCCAGGACGCTGTAAAAGCCTCATTGCACGTTATCGCAAACGCTTGGTTGCAGTTGTTGCTGCTAAGGGTGGCCCAACCAGTTATTAGGTTTAGGGGGCAATCACTTTTTCACACAGGGCCATGATGGTTTGGATTTTTTTTCATCTTTAATAATAAACACCTTCATTTACAAATTGCATTTTGTGTTTACTTGTGTTGTCCTTGACTATTGTTTAAATTGGTTTGATGTTCCGAAACACTTAAGTGTGACAAACATGCAAAGGAACAGGAAATGAGGCAAACACTTTTTCACACCACTGTATGTTGTAATTCCATCTTTCTCAAAGCGCAGACAGTAGTAAATCCTTCCAAAGAAAAAAAAAAAGCTAAATCAAGGCTTCTTCATAGAAATTTTCATTGTATCAGTGATTACACATTTTTAATCAATTTATGTGCAGCATCAAAGAAACAATAATGTATTAAACAAGGTGTCAGGGTTTGGAGGCGTAGACAGATGCAAGTGCAGATTAAGCTTTTAATAATAGTCAAAACAAACATAAAAGAAGCTATGAACATGAGGAAAAAACACTAAAGCGAGGAATAAACATAAACCAAAGACCAGAGCAGAAACAACAGCAAGGTGAGACAAACGTACAGTGCAATTTGTGGCTATATATACCCATGGTGCTAGTTAACATGAAAGGGATTCAAGTGCAGGTGGTCATGTGATGATGACGTGTTTGGTGAAGTCACTGCTGGGAACTGTAGTCCGCATTTATTTCCGGGATATCCATGAAACAAGGGCATTATTATAAACATTACAGCAGGAGCTAGTCTCTGAGCCATGCTGTTCTAGAAAATTAATCAACACCTTCTTACCAATTAGAAGTGAGAATTCGCTATATTTTACTAACATTGATGGATGTGTAAATGTTAAGAAATTTTATGTCACTTTTATCTGGATTTTGTCAACTGGTAATTTTTGCCAGTGCACAGTAAAGGAATGGCCCTTCCATCACCATCCCATCCCAAGAGATCATCATTATGCATAACCAAAATTCTCAAAAATCATATAATGTCTTGCATCTGTTCCTTATTCGGTTTCAGGAGGTCCCTCGTATGTGTTAGGACTCGTGACTCTAAGAGAGCAGATGGAAAGCTTACTTGTGTGTCTGCATGTCTGCACCCATTTGTCTGAAGGCTATAGTTCTATTTTAAACCAATAAAATACAATATGGGTTAGCTTTAGTTCTCTGCAAGCTGAATAATCAAGCTGACCATATGCTAACAGTTCTTTTCCCAGCTGTTAGGAATCAATAACAAATTTTCCTCTCATAGCTTATAGTGACTGTCCAAATGAGTAAAGTTTGGGTCAGGGACAAAAGGGACTTAAATTACTAAAATAACAGATGTCTGCATGATCTCATGTGTAAAACAGGGAAGGGTTCTGCCTGCAAAATGTTTTATTGGAATTTCTATAATAAAAACTTAGAAATAAAAACCATAAATACATAAAAACAAATTAGAGTAGAATTAAAGTATGGTCTAAATAAATTGATCTTTATTCTGTTCAGGGTCACAGTGGAATCAGAGCCTATCCTGGGAAACACTGGGTGCAGGCACGAATGCACCCTGTATGGGACAAAATGCACACACATTCACACATTCACTCACCAGGCAGCAATTGGCCAAACTGGCCAAGCCTCGGACCGACATGTTTCCCAGAGGAAACACCACATCGACAGTAACCTGAGCTCAGGATTGAACCAATAATGTCATTTTAGATCACAGCAAATACTTTCTAGCAATATGGCTCTAAAACATTGAAGTGTGGGGGGATAGCAGAACATAAATTGCATGTTCATTTAAATGAAATACCTTCCTTAAGGGAAATTAAATTAAAACATGTGTTACCGAATGTTAGACACTAATTGCAACTGAACTGGTAAATTTAACAACAATATATAGGCTTGGGTGGGTTACTTAAAAATGTATTCTGTATATCAATTCCTACATTCTTTTGAATATCCATGGAATAAATTAAAATGTTAGATGCTACAAGTATCTTCTGCCCCTTCTGCAATGTGATAAAATAAAATTAAAAATGACCTTATGTGGCCATTTTTTCAGCTCAGGACAGCTGTCATTTGCTGCTTTTGTCAAGCAACTGTTTGACACCATACACAACAACACTTTGTGTTTGCTGAGAGTAGACTAATGTTTGACTAATGTTATAATCGACCAGTTGGTGTGCGAGAAGGCTGGAATTACAGAGAGGGGTTTTAAAGCAATGCAAATATGTGCACACATGATGCAGTATTAGACCATAAGCACATCAAAATGAAACTAAAGCCAAATTTTCTCGGAAATTTTCTCACATTTAGAAATCCCAGCTGGGCACTTTTTTAAATTCCTAAAAAAATAAATTATATATAATCACCCTAATTAAAGCATTTCAGAGAACAATTTATTCTCATTTTTACCAAATTAACTTTGTGCAAAATTTATTTGCACATGCACCAGGAGTTTGCTCATGTGAGTCACAACTGGCAAGAGAGAACCAGAACTATAATCAAGCAGCTGTCTATATTGTGTTATATCAAAAGATTAATTTATTTGGTTTTAAATTAATAATAATAATAATAATAATAATAATAATAATAATAATAATAATAATAATAATAATAATAATAATAATAATAATAATAATAAATCCTGATCCTGATCCTGACTCTAATCCTAAAAAAGATTCAAGGTTTAAGGTCAAGGTACCATATAGGAAAGAGTAGGAAAATGGAAGTTTTAACCAACTTTTAGAGAAGTGGTCCTTATTGCCCGTTTATAGGCTACCTTACTATTTTTTTCCAAGTAAAAGATAGTTACATAGTTAGTTACATACAAAAAACTAAATCATGAACCTGATGGTACCACCCCCACATCGAAGAGTACAGTTTTGCACTTTTATTTCTTAGCATTCATATGAGTTCATTGGTATAAAACCGTATGACGCTGAACTTGTTGATTATAATAACTGTTTACCCCTACTGTAATGACGCTTTCCACCTGAAAGTGGATGGACGAGCTCGACGCTGATTGGTCAATGGCTTCCTCCCCGTTCATGACGCAAGCAAACCTGTCCGCCGCAGACCATGCGCTATATAAATGCGGCGCGCGCCCCAAATCGGATTACACACAGTGAACAGCTCCACGGTGCTTAAATCAGCCGGCACACTAGAAAACGCTACATGCGCTCATACCATGGAGGAGGCTCGAGCTAGAGGAATCCACTGGAAACTTTTCGCACTTTATTGTCTGTTGGCTAATGCCTTTGCGCAAGATTTCGGTCCGACGCAGTTTATCTGCACGTCCGTGCCCAAAGACGTGGACATTTGTACCGCCACGCTGCAGAACAGCGTGCATGGTGAGGAGCTTAGAGCCACGGTCATGCAGCTCAGGGAGACGGTGCTTCAGCAGAAGGAAACCATCGTAAACCAGAAGGAGACCATCAGAGAGCTCACGGCTAAGCTGGCGCGCTGCGAGAGCCAGAGCGCTCCTGAGGCTGGAGGAGGAGGAGGAGGAGGGAGACGGAAGGAGTCGGGCTCCAAAAACACCATGGGGGATGTGTCCAGGGGTCCAAGTGAGACACTCGCGCAACTCTCGCAGACTTTGCAGAATCTAAAGCAACGATTAGAAAACCTGGAGGTATGAGAAGACGTTAGAAATTTCTAATGTAATAACTTCGACGAGGTTAATTTACTGCAGTGTAATTTTGAAGGGCGGAAAACTGTATCTTGGTGCATCTTATTTAGTACGTTATTGGAACAAAGAATACATCACATTATAGTAGTAGGCTATACAGGACATGTTTGGAATATTTTAGTCTTAAATTTATTACTTCATGTAGAATTATTCATTAGTTTTGCTGCAGCAGGTTACTGCACAGAATAAAAAATCCCCAGTGTTGATTTAACACCCAGAGTGTTGAATGCACACTCTGTAGTGTATATATATGTCCATTGGACACAAATGAACATTCTGGGTGTTAATTCAACACTAGAGATTTTACTGTGTGGGCATCTGGCTCTTTTAACCAGTGCCACAGACTCTGCAAACTTTAGTGAATTCAAAAGCATAAAAAAACTCAATTTTATGCACAAATCTGTCTAATTATAGCTAAATGTTGCAGTCTGCCCCAAATTGCACTCTACTCTGTCTGCAGCAGAAAAACCCTTAAAGAAGTTAATCCTGCTTTGGCAGTTCTCGGCCCAGATCAAACCCGAGTCGGATTTTGTTGGCTATAGAAATCTTAACAGGTCTCTCTCTCTCTTTCTCTTTTTTTTTTTTTTTTTTTTTTTTTTTTCTCTCTCTCTCTCTCTCTCTCTCTCTCTATATATATATATATATATATATATATATATATATATATATATATGTATATATATATATATATATATATATATATATATATATATATATATATATATATATATATATATATATATATATATATATATATATATATATATATATATATATATTTATTTATTTATTTATTTATTTATTTATTTATATATTTATTTATTTTTCTCGGACGTGTTTTGTCCTCCGTAGCAATTCAGTCGAAGTAACGGCTCGGCTCCGGCCAACAGCCTAAAGGATCTTCTGCAGAGCAAAATCGACGACCTAGAGCGCCAGGTGCTGGCCCGTGTTAACGCCGTGGAGGAGGAGGGCAGACCGGCCGCGCGCAACGAGAGCGCGCAGCGCGGGCAAGTCGAGGCTACGCTTACATCTCTGCACCAGCGTCTCAGCGACCTGGAGAAAGGTGAACGCGCACATCTGTTTAAGGCAATCGGGTTATCACTTAAGCCAGATTATACATTCATCTGTAGGATCGATGCGTTTTCCTCCCACTTAAGGTTGCATCATAAGCAAACGATACTGATATAAGAAACCAGTGGTACGGCGCTGAGTCGGGAATGTCGCAGGGGATGTCAGTGATGAGGAGAGATGAGAGAGGGAAGAGGAGGAGGGGGGTGATGAGGAGCTGCATTGCTTTGCATATCTGAGTCTACCTTTATACTTCAGTGGAGGGTTTCACAAATCAGATTTCTGTTTCATTGCAGTATATACAGGGGAATATAAATGTTTAATAAATATATCTTTTTTTTAAACCCACAGGTCAAAAGGAAGCCAGACCACTGGACAAATTCCAGTTGACATTTCCCCTGAGAACCAATTACATGTATGCTAAAGTGAAAAAGAGTCTGCCAGAGATGTATGCCTTCACCGTGTGTATGTGGCTTAAATCGAATGCGTCGCCTGGAGTGGGAACGCCATTCTCATATGCTGTCCCTGGTCAGGCCAATGAGTTAGTTCTTATTGAGTGGGGAAACAACCCAATGGAGATTCTTGTTAATGACAAGGTATACAGTTTATGGGCATTGTCTTGGATTGCTATAATATATTCGTCATTCAAGTATTAATCATGGTTTTTATGTTAACTTGAGAACTTAATATTGATCATTATTCAACTTTGTCTACAACAATTCTGGTGAATTTCTGTATTATGATTAAATACATTTTGTATTCAAGATCTGGTTTAGTTTAACTGAGAACTGCACTTGCATTGTCAGATTACAGGTGTTGTAGTGGTCAAATACATATTAAGTCTACTGAGAACTGAACAAAAAAGAATCATGTCACAGATATGTCATTCAGTATTTCTAAGACATCATGAGGCATGTGTTCCTTTACTGTTCCCTTATTAATATATATAATAATGTTAATGCTATATATTAAAGATACAAATGAGTACAAAGTATATATTAAAGATACAAATGACTTTGATTTAGGTTGCAAAGCTGCCTTTTCTCATTAATGATGGAAAATGGCATCACATCTGTGTTACGTGGACGACACGTGATGGAGTGTGGGATGCTTTCCAAGATGGCGTCCTGAGAGGGAGCGGGGAGAATCTGGCACCATATCATCCAATTAAACCCCAAGGCATGCTCATATTAGGACAAGAACAGGTATGAGACTTTTCCTTAACGTTCTCTTTGCATTAAGGAAAGATTTGAGATTGTAAGTGTTAGCAGTGTTAAAACAGCAAATAAATTTAGATGTCACATCAAATTTGTTACATCAGTTGCAGAAAATATTTTTGTTTGTCTAATCATTTTCCAGTATTGCAAAACATTACACTTGTTCACTGGTCTCTGGAAACTCCCAGTCCCATTCTGACCTAATATCTCTAGCCCTCTAAATAATCTCTGGACTCATGTGCTGCCTTAATAACAGAGGATGTGCTACAGAAACCACACTGGTTCATGTTTAGAAAACTACAGTCACTGAAGTACCTGTTTATTTCTTTGCTGGGTCCACATCCAGATAACGGTCCACAAGTTGACAACTGCTTAGGTTGAGATACTGCCTTTTATTAGAAAAAACAGTGTTTTATTAGCTTTAATAAGGAATGGCCATTATTCCTTACTACTTTAATTAGGAATAATAAACTTTTTATGATCAACCCACTACATATTCTATTTTTTATTTTTTTTTTGTACAGGACACTCTTGGCGGAGGGTTTGATGCTACTCAGGCATTTGTGGGCGATATGGCAAATTTTAACATCTGGGACCGAAAATTGACTGTAGGAGAGATTTATAATCTGGCAACATGCAGCAGTAAAGCACAAGTGGGTAATGTCTTCTCCTGGCTGGAGACCAGCATTGAGATCTATGGTGGAGTATCCAAATGGACCTTTGAAGCTTGCCGCCAACTGAACTGAACTGAACTATATGGGAATTATGAAGCTAAAAAGAAACCATCCAGTTCATCATGAGATATAATTTAAAAGCTATGGAGATGACCATGGCAACAAAACAAATATCATCTGGATTTTTTGTAAGTGTTTGAGAATTCTTGTGAACACTTGAGAATTTTTTTTTGTTTGTGAAAAGAAATACTTACCGACATCTATTTTGGATTTTGAGACGGAAGAGAAGCTTGAAATGGTTTGTATTCAAAGTTTCTATTCTGACAACACTGCATTATTTCCCAAATTTTTCTGATCTGCTGCTGGGCAAATGATGCCATAGTGAACAGTTAGCCTACTTGATACACAATGGCAAAAGCATCTGAACATATGATTAGTGCACAAAGTCAGGTAGATTTGCATAAAATTTGTGATGTCATGTTACCTACTTTTCCCATACAAGAACAGCACTGGCATTTTCACTGTGAACAGTAGAGGGGGGGTCTAAAAAAAGAATGTAAACTTTCATCAAGAACAAAAGTGAAATCACATTTTTTTCCTTGTGAGTTTTGTTTTCATATTGTGTGTGTGTGTGTGTGTGTGTGTATGCGGGTATGTGTGCATGTGCGTGAAAAGCCTTGGAGTTGCCAACATTTTACAAACCTGTGTGCCTTTGGGCTGTTAAAATCTTAAAGGTCATTATTTAATATTTGCATTACTTAATATTTGCAAGTACTTGTACATGTGTGTTTATTTCCTTGTGTAATTATTAATTCGGAAAGCTATATTGATTATTGTCATAACACTACATTTGACAGTCATTGCACATTTGAAGCAATTTGTTTAAAAGCACACGACCCATATTGTGTTTGACAGGTGTTTCTGTTTCGTAAGGAATGTTCTTTACAGGAAAACAGCATGATAGTCTTAAATACTACAGCAGCATCAACAATCAAATCTGCTTTTCCTATCCTCTTTTTGGGTTCAGATTTTATACTTTATTGTTCTATGCTAAAAGCATGGCAGCACTGAAATATGAAAAAAGTCTAATGTTTGTAATAAAATTGTGATAACTAAAATTATAGAGTTCATTTATGACTCCTTTGTGCCTGCTTTGTAATATACTGGTGGGTATTCTTTTAAATATGCATATATATTTTCTATTTTCTTACTTTTACAGTCAGTGGTAGAAATACACTCATTGAACACCTACACACTTTCTTATTCAGGCAATTACCTAATCAGCCAATCATGTGGCACCAGTGCAATGCATAAAACCAGGAAAATATAGATCAAGAGCTTCAGTTAATTTTCATATCAAATACCAGAATGGGGAAAAATGTGATCTCAGTGACTTTGACCATAGTATGTTTGTTGGTGTCAGATGTGCTGGTTTGAGTACTTCTGATCTCATGCATAACAATTTCTAGACTTTACACAGAATGTTGAGAAGGGGGAAAAAAACATCCAGTGAGTGGCAGTTCTGCAGGCACTGATGAGAAAGGTCTGAGGAGAATGTGGTGAGCAGAAAAGCATTTCAGAATACACAACACATTGAACCTTGAGGCAGATGGGCTACAACATCAGAAGACCACACATCAGTTCCAGTCCTATCAGCCAAGAACAGGAATCTGAGCCTACAGTGGACAATGAAGGCTCAATGAAACAATCTTTAACGGACAGTTAAAGATTGTAAATACATCACCTTGTTTTAATTTCGATTTCTGATGTAACATATAGTTGGTAGGGTCAGAATTTGGTGTCAACTGCATGAGTCTATGGATGTATCCTGCCTTGTGTCAGGAGTATAGGTTGGTTATATGATGATTAAATGGTGTGGGGAATATTTATGGCAGACATTAGGCATACAATTGAAGTTTAAGGATCTTGCCCAAGCTGCCCAAGCAGATTGGCAGTGCTGAGACTTGCACTCCTGACCTTCTGATCAGTAATCCAGATCCTACAACCACTGAGCCTCCACTGCGCTATCACAAAGCACCAATCATCTCAAACTGGTTCAAATTATAACTTGTATAATTAATCTGGTCTTTCTAAAAATTGACAAATACAGTGGTTCATTTGAAAAATGTAAGGGTTATTATCATGCACTGTGCCATTATGTTTGCTAGTGCACGTTTTACTTTCTCAAGGGAGCTGATAAGATTTGCCAAGTCTCCATGCTAAAATAGGCCACTGCAATTTTCAATCACACAATGCTGCATCAAACAAGTTCAAGAGAGAGGTATTAGATCACCTTGAATCAGGCAAGGACACCAGAGGGAGACTCTTGATATCACTTGAGGTAAACAGTCTGCCACTTATTATGCCCTCAATTTTCACACACTTGTAGCCAAAAGTGAATGGCAAGAGACGGGACTAAAAATGGTTTTCTGCCTCAACAATGTAGTACAAAGTAATACAAGTAGAGATAGCATGTCAAGATGATGCCCTTTCACTCTCCCAGTTCATTTAGGTTGCCATCCAAACCGACAATCTCATCCAAGCCCAAAAGCCTGGAGCCAAGCCACATTTTCTGCCTCGTATCAATGTACCTGCCATGACCAAGAGCCCTTGGAAGTAGCTCATACAAGCCTGACTGAAGAAGACATTGAGTGCTGTAAATAAAGCACAGTATGTCTATACTATGTAAATAAAGGACAAACCAGAGCCATCTGCGGAGCCCTAAGGCCGGAAAATCATCAACAATCACAGCAAAGAAAAGTCATAACTCCTGTGATAGAGAACAAAATAATCCTGCTATCTGTAAATTTGTTCTGATGCTCACATGCTAACTATTTTATATCTAACCTAACTGACTCAGGAGCTGCTGGTAACTTCATGGATAACAGGGGAAAAGATCAGTCAATGCACAATTCTCCTCCACATGCACACCAGTGCTCTACACACAGGGACTCTCCCTTGATCTCTGGGATTCTTCCCAGAATCCACTTGTTCTTGGATCACCGTGGCCAAGGAAGAGTACATTCCAGAAGGTATAAACCAACGGTATATTAGGCCATCCACTCCCCTTCACTGTCAGAGTTCATCTTTGTGGAAATAAAGATGGTGGGCTATGACCTTGTTTTGATTATTGAGGCCTCAATGGTGTCATGGTCAAGTACCATTACCCACTGTCTCTTTTCCCTTCTGCCCCTGAAGAGATAAGTTGAAGAAGGATTTGTTTTATTATATAATTATATAATCAAATTATATATTTGAAATGCGTTCAACCTACTCTGTATCAAAGATTGTGGTGAATGGAAAAAAGGATTTGTCACCACCGCAGGTCATTATGAATTTCTTGCAAAGTTAAATGGGCTCATTAATGCTCCTTACATTTTCAAGCTTTTGTTAATTAAATTCCAAGATAATATTTTGACTAAATATACAAATCGAGACAGAATATTGATCTTTATATCTTTTCTTCATCAGAGAATGAACATATTCAGCATGTGCAGCAGGTTTTAAAAAATTATTGGCAAACAAACTGTTTGTTAAACTGGAAAAATGCAAGTTTCACTAGCCATCTTTAAAGTTTGTAGGTAACATCATAGATCAGAATAGGGTAAAAATTGAGACAAAAGTGGAAGCTGTTACTGTCTGGTCCCAGCCTCGTACCAGCAAGGAGTTGCAATAGTTTCTATGATTCAGTAATCTCTATTGCTGCTTCTTCTGTGCCTTTTGCTCCGTCATGGCCCCTCTGACTTCCCAAGCATTCCAGACCCTCAAAGAAACATTAACTAGTTCCTCCAATTTTGTCATCCAGATCAGTCATTCCCATTTTGTAGTATAAGCTTGCTGGAGCACCCTTTTCTCATTTTGATCAGTCACGAGAACCTTGAGTATGTCAAGTCTGAAAATACCTTAATCCAGCAAGAGGTTAGGTGGGCACATTTTTCTTTACTTATTTACAGTGGTGTGAAAAAGTGTTTGCCCCCTTCCTCATTTCCTGTTCCTTTGCATGTTTTTCACACTTAAGTTTTTCGGAACATCAAACCAATTTAAACAATAGTCAAGGACAACACAAGTAAACACAAAATGCAATTTGTAAATGAAGGTGTTTATTATTAAAGGTGAAAAAAATCCAAACCATCATGGCCCTGTGTGAAAAAGTGATTTCCCCCTAAACCTAATAACTGGTTGGGCCACCCTTAGCAGCAACAACTGCAACCAAGCGTTTGCGATAACGTACGAGGGCTTTTACAGCGTCCTGGAGGAATTTTGGCCCACTCATCTTTGCAGAATTGTCCTAATTCAGTTACATTAGAGGGTTTTCGAGCATGAATGGCCTTTTTAAGGTCATACCACAACATCTCAATAGGATTCAGGTCAGGACTTTGGCTAGGCCACTCCAAAGTCTTCATTTTGTTTTTCTTCAGCCATTTGGTGGTGGACTTGCTGGTGTGTTTAGGATCATTGTCCTGCTGCAGAACCCAAGTTCGTTTCAGCTTGAGTACACGATGGTCGGACATTCTCCTTCAGGATCTCTTGGTAGACAGCAGAATTCATAGTTCCTTTTATCACGGCAAGTCTTCCAGGTCCTGAAGCAGCAAAACAGCCCCAGACCATCACACTACCACCACCATATTTTACTGTTGGTATAATGTTCTTTTTATGAAATGCAGTGTTCCTTCTACACCAGATATACTTGGACACACACCTTCCAAAGAGTTCCACTTTTGTCTCATCGGTCCACAGAATGTTGTCCCAAAAGTCTTGGGGATCATCAAGATGTGTTGTGGAGAAATTGAGACGAGCTTTGATGTTCTTTTTGCTCAGCAGTGGTTTTCTCCTTGGAACTCTGCCATGCAGGCCATTTTTGCCCAGTCTTTTCCTGATGGTGGAGGCATGAACGCTGACCTTAACTGAGGCAAGTGAGGCCTGCAGTTCTTTGGACGTTGTTGTGGGTCTATTGTGACCTCTTGGATGAGTCGTCGCTGCGCTCTTGGGGTAATTTTGGGCGGCCGCCACTCCTGGGAAGGTTCACCACTGTTCCATGTCTTCGCCATTTGTGGATAATGGCTCTCACTGTGGTTCGCTGGATTCCCAAAGCTTTGGAAATGGCTTTATAACCCTTTCCAGACTGATAGATCTCAATTACTTTCTTTCTCAATTGTTCCTGAATTTCTTTGGGTCTCGGCATGATGTGTAGCTTTTAAGGATCTTCTGGTGGACCTTACTGTGTCAAGCAGCTCCTATTTAAGTGATGTCTTGATTGTGAACAGGTGTGGCAATAATCAGGCCTGGGTGTGGCTAGAGAAATTGAACTCAGGTGTGGACAACCACAGTTATAGTATGTTTTAACAAGGGGGGCAATCACTTTTTCACACAGGGCCATGATGGTTTGGATTTTTTTTCACCTTTAATAATAAACACCTTCATTTACAAATTGCATTTTGTGTTTACTTGTGTTGTCCTTGACTATTGTTTAAATTGGTTTGATGTTCCGAAACACTTAAGTGTGACAAACATGCAAAGGAACAGGAAATGAGGAAGGGGGCAAACACTTTTTCACACCACTGTAAGTTTCACCTTTACCTACAGACCTGGATCCAAGAACACAAAAGCAGATGCCCCAACCCATAATCATGATCATGCCCAAACTCAGATGTCATCTCCTGTTATCTGGAACATCATGCAGGATCTCATGAGGGCCCAAAATGGAAACCCATTCCACCTGAATGCCCACCAGAGAAGGTACCAGAAGTACCAGAGGCCATGAGAGAAAACAATATGCACTAGGTACAACACTTCCCTTATTTCCAGACACCCTGGCATTAATCAAACCAATCAGTTTTCCATACATGGCTGAAAACAGTGAGCAATTTGTAGACTTGTGTAATCTGTGCATAGTCACACATTTTTGGTCAGTTACCCACAAATCTCCTTGAACCTTTGCCTATTCCACCAAGACCCTGGCCAAATAGCTTAGCTGACTTCATTACTCAACTCCAAGTGATGGGACAACATAATACACTATCTGGTTGAATTGGAGGGCTAAGGCACAGAAGAAAGTTTGGGGCTTGCCATTTCTATGTATTACCATGCCTAGATTTTAAATATATCATTTTGGATATTGATAATTTGTCTACTGATCTCTGCCGATGACCTTGCACCAGATTACTGTTTAGATATTGTTGTTCAGTGCCTTAGCTGTGCATGACCTGGAACTGTTTTTGTCTAAGATTTATGGAATCTGAATTGTTTCTGTTAATAAACACTTGCACATGGATCATCATAATTTCCTTTCGTTACATCAAGCTTAGGTATGATAAAACATCAGGCAGTGGTAAACCAGTGGTTAAGATGTTGTGCTACTGATTGGAAGTTCGTGAGTTCAAACCATAGCACTGCCAAGCTGCCACTGTTGGGGTTACAGGTTACACTGTAACAGGTGGCTGTAGTTCCATCTAGCCTATGGGAAATAATATACTAGTTCATCAGCATCATATAGAGCATCATGTAGAGTTAGCATCTGTATTATTTTGGCTATGCTTATTAAATAGCAATATAATGCTTCGGCAATATTACTTATATAGGGCTCAAATAATCTCAATGGCTACACAAAGATCCCTAACTCTAAATTTTGATATCACAGAAAAGTCAAAAATGTACAGAAAGGAACAACTTTACTCCACAGTACTCAACATCATTACCTTTCTGTTTAATCAGAATCTTTAATAAGAGGTTTCTATCCATTTCACATACATGTGCCTGTAACTATAACCATGTATAATCAGTGCAGCAGTGAAAGAAAGCTAATATTATGTTTTCAGTGCTGTTTATAAGGAAGTACAACATGAGACACACACACACACACACACACACACACACACACACACACACACACACACACACACACACACACACACACACACACACACACTTGCATCACAAGCAGATTTGTTGCAGACATTAAGTCAAGGTAGACATGTACTCTGGGACTAGGATCCTGTGGGCAAAAGAGTTGATAGAGCAGGTGATTTTTACTCTCATGCAGGCAGCATTGGTCAAGATTGTCAACAGGGATTAACGGGATTGCCCAGACTGCAGTGCGTTGGAGTGGGATTTAAAAAAGTCCCACGCACATCTCTTACTCAAGGGGCAGCCTATCAAAGCCAAGGTAAACAACAACAACAAATGTCAACAAGCCTTGGGAATCTGTGTAGCAGTGTGTGTAGCCCCTGGTTCTTATACTACTGCAAATTGAAGAGTGCGGTGAACCTGAAAAAAATATGCGAGAACAGACTTCAAGTGAAGCAATCCGGATGCAACCACATCATACCTTCTCTAGTTGTAACACATCCATATCCCAATTCACAGATCCATCCTTGAAAATACTTTGACTAAAAAAATACAGAGTAAATCAATTTACAGTTCAATAATATCCATCTACTCATTAGTGGCATAAACAGACCTGGCACCTATGTTCAGCCACCATTAACTGGACAATACTATCCATCAGTCAATCTTCTATACATAGCATAAATCCATTTCAAACATTTCAAATTGGATTTATGTGAGATTGGGTTTCCCCATTTCCAAGTGAGACCTTTCCTCCCCCACCAATACTACAGCAAGAGCATTCATTGGGGTATTCTCTGTTTTGCAACTGATTTATTTTTCTTGCCATGCAGTCAAGTGGCTGACAAATACTGCATTACCTGGAAATTATGTTTTGTACATATCAAATGTGATTAGTAGAAAAAAAAATCATAAACCTGCTAGTCTTCCTCTATTGGTCATCATTCGCCTCATCTCTTTGTCCGGCTTCTGTGAATAAAAGCAAAGTGAATCAGAAAGCAAAATAGACACACTGAAGAATGGAAATGAAGTGGCCCAGTTGCCCAGAGAAGGAAAGGGCTCAGAAAAAGAACAAAATGCAGTAACATCATAGACATTTTAAAAGTAACTTCAAGTGCAGGTTAGTCTGATTTGTAAATATGTAGCTAACATTATCTAATTAGGGTGTATTAACCACGATATCACTGTCCACCCACTGGCTGCATAATTTACCTTAATAGGCTAACATATGTTTGTTACATTAGATGGTCATTAGATAGATTTTTCAAGATTGCCTCTAGGAAACTTAAGTATGAAAACGAAGCTCTTGTGGGGTGGCGGTGACTCACGTGGTAGAGTGGGTTGTCCACTAATCGCAGGGTTGGCAATTTGATCCCAGGCCCCTCCACATGCTGAAGTATAGTTGAGAAAAATGCTGAACCCCAAGTGACGACTGATGGCAGGGTAGCGCCTTGCATGGCAGCTCTGCTGCCATTGGGATTGGTGTGTATGTGTGAATGGGTGCATGAGAAACAGTGTAAAGTGCTTGGTAGAACCACAAAGGTTAATAGGTGCTATATAAGTGCAAACGATTTAGTGATTTTAGTCAAGTCCACATTGAGCCTAGGGCTATTGAGATAGCAGCTGTAACTTAATGTAAACTGAAAGTAACATTCAGTACATTTACATGGACAACAATATTCTGATATTACCCAGATTAAGACAATACTCTGATTAAGAAAGTACCATTCAAACAGCGAATTTTTGATAACCTTAATCCAGCTAAAGTCATACTCGAAGTAAACACAAATCGAATTAAGAGATGTGGAGTATTCCTATTTTAGCCGCATCATCTGAGTACATTATAGTCATGTACACACACTTTAATCACACTATTAAAGTAAAGTTGGAGTTTGTGCTGCATTTTGTGACAGGACACGTACACACATGGCAGTGCTCAACCATTTGATGGCAAACAAGAGAGCAAGTCTGCTGAAATACATGTATTTCCTGTACTATATAGTAAGTATACAGTTTCGGATGCAGCCCACGGGTTCAAGCAGTCGTCTATTTGCACGTATAGCATGACAAATAATTAACCGAACTTGAAGCTTTGGTAAAATTAAAAATGAAACACCCACAACTGTTTACGATACAATAACGAAGACGAACTGTATGTTGATACGTGAAATTCTGGAGGGAACTTCAGATGGCGTGGCGTAGGGACGTAATGACGTGTGATCTATGTTCTAAAACATTTGAAAGGAACATGAAAGGAGTATTCTAAAAGCGACTCATGTAAACACCTTAATCACAATATTATCAGAATATGGTCAATAATTAGATTATTGCTGTCCATGAAAACATATTCACTGAGTAGTTATTCAGTAGTTAGCTATTTAGCATTCAGCTAGCTGTGACAGAAGGTAGGACTACACTTCACAATTAGTCAAGAATAGGGAGTGCAGACAGAAAATTAAGATAATTGTCACAAGGGACAATATTCTCAATATTTCAATATTGGCACTTAAGTAATGCCAACATTTTATTTAGTATTGTAGCTATTACTAATCAACTGTTAAGAGTTGTCAAAGTCAATGAGCCTGAATTTTTTGTTTTGTTTTGTTTTTCGCACCATTCTGTTATGTATACAAAACCCAGGAGATTAGCAGTTTCAGAAATGCCACAATCATAAGTCATTTGGATCACATTTGGAAAATTTGTTGAGGGTGTATAAGGTGGCCTGGGTGAATGTGAGACTCCCAGCCTGAGTTTTCTTTGTCTTGTTCAGAATCTGGCGCCTATCCAAGGAACTCTAAGCACAGTAGAGGGACACTTTGAATGAGATGTCAATCGATTGCAGAGAACCCTGCACACACACATTTACACACTCGTTCATGCATGGGGCAAGTACCATAGTCATACTGGCATAATTTGGGATGTGTGATGAAGCTGGAAAACCCAGAGGAAATCCACACGGACATGGGGAGAACATGCACAAAAAGCAACACAGACACTAACCTGAGCTCAGGATGGAACTAGGGACCCTGGAGCTGTGAGGCACACTGCTACACCTTTCAACACCATGCCAACCTATCCACAAACAGATCTGTTGTATACATACATACTCTCCTTAGAGAAATGGCAAAAGATTCATGTTATAGAAACCTATAACATGGTAGGAAGCTGAATATCTCATTGAAGAGCCATCCATTGATCCATCCATCTTCAACTGCTTACTCCTTTTCAGGGTCACTGGGAACCTGGAGCCTATCCCAGGAAGCATCGGGCACAAGGCCTGGTCCCCCCTGGACAGGGTGCCAGACCATCGCAGGGCACAATACACACTCACACACCCATTCATACACTACGGACACTTTAAACATGTCAATCAGCCTACCGTGCATTTGGACTCGGGAGGAAACCAGAGCACCCTGAGGAAACCCCCGCAGCACGGGGAGAACACGGAAACTCCACACACACATGGGTATGGCCCCAGCGGGAATCGAACCCCGGACCCTGGATGAAAGGCATCTGAGACAAAAAAAAAATACTTGTCAGTTAAGTTTAATTTATTAACACAGAGCAATATTAAGAAGAACAACTGTGTCATAGAGAAGAGCAAGCAAAGCCATAAAGGGCTCAAATTCAAACCTCATTTAGAGTTTAGCAGTAAAGTACATAATAATGAGCAGAATTTCCAAATGAAACAAAGCTAGGAAACTAGGAAATTATGCAATAACAAACTAAAATAATAATTGCCTCAGACTCCTTCTAGCGCTGACTGAAAAGTATCTCTGGCATCCATTTTGAGATAAATATTGATGAAATTGCAGCTCTTTTTACAGTTATTTTTGGCAGATATCTCAGTAATTCTGCTTTTAGATCTTCCTCGTTTCACCATACTATGAAGAGCTGGCTGCAGAACCATAAAATATGCATACTCTATACTTACTCATTGCCTTTTACTGCTAACCGTTTTTTTTTCAAAGTTCTTCAAAATCATTTTCCTCTTTTTATTTATCAAACTGTATAAGCTGATCTCCTCTGTAATTCTTCTGTTTAATTGTCTTATTGTTCATTCATTCATTCATTCATTCATCTTCAGCAAACACTTTATCCTGGTCAAAGTCATAATAAATCCAAAGCCTGTAATGGGAACACTGCACTATACTGGGTGTGAGGCAGGAATACACCCTGGATTTGCTGATTAGGGGTAATTTAGTGTAAACAATTCACGTACCTGCATGCTCCCTGCCTTATCTTTAATAAATTCAACAAATTACCCACCATGTGACATTTTCCACACATTTAAACAAACCCTGTCTCTTACTTTATAAGTGGTTAGTAGTTTTACCCTCCAGTGTTAGACCACTAATGAAGGTTGCTCCCAGTGTACATTTCTCAGTGATTGTTTGTGACTCAACTTCTATTCACCTTCCTACTTTTCTCATAGTTTTTTTCCATTCATTCTATTCTTTCTTCTACTGTGTCTTACTTATTTATTCTTCTCTTGATTCCTTCCTGCAGCCTTTCTTCTCTTTGCTCATTTCTTCATCTTTACTTCACTTTTCTGCCTGGTTCACTTGTTTCCTCTTTCCTTCTCTCCCGAGAAGAAATAAGCCAGAATAATAAATTCTGGCTGATGGGGTGTAATGAGTATGTGCTGAATGCTGGCTAGAGGCAGGTTGCATAACAAAGCCATGGAGTATAAACCTTGTGGATCAGGAATTCAGAGCACATTCAAAACCACAGAAACACAATCCACTGAGTACTACTGACTGTTACATAAAGCATCCAGTCCTGCATATACTGTGGTCATTCAACTAACAAACCCTGGCTGCTCAAAATACACCAGCACAAGCTGCCTCTTCTTCAGAGCAGACACACACAATCCTCCAGCAGGTTCTTCTGCATATTCAGGCCTGTGATAAATGAAATACTCAGGAACTAGAATTTTGTGAGTGAGACAACAGAGGCTCTATTTTTGCGCCTACACAAATGCAATTTACTGGTTAACACCAATATGCTGCAGTGTTGGCAATTGTGCTGGTCATAAACTATTGTGCTATGCTGATGTGAATAGAGCACTGAAAGGATGGTATGACATTCAAATTCAGATTCAGTGAGATTGTGTGCACATGCAGAGATAAAAATATATTTTCTAAACATTACCTACTGTAATACGTACTGTACAACCAGGAACTGAACAGGTTACACAACTACTAGTCCAGGCTCTTGCCATTTCAAAACTGGACTACTGCAATGAACTACTCTTGGGCCTCCCTGCCAGCTCCATTAAACCTTTTCAGATGATTCAGAATGCAGCAGCACTTCAATCAGCGCAAAATAACCCATGACACACCCCTCTTCATCTCCCTCCACTAGCTTCCTGTAGCTGCCCGTATCAAATTTAAAAGGCCTTGATGCTCACTTGCAAGATCTTGTCTGGAACATCACCCCACTACCTCAACACTCACCTTGAGGCTGACGTTTCCTCACGCAATCTGCAATTGGTTTACGACCGACACTTTCAAGAATCTTTACATTAACTGCTCCTCAGTGGTGGAATGAACTTCCAATCTCAATCTGGACCCAGAATCTGTCACTATTTTCAAAAAACAGCTAAAGACCCACCTCTTCAGTGAACACCTAACCAACCCATAAAATGCCATCCCCCACATTATTAAATAAAAATAAAAATAATAATTATATATATATATATATATATATATATATATATATATATATATATATATATATATATATATATATATATAATTACTCTGGCTCGTACACCTATACTCTGCACACTTTGCTTCTCTAGAACTCAATTATAAATCTTGTATGGAAGCACTACTTCTATTGTTCTCCACTTGATATATCACTTTGCTTGTATTTCCTAATTTGTTAGTTGCTTTGGATAAAAGCGTCTACTAAATGAATAAATGTAATTTTGAGAATGTTCGCTATTTATGTCACCCCACTTCAACACAAACTGTCTCCTTTAGCCAAATACTAACTAAATAGAACATACTTACTGTATATCTGTAGCAAATAAGAATGAACAACTTGGTTGTGGCTACTAAAGGCCACTGTTTGGTCGGTCATAAGTTTCTTTTTCAACCAGCATTTAAATCAGCTACAGTATGAGATGCATAATGACAGGCACCCATCTGTCTTGATGTGTTGTTTTATACATGCATAAACTGCACAGAAATCCAGCTACATCCAATCTATTAAAAATTTATATTACTCTATTAAAATAATCCATTTATTTTCACAACAGTCAGCAGTACTACAGCCATCAGAACAGCCTTCTCAGTCAAATTTGCACTTCATATTTCTCTCTCATGACCTCTGTTGAAAGATTCAGCAACTCTATATATGCTTACATAAATAAAACTTAAAGTGTGACATTTCATATATTATATGAACTATAACAAACTAAACACAGGTTTATAAAAAATATTTATTAAATATAGGTGAGCAACAATTATTGGCACCCTTTTAGTCAATACCTTGTGCTACCTCCCTTTGCCAATATAACAGATCTGAGTTTTCTCCTATAATGCCTGATGAGGTTGGAGAATACATGGCAAGGGATCTGAGACCATTCATCCATACAGAATCTCTCCAGGTCCTTCAAATTTCAAGGTCCATGCTAGTGGACTCTCCTCTTCAGTTTACCCCACAGGTTTACTATGGGTTTCAAGTCCAGAGACTGGGATGGCTATGGCAGGACTTTCATTTTGTGGTCAGGAAACCATTTTTGTGTTGATTTTGATGTATGTTTTGGATCACTGGCCTGCTGGAAGATCCAACTTCGGCACATTTTAAGCTTTCTGGAAGAGGCAGTCAGATTTTCATTTAATATCTGTTGAGATTTGATAGAGTCCATGATGCCATGTAATGTGCATACAAAATGTCCAGGTCCTCTGGCAGAAAAACAGCCCCAAAACATTAAAGTGCCACCACCATATTTAACCGTGGACATGAGGTACTTTTCTATATGGCTACCTCTCTGTCTGCGCTAAAACCACCTCTGGTGTTTACTGCCAAAAAGCTCTATCTGGTTCTACCATAGAACCAGATCCCATTTAAAGTTCCAGTAGTATCTGGCAAACTGAAGATGGTCGAGTTTGTTTTTGGATGAGTGTAGAGGCTTTTTTCATGAAACCCTTCCAAACAACTTGTGGTGATGTAAGTGAATTCGGAATGTAGTTTTGGAGACTTTCTGACCCCAAGACGCAACTAACTTCTGCAATTCTCCAGCTATAAACCTTGGAGATTTTTTGGCCACTCAAACCATCCTCTTCACAGTGTTCTGATAATATAGACTATTTTGTAATAGTTTTGTGTGAGTCCCTCAGTACCTCAATTCTCCCATGTGTGATAAGATGAATCTCAACATCACATAGCCACTGTTGATTGGAAAAAGGTATGTGTATATATATATATACACACACACACACACGCGCATATATATATATATATATATATAGTATCTCACAAAAGTGAGTACACCCCTCACATGTCTGTTAATATTTGATCATATCTTTTCATGTGACAGCACTGAAGAAATGATATTTGCTGCAATGTAAAGTAGTGAGTGTACAGCTTGTGTAACAGTGTAAATTTGCTGTCCCCTCAAAATAACTCAACACACAGCCATTAATGTCTAAACCGCTGGCAACAAAAGTGAGTACACCCCTAAGTGAAAATGTCCACACTTTTGTTGCCAGCGGTTTAGACATTAATGGCTGTGTGCTGAGTTATTTTGAGGGGACAGCAAATTTACACTGTTACACAAGCTCACTACTCACTACTGCTCACTACTTTACATTGTAGCAAAGTGTCATTTCTTCAGTGTTGTCATATGAAAAGATATAATCAAATAATTACAACATTCTTGATAAAGCAAAATGCACTGATAGTATGTGAAATGTCTGGGTTATTCATCAATGAATTAATAAATACATAATTTATCTCAACTTTTGTGCAGCTTTGCCTAACCAAACATGCAAGGATCAATTGATTACAATACTCATTGTAAGCATATTATTATTTAATTACATTTCACACAAAATTCCATCACTTCTAATGAATTTTTGTTTTGAGATTGTGGCAGATGTAAAGAAGCAAATTGCTTCATTTGAAGTACATTGTGTGGTGCACAGAGGCAAAATGAACAAAATTGTGTCACTGTGCAAATACTTATGGACCCATCTGTAAATTAAGTTATGTCATTACAAAAACATCACTGTGCTACTGCACATACTCGGTTCTTAAACACAGTGAGACTTTGATTGGATATCGCAGCAGCATGCTTAACCACACTTCTTAATAATGTTCATTGGAACCCTGTCCTTCTTACATTTGTGCTGTACCAAAACTATACAATGCTTTGATTTGAAGCCTTGTTTTTGTGCTTTTTCTATGATCGCAAGAATAGATACCAGATGTTGAAGAGTGCACAGTCAGGTTGTGACCACAATTCCTTGCGCCTTCTGTGACCACACGCATGTTTAGACTACTTAATGAGCACAGTGGCACATATTCCTGTCTCTGTGGTGGCCCATAAAAAATGCATGATCGTTACAGGTAAACAGCAGGCTATCCAAAATCCAAGCTGTGTGTATGTGTGTGCGTGTGTGTGTGTGTGTGTGTGTGTGGTGTGTGTGTGTGTGTGTGTGTGTGTGTGTGTGAAAGAAAGGGAGGTAGAGAGAGCATGCATGCTTGAGTACCCATGTGAACTTTGTGTTTAAATGATCTATAAGTCAGGATGACCCATCTGGGCTAAAATACATGCAATGAAAACATGCAGCATAAGAAAAATATTGCAACCATATGGAAAGGAAAGAATTCAGCACACGCATGGCATATCTAATAGCAACAGTGCAGTATCTGTTAATAGTGTTATCTAAGACAGTCATCAGAGCACATAGGAAGTTTAGATGTAGGCATAAATTTCCCCAAAAGTGTAACCATAAAGCTTATTTGATGATCTCCTTTTTGTTTTCCACCTTTTAATAAAACAATCCAGAGAAAACTGCTATTATGTCAATGTTAAACTGGGTCCATTCAGTCTACACTACTGTATAACCTTCGATATAAATTAATTGTATATATAATTATATAAAAACATTTTTTTTGTTAATTCAATAGAGCAATAAAACTGCCAGCTCAGAAATCTGCTCTCTTGTTAATTGGATTAAAACAAAATAAAGAACTGTATAATAGACTATGCTAAGATTGATATGTGTCACGTATTATTAGCAAACTAGCAGTTAAGCCTGCCTGAAAGGCAGTTTTTGTTCTAACAACTGTTCGGGCTGAATAAAGAAATTCATAAATGGATAAGCCAGATGGATAAATTGGCTTCTGCTTGCTTTTACACCGACAACAACTAAATATTCTGACACACCCAGCCTCATTGGTGACGTATACAGCTACTCCACTTCACAAGACCCTTATTGTTCCATGTATCCCACAGGCCCCTTTCCCTCCTCTGTCCCCTCTTTTGTTTCCATCTAACCTCTCTGCATCTCTTGCTCTCAAAGTTTTATGTCATCTGCATGAATAACTGATTTCATTCCAGTGGGGGGAAATTCTACCTTCAGTCACTGCCAGCATGTGAGCACTACCCAATTCAATCCAATACAAACCAATCCAGTCCTTCTGCCATATGAGAATAGGAGCGAGACAGTCTTGGGGGAATTTCAAACACAAACATTAGACTGGCTGAGCTCTCTTTAAGCACCCTCATCTTCGTGTGCTGTACACTCATGTTGACTCACTCATCAGTCCAGGGCTTCTGTTATTTTTGTATTTAAAATATCTGCAGTTGCAGAACTCTGTATTTGTGGCAGGTAATTTAGGCGTGAAGAAGAACCATGAACAAAAAATATACATGCAGTACTTTGCAAAAGTTTTAGGCATATGCAAAGAAATGCTGTAGAGCAAAGATGCCTTCAAAATAAAGAAATTCTATGTTTCTACATTTTAAAAAAATACCATGAAGAGTAGTAAACAGTAGTAAATGAAACAAAATCAATATTTGGTGTGACAAAAAATAGCAGTTTCCGCTACAATTTGTGCAGTTTTATAAGGAAATTAGCTGTAAGTTTTATTGAGCATCTTGCAGAATCAGCATCAATTCTTCTGGAAAATTTGCACTTGCTTCTTATTTTTGCAACAAAACCCAGCAGCCTTCATTGTATTTATTGTCTGAAAAGTGGTCTCTTACATAATACTCTGCTTTCTTTACTGACATACCAAAATTTTTCTGTAACATGTAAATTTATGCTAGAAAACTAATGTTTGGGGATCTAAAATGCTTTTTGTACTGACTTTATATTGTAGAAGTCATAAAAAAATCTATAAAAAAGTTTGAACTAAAAAAAAAATAGGGTGCCTAAAACTTTTGCACAGTACTGTATATAAACTAAATATGATTGTTTTTCTTCTTTCTGTTTAAATTGTTTAACATTCTTTTTGGTAGACATCAGTGCCATCTCCAAGTAAGCCACATTAGTCATTAGACCTCCAGTTTTCTTTGCAGAACAGACATCTTTGGTTGCTCACTTCTCCCCAACCACTCATTCCTCCAAATGTTCTCTTATTTTCGTTTCCAAGCCATATAGTGAAGAAACAGCTACCACCCCCACAATTGCTCAGGCTCTCCCTGGACAAAATCATATGATAAACAGCGTTTGTTATTTTCATGAGAAAGAGAGATTTGGGGATCATGCAGCTTGGTCAAGGATCTCTCTATGGAAAAGATCACATAGTGTTTCAGCCTCATAGGTTATAGTTTGTGTAGGTTCCACATTACTAAATACAACAGATCAAAAGTGGTAAAAGATGTTTGTGTAAGCAGTACAGTGACCCTTAATTAAAAGTTAATTTGTGCCTACTGAAGGTAGAATTTCCCCCTACTGGAATGAAATCAGTTAAAAAGATTTTGTGGCTTTAAATTCTTCAGCAGAACAGAGCCAATGATTATTAGGATGCTTTTTGATAATATGTGGTCTGGTATAAAATACATAAAATAAAATACATAAAATACATTATGGAAATCTCCACCTCTACAGAGTGTAATATGGTTACAGGTCCGAAGGAACAATCCACCTAAAAATGTGAAATCATGCCAATCAGATTGGCCTGCCTCAGTCAGTTGATGAAGTAGAAATGCATCACAAAGAGTATATAAGGCACCCACAAACTACATGATTCAGTTTATTTGTTTTCAGGAAGCGCATGTCTGTGTACTATGTGTGTTTGTCTGTCTTATTGTCTGTTATACTGTTTGCCCCAAAAAAAGGAGAAACAATGAGCAATAGGGGTTTCAGAGACTGTGTCCCACCATGATCCCATTTTCTCATGGAGGATGACAGGCACACTTTCTGTATTAAATGTATGGGAGCAGAGCACGCTAGGCATGCACTGTCTGCATCCAGAAATTCTCCCCGAAAAACCTTGGCTCAGCTGGCTCTCTTCTCATTTGAAGGGAGCTGGGCATCTGCGCCTCATAGTTCAGGACCGGCCGCTGTTTAGGCAGCCTCAAATCATGAAGGTCTCAGATGGATCTGGAGGAAAGCAAGAGATGGGCAAGTCCCTTTTGCTTGCTCTTTCCTGTGGTTCCAAGTCTCCAGTCCCATGGTAGCTTACAGTGTGAGTTCTACCCTGGGACTGGTAAATCAGACCGCCACCTCCACCTCTGTGGATATGGAGGAGGAAGCACAACCCATGCAGCTCTCTGAATCTTATAAAGAGCTGTTAGGGGTTATGATTGGGGCTGTGAAGAAGCTGAAAATTAAATGGTCAGGAGGTGCCTTGTATTAGAATGGATGAGCACTTCCTCACCAGTGGTGAAAAATCCTCCACCCGGAAGAAGCTCCCCTTTTTTCCCGAGCTCCAAGCCAAGGTGTTGAGATCATGGGAAAAACATAGTCCAGTCAAGTTTTTAACCCAACAAGGGCAAATTAATGGATAACACGTATGGTTACAGTGCTCTGCCATGGGTTGAAGAGACACTTGCGGGCTATCTCTCTCCTGGCACAACAACACACTTAGAGGGACCAGCCTTACCTACAAAGCCTCATAGGTAGTGAGCAAGACTTATGCTGCAGAAAGTCAGGTTTTTGGAGATTTGCATACTATGGCTGTGCTTCAAGCTTATCAAGCTGATCTGCTAAAAAAGCTTGATAGCAGCGAGGGTATTGGTCCCAAGGCATTCAATGAATTCCTCCTTTGCCACTTCAAGATCAGAGTACTCCTTAGCCTGGGACTAGCACTAATAGGGAGGAACGGAAAGCTAGTGTGGCTGCCCGCCTCCCCCCATGCAGAGGCAGGGGGTCTGGGCAGCTGCTATATCAGTTCTCCAGAGGCACAAGAATGGATCTGAGGACTGTTCTAAGTGTTAGAAGGATGAAGAACAGAGGGGCTGATAAAGTAAGGTATCGGGGACTTTGAGGTTGTGCTTGCTGCCAGTATTTCTGTAGGGCATCATCTATTCCATGTTCTTATGTCCTTGTTCAGTGATCTGAGCAGTGTAACGAACCTATGATACTTTCACTTCAAAGAAAAAAGTCTCTCTCTCTTGAGTCTGCCAGGGTGCGGGAATGCAGCTGAGTTTGGGTCTGTGTTACCTGAAACTGTGCTCATTATTCTACATTTTCAGTGTGTTATTCTCAGTTTATCATTTGCACATTCAGTTTGAGTATTGATTTGTCACAATAAGATCTGAAAATTGCACACTCTCACATCCATATTCATCTCCCTTCAGTCTAGTCTGTTGGTCTGCTGGGAAATATTTCTTCTCATATTTTAAAAGGGGAAGTTATAAGTTCTATTACGCGTCTCTTTCACATTCCAATAGTGTAGTGGGACCCAGTGACTACCAGGATAAGGCTGTGGATTCTACAAACACTTCAAATTCATCCACGGGGTAAGTGTATACTCTAAATCCCTGTTTCTTCACTTCGTGGTGAGGATAGCGTCAGTTAGACCCTGTCACTGACGTTCGGGGGCTAGGAGATGTTTAACTGGCTTACTTATTGTTTGACTGTGTAGTTGCTGTTTAGGTGGTCACATGCTCATTAAGGGGCAAAAAGGATGAGGGAAGGTAGCTGGCTTAGATGGTGTTATTTAAACCGTGCTCTCTTACATGCGGTTTCTGGATGTTTTATCCAGTTTGGACACTGCTAAGTCACTTATCTCTCTCTGGCATTTCTCCCCCACTCATCAGTTGAGGCTGAATCTATAATATTTCTGAATAAATATTTTTTCTCATATTTAGGAGAAAAGTTCCGAGCTTAGATTGCATTACCTGAAACTGGGCTTATCATACATGTGGTTTCAGTATTTTACGCACATTCTATCATATTGTACATTCAGTTTGAGTACTGATTTAATCATGATAAGATCTAAATGTTGTACACTCCCGCATACAACCCCCTCCTCCTATCAGGCGAGTCTGTTTGGGCTGGTATGAACGCAGGGTATTTCTGAGGAAATATCTGTTCTCATATCTAAAAGGGGAATATTGTTGAAGACCCGGGGGATGGATTGGTTGAGGCCGTGCCTCTTTCCTGATAGCTCTGTTTTCAGAACAGTGGGTTCGTCAAAACCAGTAAAGTCTGCTGCTGGTAGCTCTGTTTTTAGGAGTATGGTTTTCAGACATCATGTTGATGCACCATGTTGAGGCAGTGTAGGCTATAATTCTGGCCCCTGAGAGGGTACCAACTACTAGGCATTGGGAGAATGTTTTCAATACTAGAGCTTTATCCACATGGAAGTGTACTCTAATATGTGTCTATTCTTTTGACGTATAAAGATTGTTAGTAGAACTAGTAACATTCAAGCAGACTTAGGTGGTTACACTCGAGGATCTAAGGCATTACTTGAGGGTATGCTTTAAGATAAGACATTCTATGTTTGAAGTGTTTTTGTGCATATACAGTGCCTTGCGAAAGTATTCGGCCCCCTTGAACTTTTCAAACTTTTGCCACATTTCAGGCTTCAAACATAAAGATATAAAATTTTAATTTTTTGGGAAGAATCACCAACAAGTGGGACGCAATTGTGAAGTGGAACGAAATCTATTGGATATTTTAAACTTTTTTAGCAAATAAAAAACTGAAAAGTGGTGCATGCAAAATTATTCGGCCCCCTTGCGTTAATACTTTGTAGAGCCATCTTTTGCTGCGATTACAGCTGCAAGTTCTCTTTTAAAAATAATTTTAAAAATATTTAAAAAATAATTTTGCACGCCCCACTTTTCATTTTGTGATTCTTCACAAAAAATAAAAATTTAATATCTTTATGTTTGAAGCCTGAAATGTGGCAAAAGGTTGAAAAGTTCAAGGGGGGCGAATACTTTCGCAAGGCACTGTATACTTCACAGACATTTTTGACAAACAATGTTCAGTATGGCATAGTGGGTATTCTTGTTCCCAAAATGTCTTGCATGATGCAATGTAGAGTTCGCTTGGAAAGGGAATGGCTGGGGTAACCCTTTTCCCTGAGAAGGAAATGAGACGCTGCATCTTGTTGGCCATACTTTGTCATGACTGCAAATTGCATCTTCCTTTAAACAAATAGAAGCTGAATGAGGTAGTTTGTGGGTGTATTAAATAGTTTTTGTGATGCGTTTCTACTTTGTCACCTGACTGAGGCAGGCCAATCTGATTGGCATGCTTTCACACATATTCAGACACCAATTCCGCTCAGAAGCCTTGCGAAGTATTGGGGCCCTTGATACTTTTGAATCTTTTGCCACATTTCAGGCTTCAAACAAAAAAAAAAATAAAAATATAAAAATTTTAATTTTTTGGGGAAGAATCACCAAAAAAGACACAATTGTGAGGAGGGAAGATCTATTGGATATTTTAAACTTTTTAGCTAATAAAAAACTGAAAAGTGGTGCGTGCAAAATTATTCGGCTCCTTTACTTTCAGTGCAGCAAACTCACTCCAGAAGTTCAGCCAGGATCTCTGAATGATCCAATGTTGTCCTAAATGACTGATGGTGATAAATAGAATCCGCCTGTGTGTAATCAAGTCTCTGTATAAATGCACCTGCTCTGTGATAGTCTCAGGGTTCTGTTGAAAGCGCAGAGAGCAACATGAAGACCAAGCAACACACCAGGCAGGTCCGTGATACTGTTGTGGAGAAGTTTAAAGCCGGATTTGGATACAGAAAGATTTCCCAAGCTTTAAACATCCCAAGGAGCACTGTGCAAGCGATCATTTTGAAATGGAAGGAGTATCAGACCACTGCAAATCTACCAAGACCTGGCCGTCCCTCTAAACTTTCAGCTCAGACAAGGAGAAGACTGATCAGAGATGCAGCCAAGAGACCCATGATCACTCTGGATGAACTGCAGAGAACTACAGCTGAGGTGGGAGAGTCTGTCCATAGGACAACAATCAGTCGTACACTGCACAAATCTGGCCTTTATGGAAGAGTGGCAAGAAGAAAATGATTGCTTGCACAGTGCTCCTTGGGATGTTTAAAGCTTGAGAAATCTTTTTGTATCCAAATCCGGCTTTAAACTTCTCCACAACAGTATTATGGACCTGCCTGGTCTTCATGATGCTCTCTGTGCTTTCAACAGAACCCTGAGACTATCACAGAGCAGGTGCATTTATACAGAGACTTGATTACACACAGGTGGATTCTATTTATCACCATCAGTCATTTAGGACAACATTGGATCATTCAGAGATCCTCGCTGAACTTCTGGAGTGAGTTTGCTGCACTGAAAGTAAAGGAGCCGAATAATTTTGCACGCACCACTTTTCAGTTTTTTATTTGCTAAAAAAGTTTAAAATATCCAATAGATTTCGTTCCACTTCACAATTGTGTCCCACTTGTTGGTGATTCTTCACAAAAAAAATAAAATTTTATATCTTTATGTTTAAAGCCTGAAATGTGGCAAAAGGTTGAAAAGTTCAAGGGGGCCGAATACTTTCGCAAGGCACTGTAATTCCCAAAGAGTCAAGCATGATGCAACATCTTGTTCCTTTCTCAGGAAACAGGGTTACATAACTAATACAGACCATCATTTGGCCAGTAACATTTCTCATTTCTCTCACAGCCCAATTAGAATTTCTCTTATTATACAATCATGTGAAAAATAAATACACCTTTGGAAACCTTTTTTATTTTATTTACACATACGGACAAGCAAACATTTGAAGCATCGTCTTTGAAACAATGTCTATTAAGGTGTTACACTCTATGAAATGACGCATAAAATAGTCAAAAAAATTTTTTACAACTTAAATTAACAAAAAATGGAAAAAGTATGTATCACAAATTAAAATACAAAAATTTGAATCAAATATACCCCTCTCATATTTAGTGTCTGGTGTTCCCTTTGTCCTTGAGTCTTGCAATTGTTGGTGTTAAAGTGCATTCTTTTACAATCAGAAAGAGAATCACAAATTTGACCTGCATTGGAGGCATGCCAGGAAAAATCCATTGCTGCCTAAATAGAACATTAGAGCAAGAGTAAATTTTGCAATTAGTAAATAAGGAAAGGCCAGGCCTTTTGTTTGACCACAGTAACAGCAGACATTTTTGTCGCTGACCAAAGACAGCTGTTCAAAAGCAGCACCTCATACCAACTGTGAAGCACGGTGGTGGAAATGTTATGGTTTGGGGTTGCTCCGCTGCTTCAGGGACTAGACAGCTTGTATTCATTGATTCAACTATGAATTATGCATCATATGAAAGAGTGCTTGAAGACAATGTGAGGCCATCTGTCAAAAAGTGGAACTTTCAACAGGATAATGATCCACCAAGGAATGGCTTAAAAATGTGAAATGGAGGGTTATGGAATGGCCTAGTCAAAGTCTGGATTTGAATCCCACTGAAATGTTGTGGGGGGATTTGAAGAGTTGTGGGGGGATTTGAAGAATATTGCATGGAAGAGTGCTCAAAAAATCCAGCAAGCTGATGTCAAAGACTGGTGGACAATTATGCAAAACACCTACAGGAATTATTTCTGCTAAAAGAGGCAATACTAGCTTTTGACACCAAGGGTGCACTTACTTTTTCTACTGAAGAATATAACATATATTGAATAATATATGTAATAATATCTGTTGAATAAATGGTTGAAAAAAAAATATTTTCCTTGTGGTTTTATTCAAGTATATCAACTTTATTAATATGCACTAAGATGATTACATGTTTGCTTGTCCAAATATGTAAAAGTAAACAAACAAACAAACAAATAAATAAAAACAGTTTCCATAGAGTGTACTTATTTTTTCACATGACTGTATTTCTACCTGAGTATTTTCTGGACTTATGGTAAATCCATTAATATCACATAAAATAGATGACTTTGTTCAATATGAAACAATATGATTCTGATTACAGGGGGTCTGCCAGGAAATAACATCACAGTAATCTCCTTCTCAGAAACAGAGTTACAGGCCCCAAGACACAATCCACCTACACACTGTTAATTTGGTTAACAGCAAATGCGACAAGGCTAACTGTTCCCTACTGATTACTGACTCTAACAGGAAGCCTAATTTGCATTTCGTGGTATCTTTCTTCCAAGACTTTGCAGAGTCAAAGTAAATTCATTAATACCACATTAAAAGGATGTTCATTAGAACTTGAAGGCACAGAATATTTCATACTAACTGTCGAAATTTCGCTTCACAAGGCCAAACCATTCACTTAGCTCTCAACTGCGAATGCTTGAGCAGCCTTCAGTAACTGTCTTAGTGTCACTAGGAGATTTTCTTTGATTTCTATGTTTTGAATATCCAAAAACACCCCTCAAGAACACCATATGCTTTGCATTGCTGCCACACAGCTCCAACTTCCCTAGTTCAATACTCAGCTCCGGTTACTGTCTGTGAAGAGTCTCAAATGATCTCCCTATGTTTGCATGTGTTGTCTCTGGGTTCTCCTTTTTCTTCCCACTGTCCAAAAACATGCAGTTAGGTGGATTGGCTCGGCTCAATGATCCATAGGGGTGAATAAGTGTGTCAGTGTGTGTGTGCATGGTGCCCGGTGATCGTGCATCCATGGTGCATTCTTCTACCTTGTGCCCAGTGTTACCGGGATTATCTCTGGCCCTACTGCAACCCTGGCCAGGTGGTAAATGTGTACTGTCCATAAAATATTACATATTTTTCATGTCAAATATCTTATGTGCAGTCATGCCCAAAAACAAATCTTCTCCCTTCCCCTTATTTTAAAGGTAATCCATCTGCTAAGACCAGCACTGTTCATAATAATCCACTGAAGATAATAAATGCCAGAAATATCAGCGCATAATATTAATGTGAGCCTCAAACATCCAAGTCATCATTCAGTGTCAGGCATTGGGAGAAAATTAAGCAGACTGTTTGTACTGCTCTTGAATTATTTGGGGTCATCAACTTTAGGACTACAAAGATATGATGACTATTTCCTTGTAGTCAGAGAGCACCAATAGCAATAGATAAACCCCATAAATTCAGCTATTTCAAAATGAGAGCAATGCATTGACCTGGCCTATGTGCTGAGTTACAAACATGTCAAGACTCTATTATGAGGTAAGGGCTCAGTGTTGGTCAATTCTAATAAACCATTGATGCAGGGAGATAGTTGACTTATGACATGAGGTCAACAAGTACAGAAATAAACCACAGGTATCAGATTAGTGGAAGCATACATTATTGACAGAGGGTAAAAAAAATCACAATTCTTGATAAAATCTAAACATTTTGTCAAGTATATCTAAGACAGTTGTACTACGTTATCTAAACCCATGAATGATGCATTTTAATGTTTATGGCGCACTTATATAGCACTTTTATCCAAAGCGCTTTACATTGTATCTCATTCACACACACACACACCAGTGGTAGCAGAGCTGCCATGCAAGGCGCTAACTTGCCATCGAGAGCAACTTGGGGTTCAGTGTCTTGCCCAAGGACACTTCGGCATGTGGAGTCATCCAGGCTGGGAATCGAACCACCAACCCTACAATTAGTGGACAACCCGCTCTACCATCTGTGCCACAGCCGCCCAGTTTATCATCAAATGTCCCATTTTAACCCAGTTTTACAAAACAAAATAAAGTAGAGACCCATATGTAAATGTGCACTTATATAGCGCTTTTATCCAAATCGCTTTACACTGTGTCTCATTCACCCATTCACACACACACTCACCGTACCAGAGCTGCCATGCAAGGCGCCAGCTTGCCATCAGGAGCAGCTTGGGGTTCAGTGTCTTGCCCAAGGACACTTCGGCATGTGGAGTCACCCGGGCCGGGAATCGAACCGCCAACCCTATGGTTAGTGGACAACCAACTGCGCCACAGCCACCCCATGTTTAGACTACACTCTCATACAGACAGACAAATTCCCAATACACTTCAACTGTGAACTGAAGTGTATGCATTAGGAATTGTGTATGTGTATTCTAATACCCAGTAAACTGTTTGAGGATACAGTATAAAAACACTCAAATCACATTTCGTGGATCAGTTATGCCATATACTGGTCAGCAATCAGCTATGAAAAAGAATAGCCGTATTTGGTACTAATTTGATGCAGAGAGAAACATTGGTGTGTTGTGCAAGTTAGAGGTGTTCATCAAGACTAGTAAAACATCTCAGCAGCAGGCAATTTTCACTGTAATGTGGGCAGAAGCATGCAGCCAGCTATAAAGCTTGCAAGAGAAAAGAAAGATAATACATTCCAATAACATCAGTACAATGTCATTTAGAGATGATCAACATAAATCAGGTATCTTGGGTTTGCTTTTTACACTGTACATGGGGTACCTCTCAACTGCTCCATGATGCTTTTTACTTTACACTGACAGCTGTATTTACATCAAGCAATAATTTCTATATTTTTATTTTATATAAAATATTTAATATTTTATGTTCAAGTATTTATCCAAGCAATTTGACCCCAGAACATTAACGGATATAAGACTATTACCTAAAATTTTTACATTTACTAAAATACATTTAGAGTGACATTTAGCTAATCAGTACAACTTTTGTGAGAGTTTGTATTTTGCTCCTGAAAGAAATAATATTTAATTAATATACATGATTATGCTATATTGTCCTTCAGATATCCAAATAAGACAATTCCCTAGTCTGTATGCATGGACATTGTCCTGGATGACATTTCTCTGCTGTTTAAGTAATTAGCTTGGGGTGGTAGGAATCAATAGAGACTCACTGGTTTAAGAGGTACAGTCTTCCTTGTTAACCTACAATCACCTCTGCTCTTTTGCGTAAGCAAAAGTTCCAAAACAGCACTGAATGATCCAAACTACTAATAAATACTTGTGTATGTGTGTATATCTCATACTAGATTGTTTCAGAAAAAAACACACTAAGATACAACAAAGGCAACCTGTGTAAATACAAAATACAGTTTTTAAATGATAATCGTATTTATTGAAGCAAAAAAAACAAACAAAAAAAACAACAACTAGGCCTGTGTGAAAATGTATTTGCCCCCATAGCTACTAATTCCCCAAATCTATGAAACTGCATTCATGATGGGGTGCCACATGACTAGACGCAACCAGGTCTGATTAATGCAAACCCTTTTCAATCAAATCAACACTTAAAAATAACTTTTTCAACAGCATGAAAATTTAAAGAAATTCTAGAAATGACAAGGAAGAAGGTGATTGAAATACATCAGTCTGGGAAGGGTTACAAAGCTATTTCAAAGGCTCTGGGATTCCAAAGATTCACAGTCAGAGCCATTATCTCCAAATGGAAAAACTCGGCATAGTAGTGTCTGACCTTCCAAAATTCCCCCAGGATCACAGCAACTTCCAAATCCAGCAAGTCACAAAAGAGCCAAGGACAACATCAAAGAACCTACAGGCCTCTCTTGTATCAGTAAAGGTCACTGTTCATAACTCCACTATCAGAAAAACACTGGGCAAAAATGGCATCCATGGACGAGTGGCGAGGCGAAAACCACTGCTAACCCAGAAGAACCATAAGCCTCATCTGAATTTTGCCAAAACAGACCTTGATGAGCCTCAAACCTTTTGGGAGAATTTTCTGTGGATTGTTGAGTTGAAAGTGGAACTGTTTGGAAGACAGGGGTCCCATTACATCTGGCATAAACCAAATGCAGGATTCCACAAAAAGAAAATAATACCTACTGTCAAGCATAGTGGTGGAAGTGTGATGGTGTGGGGATGCTTTGCTGCTTTAGGGCCTGGACAACTTGCAATAACCGACGGAAACATGAATTCTGCTCTCTACCAGAAAATACTAAGAAGAATGCCCGGTCATCAATCTGTAAGTTGAAAATCAAGCACAACTGTATTATGCAGCAAGACAATGATGCAAAGCATAGGAGTAACTCCTAGTCCTAGAAGTAAGTGAAAGACTGATCTCCAGTTATCGGAAGCATTTGGTTGCAGTTATTGTTGCTTAAGGTGGCACAACCCGATTTTAAGTTTAAGGGGCACTAAGTTTTTCACACTGGTGTTAGGTGTCGTATAACTTTTTCTGCTTCAAAAAAAAAAATTATAAAAAGTTATATTGTGTGTTTACTCAAGTTGCCTTTGTTTTATGTGGTATTTTGTTTGAAGATTTAAAGCTATTTAGTATGAGATATACACAAAAACAGAAGAAATTAGGAAATATTATTCCCAGCACTGCAGTTAAGTTTCCATTCTGAACCATCAGTTGGTGTAGCTTTAATGTGCAGAATGAAGTGCTACATGGTGTTCAGCATTGTAAAAGGTTCCACGTGCCCCTGAACGAGGAAGTGCCAAAATGAATAAAATTCCATCTTCTCTATTTTAGTGTTGATATGAAATTGTGAAATAACATAAAAAAAATATGACATCTGTGTATCTCTGAGTAACCTTAGTATTATAAGGTTGTATTGCCTCAAATAGAACCATATACTACTAAGGTCTTGAGATAAAGGCACACTCTACAAAAAAACAACAACAATGGCAAATAGTAGTGATGATGTTATCTAGGGTGAATACAGAAGAACCTCCTCCAGGCTACATAACGTATTTGCCAGGAAACAGTGATCAGACTATAACCACCCATGAGAAAACATTAGTGGGCTGCTGCTTTTTTTTGCTACTTGTGTCACTAGCTAATGCAAAAGGAATCCACAGAGATGCAGATAGCTATTGCCAGGAGGTATACTAGATGCAGCAATATTGTCCAGCTAACTCAACTCCACTTCTCTTAAAGTGTGTAGAGCAATAAACACATCTCTGGCATCTGGCATCCATTTTGGGATCCACTTTTTTTGCATTGTTCTACATATTTTTCTATATGTTCCATGAACTGATATTTTCATTATCTGACAAATCCCACCTCCTGCAATTTATTGGATAACAATTCTCCCTGTGCAAGTGCAGGATAGGTTGGGAGACTGGTTTCTTGCAGTACGAATTCCCAATGTTTGAGTGACATTGCATGAAATTCAGTATCTCACTACAGGACAGTACATAACAATGATATAATGATGACATTCTTTGGAATATACAGCTCTTCAAGAACATTCATGCATACTGCCAGGGAGTATTCACCTTTCCAGAACCCATGACGCAAAGAAGGGAAAAATGTCGAAAAATGTCACATTGTCTCATTATGGTGTGGCAGTAGAGAAAAAATGCCTTCTCCCAATGCCACATACAGAGGCAGACCAGGCTGTCAAAACATGAGAGACTGCCACAGGGCAACAGTGAGAGACGAGCTGTGCGGCATTCTTCCTGGCAGAGAACAGACTAATGAGATCCACGCACATAAAAACACATACCTTCTACCTCTTCAGCTTTATCTAATGCCACAGAGTGAAAATACATGCCTTTAATTGGCCAACTCTTGCTTCATACCTTTGTGTCACGATAAGAGCCAGACAATTATAATTCTGGCTAAATCTAGTTGCAATCTTATCCACATGTTGTAACTCATTGTGGAGCCATAACGAAAATAGCAAAACCTTTCAACCATTATAAGTAATAATACCAACGAGGCCCTGTCTTACTACACTGTCTCTACACATTCAACTTTGCAGTGGTGTTATTTTAAAGTTTCAGAGTCAAATAATAGTGTTGATTACTACTGATTCTACAGAAGCCCTAAAGGTTAAGGTTAAAATAACAACAACATTAAATTGTGTTTCCAAGTAAAATATTCACACATTTTTGGCCTTATATAATAAAAATAATTTCTGTACAGTGGGGGAAATAAGTATTGAACGCGTCAAAACATTGTTCTCAGTAAATATATTTCCAATTTGGCTATTCACATAAAATTTTCACCAGACATCAGACATATAAAGATTCCATAAAGTGCTTAGTGGTTAGCACGTTCGCCTGACACCTCCAGGGTCCAGGGTTCGATTCCTGCTGGGGCCATGTGTGTGCGGAGTCTCCCCGTGCTGCGGGGGTTTCCTTTGGACTGGGGTTTCCTCCCCCAGTCCAAAGACATGCATGGTAGGCTGATTGGCTGTCTAAAATTGTCTGTAGTGTATGAATGGGTGTGTGAGTGTGTATATGATTGTGCCCTGCGATGGATTGGCACCCTGTCCAGGGTGTATCCCGCCTTGTGCCTGATGCTCTCTGGGATAGGCTCTGAAGAATAGGCCCTGCGACTCTGAAGAAGGAATAAGCGGTAGAAGATGGATAATAAAGCAGAAAGACACAGGAAAAATGTATTGAACAGGCTAAATGAAATATATTTAATTCTTAGTGGAGAAGCCTCTGTTTGTTATGATGGCTTCAAGACACTCCCTGTATGAAGAAATTAACAGAATTCAGCTGTGATTTTAGCCCATTCTTCTAAACATATTGTCTGTAAATCTTGTTCACTTGGATTCAAGTCAGGTGATTGACTGGGACATTCTACAACCTTGATTTTCTTCTCTGAAACCTTTTGAGTTTCATTTGCTGTATGCTTTGGATCGTTGTCCTGCTGGAAGGTCCACACACGTCTCATCTTCATAATCCTGGTGGATGGCAGCAGATTCTTCTAAAGAATCTCCTGGTAAAGGGCTCCATTCAGCATTCCTTCAATTATAGGAAGTCTGCAACTACCATGCTATGAAAACAGCCCCACACCATGATGCTTCCACCTCCAAATTCACTGTTGATATAGTGTTTTTAGGATGATGTGCAGTGCCATTTCTTCTCTGAACATGGTGTGCCAAAAAGTAAACATTTTTTCTTGTCTGACTAGACTACACTCTCTCAGTATTTCATAGGCTTGTCTAAATGAGTTGTAGCAAACTTTAAACGAGCTTCAACATGCCTTTTCTTTAGTAATGGAGTCATGCAGAGTGAGCATGAACAGTGGAGTGCATAGCCTATTGTTTTTTCTATGACGATGGCACCTGTTCCTCCAAGTGTTTCTGGAGCTTTTTCTGAATGGTCCTTGGCTCTTGGGCTACTCTTCTGACTATTCTGCTGACTCCCTGGTCAGAAATCTTGCGAGGAGCTTCTATGCGTGGCCGGTTGATGATGGAGTGATGTTGCCTCCACTTGTGGATAATGGCCCCAGTGGTGCTTACTGGAGATTCAGATGTTTTGAAATACGTCTGTATCCGATTCCATCAATATGTTTTGCAACAATAAGGTTGCGAAGGTCGTGGGAGAGCTCTTTGTTTTACCAATCATGAGATGTTTCTTGTGTGAAACCTTGGTAATGAAAGGCCTTTTTATAGACCATCAATTTACCAACCCAGCTGATATTAATTTGCACAGATAGGGTGTATAATTATTTATGGATTTCAGCTGGTTCCTTGTCTTACTTTGCCATGGAGAACAGCTTTTTCTTAGAGTATTCAATACTTTTTCCTGTGTCATTTCACAACACACATCTTTATTTATGGACTGTAATGTTGTATGTACTTTATATTTCTGGAATTCTTGCGTTAATACTGATGTCTGAGAATAGCCTCATTGGAAAAATATTTACTGAAAAAAATGTTGATACGTTCAATACCCCCACTATATACAAGTTTAGCCACAAAATTAATTTCCGTTCACTTTTGACTTGTTTTTAAGGTGCACCAGAAGGGTAATGTATGAACAAAATAGCTAACAATTATTGTGTTACATAAACTTTGATGATAACAGTCGGGATCACTTAAAAATAAATTTGGGCCAGTTAAGTGCTAATAATTAGCATGTAAACCATTAGAATGTGGCCAAGCTGGAATGAAGTCATGTGTATGGACCCAGACCTACCACTCTGTATCTATATGAATTATGCTGTGGCTTTATTCAACTATGACCAATAATGTACTGTAATACTTGATACATATACAGGCTTTAGGTGCATTGGGAAGCTGCTATACCAGTGTTCAATTGCATTAGTTGCTGTAGTAATTAATTAACTGTAAAAACCTAAGGCACAAATAACAGCTATACATTTTGTTGCTAATACCTGTGTGATAACTGCTAGCCTGTGATAGGTTTCTGTTATGTCCATGTAGCTAATCTAGAATAAACCTTACCAAAAATGTACAATTCAGTTTTCAATGTACTACACAATGTGTTCCACCCCTGGTCCTATATTAATCATATTGACTAGATAGTGTAAGTATGATGCTTTTGGCTTAAAATCTAAAGCATAAAGAATCTGTGTCCATGCAAGTGTCGGATAGGCTGTTTTTATGAATAAGTGAAATGAAGCCTATCTCTACTGCATACTGTCTCTGGATTATTATTATTATTATTATTATTATTATTATTATTATTATTATTATTATTATTATTATTATTATTTAGAATAATAATACTAATAATAGTAGTCATAATTGTATATTATTATTATTATTATTATTATTATTATTATTATTATTATTATTGTTATTATTATTATAACATACAGTGAGGGAAAAAAGTATTTGATCCCCTGCTGATTTTGTATGTTTGCCCACTGACAAAGAAATGATCAGTCTACACTTTTAATGGTAGATTTATTTGAACAGTGAGAGACAGAATAACAACAAACGTTTATAATCAGCAGGGGATCAAATACCTCTTTCCCTCACTGTAAATGTTTTACCACTGTAACTGTAAATGTTTTACCGGATCCATAAATGATTATCTTATAATTATCTTATATTGTCTGTTTTGGAATATATCTGTATCCTGTCTGCCAGTGTCTCACTACTTCATTTGTATTTGCCATTTTCTCAATGATGGTCAATTATTAGTACTTAAAGATGCATTTTTAAAAAAAAATGATACTTGACAAGTGTGAGTTTTCACAATGCATTAAGACAATTAATAATTTTCTATTATTTTATTGATATTTTATTTATAAACTATTTATCAATAATTTATCAATAAACTATTGACATTTTATGTAACTGTGGGGGACAGAATTTTTTGCTCCCTCATTTATTTGTATTTGTTTGTAGGGCAGTATTGTCCGGATCAATATGGCAGACGCATTGATGTATCACAGCTATGGGCCAAAGCAGTCAATGCGACATCAATGTCTATGGTCAGGACTATTCCCCTTTCAAGCTAGCGTGACCTACATTCTAGCATGACTGCTACTGATCAAACACAATTCCAGGTTACTTTTTTGTTGTCCCGTATTTATAACTTCTCATGGACTTACTTGTGAAGCCTTGCTATTACTTTGTGTTTTGTGTAAGGTCTGAGCTCTTAATCATGATATTGCCTGTTTGACTGTGGGTACCGACAGAAAACTAACAACATTTTATTCTCACTTATGCAGTAACAGTGTAGGATTGAATTTTGTGTGCTAAATTCTTCTTATTATAAAAGATAATATATCTTATTACTGTTTTGTACATTTAATGCCAAATCTTGACTCCATGAAAGATACCATTGTTACACTGTTATATGGGCAAAAATTTGTAGACAGCTGACCATCACACCCATATGTGCTTTTTGAACACCCCCTTTGTTTTATAATAACCCCCACTCTTCTATGAAGGCTTTTCCCTCGATTTTGGATTGTGACTAAGGGGATTTGCCCACTCAACCACAAGAGCATTAGTGAGGTCAGGCACTGATGTTGGACAAGAAGGCCTAGCACTCAGTGAAGTGAAGGCTGAATATTCTGTGAGCAAGTAGACACATGCAGTTGGCAGCTGTAATGAAGCGTGAACATCACCACACCCTGTGTGAACTTGACACTGTGCCAAATCCCTTGTTCCCTTTAGTGTACTTGTCAATTGCTTCCACAAAATTAGACCAGGAAAGCCAATGTGGCAATTGAGATGAAAAATTGTCTGGGGGCTCATCTTGCATCAGTGTCTGGTTAAATTTTGAAAACCTAATTTATTGAATGCAGTGGCACTATTAGACAGTGTCATCACTAATTATTTATCTGTTATGTTAGAGCCAAATATGAAAGCACAGAACAGGCTGTTATGCGTATTCACTGTCGTAACTGGCATGAAAAATTTAACGTTTTATACCACAAAGACTTCAAAGCCTAGAGTTTCACTGATTAATCTTTTTTTGTTGTTGTTGTTTTTTTTAAATATTCCAGTGGATGATTCAATACGGAATTTAATTACAACAGATGAACATCACTACAAGGCCAAGAAGAATGTCACAACCACATGTGCTCCACATACTTAATTAAAGTGTTACTCTTAAGTACCCAGCTGGGGCTAAAAGCAGGGGTTACAAAAGAGATGATGGAACATATTTTTCACCTGTTTTCCACAGATTGTCATGTTACAAAGTTGGATATGGAAGCAAGCACAGATCTTCAAACATTTTCATAAACAAACAACAAACAAAGACACTAAGACAACTCAGGAAGATACTGTGGCTAAGGCTAAATATAAACTATGAAAAAAACATCGTACAGGGACACAGGTCAAGATTGACAATACATAAGACGAGTAAGCAGTACAAACAGTGGCTATATGTAGGAGTGCTCATTAAACAGAAACACGATACAGGTGCAGGTGGTCATGTGACAATGATGTAGCATGGTGCAGTGACTCCTCAAGCAACAAAATGAATTCAACCTGCATTAAGGTCTATTTTTTTATACAGTCACCTGAATAGTGAACCACAGGAAAAAAACAATAATTAGATTTTTACATAGAACTCAAATCAAGGTTCACATGAAGCTATAAAATACTGTAAAATACTGTAAAACAGATGAAATACATCAGAGTTTAAATCTATCATTGTGCCTTTTTCTAAGAGTTGAATTCCAAGCCATGTTTGAAACATAAGTTTAATAAAATACCGAATAAGAACCGAGAACAACAATAATTGTGCACTTATTGCAGAATTTGCCTAAAAACTATTCCATCCACAAAACATTTTCTGACAATAGAGTCCAAACTCAGTTTTAAGAATATTGTCTTTTTGTTAGAAAAAAAAAATCTCCTATTGTTTGAATGTTTTATAATTTTTGCCCATTGGGTGCCTCATGAAGGGTGCCAATATTTCTGGGTGGGCATAGTAAATTAAATGACAGGAGCTAGCTTCATAAAAGTAGTACTACTGCAGTTTTGTACCTCAGTACAATTGCAAAATTAATGCAGTAAATACAGTAAAATGGAAAAAGCACAATGACAATGCTACTATAGTTTTTAGCGCCCAGTAGCCAATAAAAATGTTTATGTTCATGGCTCATCTTTTGTTGGATAAATCACATCTATTACTAGAAATTACCAACAAACAACCACTTTTCCCACTGCATATTCAGCTCCAGTTTATTTGTGTTCCTTGCTGTTTTACACATTAATACTGCCAATATGCATAAGAGAAAATACTTCTTTAATGGTTTATGAGAACATGTTAGTAGGGTACACAGTTACAGTCTATTTGAAAAGTATTGGAACAGTAAGGACAGATCTTTTGTTTTTGCTATACACTGAAGACATTTGTGTTTGAGATCATAAGATGAATATGAGATGATACATTACAATTTCAGTTTTCATTTCCCGATCTTGATATTTTAATGTGTTAAACAACTTAGAATGTGGCACCTTTGGGGTGGACCACCCAGTTTTTAAGTGAGCAAAATTATAGGAACAGATATCCTTACAGCAAGTTAAATTAAATTACACATAATATTTGGTTGTATATTCATTGCTTGCAATAATTGCATTAAGCCAGCGAATGGGTAATATAACCTGACATTGATTGTTGGTTGTGTGCCTATGATATACAATCAGGTTAATAATTATTTGGATATTGACAAAGTTATTGTTATTTTAATTGTCTACACCAGTATATTGGAGTTCAAATTAAATTAATATGAACTCAAAGTTCAGACTTCCAGCTTTAATCTGATGGTAGCAGTGTAACAATACGGCATTTTTATATGTGGTTCACTAATATTTAGGAAGAAATTGGCCAGGGTTTTTGGCATTCGTATGAGAAATGTTTTTGGATTGGTCCTGGGAGGCACAGTGTGGAATGTGTGCAGCATTGGCTGGGGAGGCCTTCATTGTCAGTTTCATGTCAGGAAGATGAAGAGGGTGGGGAGGACTTTTCTGAGCACCACATTGAGACTCCTCTGCCTCCAGTTCCAGTTCCAGGTATGCAGCCGCCCCTACTGTTTACTCGAACACAAAAATAATGTGGTTTGGTATGGTCAACGTGGGAGTAATTGAGGAGTCCCACAGTGATTGGAGTTGCCTGGTGGTCTTGGTGCTCTTGGTGCCCCCAAAGGGTTGGCCTGTTTCTGTGTGGATTTTAGAAAATTCAATGCAGTGTCGAATGTCAGCTTTGGACAGTGAGGAGGTGGGTTGAGCCGACAGGTAACACGTGATGATTCCCACCTGTGTGTAATCTTCGTGAGGTTATTTATATGATGTTTGTCTTTTAAAGAGAACACAATGAACCAGAGAGAGCTGAGCTGAACTCCATGTGTTTGTGTTCAGTCCTCCTTCCCACCCATACATGCCAGGGTTCTACAATTGCATTGCAGCTTGTAATAATACACAATGTTGAGTCTACTGGAGGAGGTGAACATATATCAGAATAAACGGATACAAATATGTGGTGTCAGGTCACAGCACTGTGACCAGAATAATCTTTTTCTTACTTTGGCAAGATTCAGCAGAAACAGTAATAGAAATTAATTATTAATAATTTTGTATTAATATTAATACTTTCTCGAGTTCCATCAGTCTACAACCTCCAAACTTGCAGGCTATATCTCCCATGATTCTCAGCGTTCAGATTCATCACATGACCCTCAGACAGGAATACTGTATATCCATACTCACAGTCACCTGAAAACTGACACTCAAATTTGCAGTCACATTACTCCCTTTCAATAACCCACACTCTCAGAGTTACTTTGAAAAGTTTTGTTTCACCATTGTGTCTGTGAGTACAAGAATTTCTCTGCCAGTCTTGATTAGTGTTTTGATCTTAGTGTTCCAAGCATAGTGTTCTTCACTTGTACTAAGTTTGCTTTGTCCAGTTTATGTGTTTTTGCTGAAAACCAGCTAACATGCATTGACATATATCTGCCCCCACACAAAAAAAAAACACCACAAAAAATGCTAGTTTGTTAAGTAGGCAGGAGGGTCAGATTTCAGTGAATGAAGAGTCATGTGGAAGCTGAATCATGTTACTGCCATTGAGTATAATACATCACTATTGTAAGATGTGATATAACAGCAACGAGAACAAAATAAATTTCTGTAACTAAACACTGTAACTAAAGATGGTTAAAGATGCGATGTACTGGATTGCCAACTCCACAACAGGTAATTTAACTTGACATCAACTTGCCTAAACTGATTAATGCTCTTGTGGCACAGATTACCACAGTTATTCTCCAAAGTCTAGTGGAAAGCCTTCCCAGAAGAGTGAAGGCTGTTATAACAGCAAAGGGAAGACCAACTCCTTGTAAATGCCAGTGGATTTGGAATGGGCACATATGGGTGTGATGGTCAGGTATCCACATACTTTTAGCCTCAATATGTATATATAATGTAATCAGGAGATTCTAACTAAACCATAACTTATATGGAGCTCAGTAGGTTGGCTTGTTTCAGTTGGTAACCACAGTGAACAGGGTAACTCACAAACCAGCTTTATTGTAAATAAATAAGGCCTAAATTAATGTGTAATTATAAATTTTCCTTTGGTGGAAGCACTGCTGGTTCACAGATTTTCCTCTGGCAGTAGTTCAATGCAAATGTACTTCTCTGCAGGTCAGAGTGACATAAGAAAGTAGAGAAGAAGCTCTGTCTTTGAAGTAACATTGAGTGATATAAGTCCAGGGAAGAGAATTAGGCAAATCCAGCCACTGCTACATGCTTCCTGTGAGTACCAGTGGATAAATAATTAGACAACCTTAGCAACAAAGAATGCAATTTTCAACCAGGAATGCAGAATTTATATCCAGCATTAAATTGGACTTTAAAAACATTACATTAAAGTAATGTACGACATTAAAAAGAGACATTCTGAAAAGAGACATTTACTACTTCAACCAGGGCTGTCTCTGTACTGTGATGAGGGATAAATAAAAGATTATTGGGTTGTATGTATGTATGTAATTCCTATGCAAGTTTGAGCTCAGCTGATGACATTTCTCACATGCTAACTCAGGTGAAGTGATATTCCATGTGGCCAAATGCAGTTTTCATTGCAAATGTTTTGTCTCTTTAAGATTTTCCATCACATAATTGCTGTCAAGCTGGCACTGTACCTGATCCCCACCCTTCATCTTGCACGTGGCAAGCCCACAAGATAGCTCCATGTTACCATTTCAATTACAAACAGACCAATAACTAAGGATATATACACACATACTAAAAAAGGAAGTAGTAAATAGAATGTAGAAAAAAAAATACAGTAGACATAATACAATAGGATAGACTATAGAATAATACTATAATGAACTGTAGGGAGTATGATGTTAATAAATGGAATAGAAAGATTGTTATTGTTATTGTGATGCCATGTGGAGAGGACATCTATTTCCTCTAGGTAGGCCTTCTTGTTGTTGTTAGTGATGAGACCTACGACCACTGTGTTATCTGCAGGCTTCACCAGCTTGTTGGAGCTGTGTTTGGCCATGCAGTCACTGGTATAGAGGGAGTACAGCAAGGGGCTGAGGACGCAGCTCCTGAGGGGCTCCGATGCTGATGGTGAGCATGGAGGAGGTGTGGGACTTTCACACACAACATTCTTTAGTGTTTACTCAAAATGGTACAATAAAGAAAAAATATCCAGTAAGTGAAAGTTCTGCAGACAGAAATGCCTTGTTGATGAGAGAGGTCAATGGAGAATGGACAAATTGGTTCAAGCTGACAGAAAGGTTACAGTAACTCAGATTTCTCACTACAATTGTGGTGAGCAGGAAAGTATTTCAGAATGCACAACATGTAAAACCTTGAGAAGGATGGGCTACAACACCAGAAGACCATGTTGGGTTCCACTTCTGTCAGTGAAGAACAGACTAGTAGTACTACAGACTAGTAGTACCTACTCAGCGTGGCTCAAAGTTTCAAGAACATTCAAACTAATTGTCCCTCAGTGATGGAATGAACTTCTAACCAACCCATAAAAATAAATAAATAAATTACCCTGGCACGTACAGCTCTACTCTGCACACTTTGCTTCTTCTGGAACTCAAGCAATGGATCTTGTATGGTAGCACTACTTGTATTGTTCTCTGCTTGATATATCACCTTGCTTGTATTTTCTAATTGTAAGTTGCTTTGGATAAAAGCGTCTGCTAAATGAATAAATGTAATATCAATGTAATGTAAGAACAGAAAACTGTGAGTACAGGCTCACCAAAACTGGATAGGAGAAGACTTGAAAATCTGATCAATCTCAATTTCTGCTGAGGCACACAGATGGTAGGGTTAAAATTAAGTGTCGACAGAATGAATTCCTGGTTCTAGCTTTTTTAATGTTAACAGTCCAAGCTGGTGGAGGTGGTGTAACGGTGTGGAGCATGTTTTCTTACCACATTTTGGCTTGTTAATACCAATAAATTACTGCTTGTTTGTCACAACCTATGTGAGTATTGTTTCTGATCATGTGCATCCCTTCATGACCACAATTTACCCATCTTCTAATGGCTACTTCCAAAGCAAAAGTCATCTCAAACTGGTTTCATGAATGTGATATGAGTTCAAAGTTCTTCTATGGCCTTCTCATTTACCAGATCTGAATCCAATAGAACACTTTGGGATGTGGTAGAACAGGAGATTTGCAGCATGAGAATATACCTGAAAAATTTGCATGGCAACATGAGCCAGAATCTCAAACAAATGTTTCCACTATCTTGTGGATTGCAAAAAAAATTGAGGCTGTTTTGAAAGCAAAGTAGATCCTACCCAGTATTAGTATAGTGTTTCTAATAAAAAGTTCAGTATATATAAATGCAAACAGCTATTGAGTAGTAAAATAAAAACAACAGTGTTGTCTGCTCTGATCCCAATAATCAGGCCCTTCACTCTGAAAAGTTCAGCAGCAGCAAAAGTGTGATTGCGGGACTAGACCAGATTAGACCTGATGAGTCATCTTTTCTAAATACATCTAACCACGAAGACAGCTGAAGAGGTATCCTGTGTAATAAGCTCTAATAAGGTTCAAATTATGTTTTTGGGAAACTAGTACCTTTTTTTTCCACTGTACACACATTTAATATCTCTTCATTATTAGCTGTTGGAAGGGAGTCAGATCATGATTAATGAGCCTAGCTAAAACCCATTAGAAATAGAGTTCAACTTAGCTGTTAGTATTTCATTACTTACAGTGCATGAATCATTGCTGTAGATATATATGCTGTCAGCTAAAACAACACGACCTCAGTGGCCATAGAAAATACTGTCATTGAGCTCTCCAAGTAAAAAAGCTAACAAAATTTAGATGGTTACAAGATGGAGTAGAACTGGAGTTACAGTTCCATCCCTGCTTATACTGTACATATGTGCAAACACGTGCAACACACACACACACACACACACACACACACACACACACACACACACACACAGACACAGACTGCCCTTGGACCTTGCATCACAATAGATATGTGAGTCAGGTTACATAGAAGCACAAATATTCCACCATCTTCCAACAAATGTTTGGACAGTTCACTGATGTGAATATAAAACATCAGAGACCTCCAGCATTGAAGATTTTGAGTGGCCAACTAAGTCAGACAGCAAACATCTTGAACAATATAAAACTTAATAACTGTTACTATTTTCAGAGGTGTATTTACAGGACAGGCAAGCCAGGTAATTGTTTGGGGCCACAAGTTTTGAGGGGACCCAATGAATGCTGACACCAAGTCCATGAAAATGTCAAATGTCAAATTTTAGAACTCCCCAAAACCTCCAATACAATATTATCCAACAATTAGTTCAGGTCAACTAATTTAATTAAGTGACATTCCAAGAGTGCTTTGTGTAACAGCACTGGGATGTTTCACTCTTTGTATCATTCTGCTTTTTTTCTTGCTACATAAAATTAGCAGACATGGCAAACAATACATTTGTAATGAATATAAATTTTGACTTTGAGTGAGTGAGAGAGAGAGAGAGAGAGAGAGAGAGAGAGAGACAAGTTTGTTTCATGACAAACTTGAAGTTTCAATTTATTTATGTCCTGGGGAGATTGAAGCAACCCTATTTTTGTAGAATGGGTAACACTGTTAACACAGTTACACACATATATATATATATATATATATATATATATATATATATATATATATATATATATATATATATATATATATATATATAACAAATATATTCAACAAATCTAATAAAAGAAACCAACCAGGATATGAAATAAACAAACTGCTGAAACATCCAAAATCCCAGAATGGCTTTGCAAATTCTGTAAGATTTCACATAAAACAAATTAAAACAAAAGTTGAAAATTAGCATATTTGGTACATTTCTTCATTCATATGAAATCCAATGAAACCTGAAGCCTGATTGCGAGTGCTGATGTCATTGTGGGGCATCATAAAGCAGAAATTTCATCATGAGTACATACATAATATATCTTGTTATCAGGTGATATTAATAGAAGATGTGATATAAAGGAAGAATAGTACTGTTTTTTTTTAGGACAGAGAATATTGCTGCTGAAACAGATGGAATGTGTTTGACTACAAGGTCCATGTTTTTATCCTAACTAGGAAGTTGTACAGTGTTGAACTGTATCTCTTGGTGTGTGTGGTTGACATTAAAAAGAAAGTTCAACTGTCCTAATGATGAAGTGCTCTGGCCTGCTGTAATGCGGATAATGCATTCCAGATTAAGTACATTCTTTTACACAAATACGTTTGTGTCTCTGGGAGGCACTAATCTAATGAAATTGTGGAGTTCATTAGGGGACAGTGATTAATTAATTACATGAATAATAAACTAAAGAAGCTTAAATGGGACAATCCTAGTCTTGCTAACAGACCAGTTGTCTTTGGAAGGGGATGTGATAGATATGAGAAGAGAATTGAGAATTTCAGCTTTTATTTCATAGTGTATATATATATATATATATGAAGATGTGTTAAACGACATAGAACAAAGCACATTGTCGGACCTCCCAATTTGTAGGTGAGCAAAAAATAGTGGAACATGTGACTGACAGGTCTTTCTTGTTACCCAGGTGTCCTGTTAGATTGATTGATTAAACAATTAATAGCTCTGAACATCTACACTTGGTTGTGGAAAACTGCATTAGTTCTTAAAAAGGATAAGCCAACATGAAGATCAGAGAGCTATCAGAGGCATTGCACTAACATTGGGCATAGCGAACACAACAATTTGGAATGTCCTGTGTTACGAGCCAGTCTAGGGTTAGTTTGCAAATAAATAAAGGCACGAGGTAATGTGATATACAGTATATATATATAAGAATATCGTGGAAAGGTTCGTTTTTTCCTTCATTTTATTCAAAAAGTGAAACTTTCATGTATTCTAGATTCATTGCACATAAAGTTAAATATTTCAAGCCTTTTTTTTTATCTTGATGATTATGGCTTACCGCTCATGGAAATCAAAAATCCAGTATCTCAAAATATTACAATAAATAATAATAATAATAATAAATAAACCAGTAGCCAACATCCAAAGTTTTTGAATCACACATGTGAAGCACTATGCATTAGTGCATTGTTAACATTATAACAATGTTTAGCCAATATTTGAACTAAAAGTAACAGTTCAATTGAAATGTAATAAATCAATGTAAATTAGCAGCAGCTCAGCAACAGGTTGTGGTGCATGTGGGTGTCTACAGGTGGCCTAGTTGATACCAGCTGCTGTGAGTGTGATCAAGATTTTGTAGGCTTTGGGGCTTGCTCCATTACCTTATGGCTGGCATTAATTACACGGCCTGCTATATAAAGTGATCTCAGTCACACAGCTAGGATAGTTACTGAGAGCACCGAACAGGGACTGGAGACTATTCACTCCAGATGACAGCGTTAAATTATCATATTGTCTATATGCACTTCCCCTAAAGGCTCTTTTGAAACCATATTTTAGGCAATTAGCAATGATAACATTCTTACTTACATGGAAATGTCAAGTGCCATCCATGGTTGTTGCTCTTTTCTTTTAAATAAATGACTGTTGCAGGAAGAATCTGTAATTCATTTATCAACTATTTTTTATTTTAACCTGACTAGGGTCATGGTGGATCTGGAGCTTATCCTGGAAACACAAGTAAATAATACACCACACACACTCCTTCACAACTTGGGACAGTTTAGAGTTGCCACTCCAACTAAAAGTATGTTTCTATGAGCTGGGAGGAAATCACAGTACCTTGAGGAAAATCAGGGATCATCCTGAGTTTACTATTTAACACCAGACCCTGGTGATGTGAGGCACAAATGCAATATGTTGCACCTCTGTCAATCATTCAAGTTTGATTAGAAACAAATAGCTTGGATAAAACATCTCATGAGTATTTACTTGCTCTTGCATCATTGTGTTGTTTATGAAAGTGGGAGCACAGTTACATTAAAAGCAGTATTTAATTCAAAAATGCTATTTTAATTCAAATATCGCATTAAACAAACAGGTTTCAAAGACCAAACCTCATGAAACACACACAAAGGCTGTTCAGGAGCATCAAAGATGAAGCAAAGCAAGAGAGAATACACTGAAAGAAATACTGCAGTGAAATTCACTCAAGAAAAGTGTAGTAACAATTTCCACACAATAAATCTTGGTTTAAGGAAGTAAATTTAAGGAAGCATATTTAGTAAGGTTTACATGGCACCAAGTATTACATCCCTAAAAATCAAGTCAATTTAACATTTAACTTTTTTAAAACTTAATTTTCATGTTTCATAAGTGTTGAGTTAAAGGAGCTGCATAAATCCAAACACTGTAAGAAACACACATAAACATTATCATTACTACTAGTCAGTAACACCTTTAATTGTTCCAACCAGAAGTAGCACACTAATGAGTAAATGCACTCACATCAGCCTTCATAAAGGCTGAACTGTTAAAATGTATATATAAAAAAATGTCATAACAAAATAGCCTTAGGCCTTAAAGCTAATGCAAAACAAGAAATATTGAGAACAGCCCATACATAAAGCTCAAAATTAAAGTTTAAAATTTAGTGAGCACACAATCAAATTAGTTTAAAAAACCATGCCCCCAATTTAGTATGCAGTATCAGTTCAAGGAAACATTACTTCTTGTTTAAAGCTTTGTGAAAAACTTTCAAAATAATAGTAAATTCAATCCAGTAAAGCTAGTCAAATATACACTGTATGTTTTAGCCACATATTCACATTAATTAATTTACTACAGAACTTGTTACAAAGAATTTCAGTAATTCTAATCATTTGCTTTTTGTACACAAATCACAGATTTGTTTTTGTCATATTTACTCAACCACTGAATCCAGTGTAATCCTATCTTAAGGTGAATATGAAAGCTTTTGTTATGGAAAAGGATTTCATACAGATTCTGATCTTCTGAAAAGGCTGAAAATTCCTAAGGTTCCAAAAGCATTTATTGTGAAATGACATTTATACTATGCTATACAGCCCATGAGGTCATTATGAAGAAATCCAACATATTTCAAATACCCATGACTAAAAGAATAATGCAGTTCCTTTGTTCGGTCCAGACAAACAACACCGATTATAGCGAAAGCTGGAGTCTATTTACGCACCAGCTTAATGGATAATTTCCTACTGCAGGTGCTGCTGGCTGAAAATAGTTTCTTTACTTTCATTACAGCATGTTTTTGAGTAAGACATTATATAAATCCCATGTACAATATCTCACAGATTTATATTGTGTCGTAAGGTGTAAATGTCTTCATCCCAAATAGCCTATATCACCTAGTGACCATGTATCAAATATGGTATAGTTGGAGTAGAGAAAATAATAGTAGTGTATCCTACAATGTAATTGTTTGCCTTGCATCTCCAGGGTCAGGGGTTCGATTCCCACCTCTGGCCTGTATGTGCGGAATTTGCATGTTCTCCCGTGCTTTCGGGGTTTCCTCTTGGAACTTCAATTTTCTTCCCCAGTCCATGCTTTGTAGAATATTTGGCATCTCTATGTTGCCGGTAGTGTGACTGTGTGCGCTACTGTACCCTACAATGGGTTGGCACCCTGCCCAGGGTGTCCCCCACCTTGTGCTCTGTGTCCCCTGGGATAGTTTCAAGGCTCCCCATGACCCTGTTTAGGATATGTGGTACAAATGGATGGATGGTAAATGTTACTGTACAGACCTTATTTCAATGCTTAAAACACAGTCATAGCAATTTTTTTTATCCAGGCTGCACAGAAAATATACACAGTGTAAGGCAAAAACAATTATTATCAGCTTTCAATATTATGCCAAATCTAAAGACTTGCTGGGCTACAATTAGATAAAAAAAAAAAAAAGCAAATACCAAATCTTTGTAATGTAACTTTTTTTCCCTTGTGCAACGGAGCTGTTACTGACCCATGAGCAGATCCAGTTTAACAATGCATGGGAAATTATTTATTTAATTTATTTATGCTAGGAAACACAATTGGGGAAAAATTTTAGTACTCAATATTAGTAAGGCCTAAATCCATTACAGTCAGACCCAATCAAGCTAAGAACTAAAAATTCTAGTTTGATGTATTAAGTTTTAATGTCGCACGAAATCTGAATGCTGCCCATACACAGTCTATGTACAGTACAGTATATGCATCTTTTACTGTTTACTGGGCAATAAGTAAGAAATATAAGAATAAAACCTTTATAAAACTTTAGTTTTATTAACTTTTATTACTTTTATTTTTCTTCAACCTTTTCACCCTGGTGCTGATTATTTTCCAATAGCAGCATGTTCCAGAATTATTTATTTCTTATATATATTTATTATTTAACAGTTTTCCAATGATTAAAATTTTTTTATTCATTAAAGAATGGCACACCATATTATTTAACAATTTATAGTTATATTTAGTGTTGTTATTGAAAATAATAAAAACGGAAGATAACCACTATCATCTGTGACAGAGGAGTGCCAGCAAAGTTGAAAGGAAATCTGTAAAAGACAATGGTGAGGCCTGCAATGCTGTATGGGATGGAAACTGTGGCAATGACAAGAGGTCAGGAAAGGAGAATGGAAGTAACGGAAATTAAAATGTTGATATTTTCTCTCAGAAAGACAAGGATGGACATAATTAGGAATGAAGAGATAAGGGTTACAGTGAAGGTGGGAGAGATGGGTGTGCAGCTGAGAATGACAAGACTGAGATGGTTGGGTCATGTAGTGAGAGGGGATAAAAGCTACGTTGGGAAGTGAGTGAGAAAGTTAGTAGTTGTAGAAAGGAGGCATGGTAGACCAAGAAGGCGATGGGAGGATTGCGTGAAGGAGGATTTAAGGACAGTAGGAAAGACGGAAGAGGATGTGTGCAAAAGAATGGTCTGGAGAAGAGTCACCCGCACCGGCGACCCCACCTTGTGGGATTAAAGCCAGAAGAAGACGAAGAAGAAGAAGAAGAACATTGAAAATAATCAAAACATCAACAGCTACTGACTAACCAGAATCAGGAATAATGGGAATATGATAAAACCAGTCTGAATGATTCATTCACGAAAAGAACTGATTTGATTCTCAAGTTCAATTCACTGTATGAATGATCCAGTCACTGGATTTCCACATTTCTTTCTGGAGCCGCTGATGTGTAAAACTTATTATTCACTCAATTAGTAATAATAATAATAATAATAATGTTTACTGTTCTTGGTACTTTGGGAATAAGAAATTACAAGTCGGCAGCTTATAAAGACATACAGACAGAGTTTCTATATTGTCTGTGTATGAGAGAGAGAGAGAGAGAGAGAGAGTACAATGGTGTGAATTACTTGTACTGTATATATAGTTATACACACACACACACACACACACACACACACACACATATATATATAACATCATACTATATTTCTGTTGGTGGTTAATGAAGCAAAGGCTTGCCTCAGATTTTGAGAAAATAGTAAATGGGAGCCTAGACATTTTCAGAGTATCAAGCAACATCCCAGAGTATCAAGCGTGTGCATTTAGTTGACATTTCGTAGAAACTTAAGAAAAATGTCTGTACTTTAAAAGAAAAAACAAAACAAAAAAAAAACAAGAAGCAATTTCTATACCCTCAGTAATGACCAACAATTTCTGCAACTACCTCCCAAATAGCAGACACATCTCTGATAGATTTAAATTAAATGTTATACTCCAGTATGGCTAAAAGACGTCTATAATACAAAATGGTTTTGTGCAGGCGGTCTTCACTATTATTATACACATCATGTCAATGCATATCTGAGCATGTAGCATGTGGTTAGTGGATGGCATTCATATAGAAGGAGCTTTGGAAAGTGAGAGAACTCAACAGCTGATGAAACAGTTGGGCAGGGAAGGCAATAGCAATAGCAAAACTGGTGTAGGGTGAGATCATCTGATTTCCCCCATCCTTCAAATATAAATTGGGGTTGATTCTCTCTCTCTCTCTCTCTCTCTCTCTCACACACACACACACACACACACACAGAAATGACACAGAAATAACGGTGCTAGGCTATTTGAACCGCACAGCGCGAGCTAATTCTGTGCATGATTCCCCTGCAGAAACCCTAACCCCTGCAGGTGCGTTTAATCTTAGGCGCAGTGCTGAGACCAGTTAAAACAGCCCACAATCTGAACAGCGCTCTTTCTTTCTTTCTTTCTTTCTTTCTTTCTGCGTCACTTGGGGTCTGTATGGAGACTTCAGCGACAGCCCCCCCACTCCCCTAGTTCGGGCAGTGTTTATAATAGCTGGCTCTGCACTACGCAGTTGAGTGAGCTCCGAGATTAAACGCACCTGATCTGCAGGTGCATCATGCACATGATTAGCTCGCGCTGCGCGGTTCAAACAGCCTATCACCGTTTCGTCTCACTTTTCACTTGAGTGTTTGGATGTCCATGAGCTGTAAGTCGTAATCATCAAGATGAAAACAAAAAACAAAAAACGGCTTGAAATATTTCACATCATGTGTAATGAATCTCACTAGGGGGGCTCCGCAGGAATCTAGAATATATGAAAATTCCACTTTTTGATTTAAATTACGGAAACAAACGAACTTTCTATTAGTTTTTTTTTTTTTTTTGATGCAGCTCTGCTTTCAAAATAAGTTCAGCCGTTCTACATTCGCCTCGATTAAATGCCTGCGCACATTGCGCATGCGTGGATTAAGACGTTATTACATTGCACCAAAATATATAAAATTTGCACCAAATTTTAAACCTTGTTTAAAAATAGGCAGGCTTACATTTAAAACATCACATTAACCCTGGATTTAATTTCACAATAGCACAATAGCAATTTAATTTTCACAATAGTTTACATGTTCTCCCTGTGCTGCGGGGTTTCCTCCGGGTACTCTGGTTTCCTCCCCCAAAGACATGCGTGGTAGGCTGATTGGCGTGTCTAAAGGGTCCGTAGTGTGTGAGTGTGTATGTGATTGTGCCCTGCGATGAAATGGCACCCTGTCCAGGGTGTACCCCACATTGTGCCCGATAGGCTCCAGGTTCCCCATGACCCTGGAAAGGACTAAGCAGTAGAAGATGGATGGATGGAATTTCACAATAAACCTGGAATAACTATATCCAGGTTCATCACTTTAAACTCATATTGTAAATTTTTTATTAAACTATTATTTTTTTCATTTTCTCAGCCTTTCTCAGCGGTTAATAGGTAGTTTAATTTAGTAGTAGTTGTATTTTTTTTAAGTTCACGATCCCTTTGTAGTCACTCAAGTGGAAGCGAAAGAGTTACATTGTTGCTGTTTAGTTACACTGGAGAATCCATATATTTCCACATTTATGAAATCCATATGCACTGCCACAATGTTGTCAATGGTGAATCAATTAAGTGAAAATTAAGTGGTGCAATACAACTCAATTTAAAATAAAGCCCAGATCAGCAAATCCTAGATTATCTGTAAACTGTGCATAATTTAATCCTTATTGGTGCAACCCACCCTAAGTTTCTCATTATTATAAGATGTCAAGGCATAATTGTAAGACAATTTCTCATTATTATGACTTACAGAGTTTTTTTTTATTTTATTATATGCAACTGTGGTGGAAACGGGCTTCCAAAATGAGCTATTTATTGATAGGTAGAGTACACCTAATGTCTAGGTGACAGGGCCAAATTCACTGTAGACATGTGTAATGTTATTGAATAAAAAAATGACTCCATGAGTTGAATAATACAGTAATATTATATAGTATAATATAATAAACAGTGTAAGTACATAGCCTATTTTAATGTCACATATCTGCATATACCAGAGTTAGATTAGGTGAATTCACAAAAACAAAGTATGTATGTAACCTATCACAGTATAGGTTATATATAAGACAATACAATAAGCATACACCTTATGTTTTTCTTTCTTCTCTTTTTTTTTGGATGGGGTTGCTATAGGATATATATATATATATATATATATATATATATATATATATATATATATATATATATATATATATATAGCTAGCCTATAGGTAATTCTATACTGTAGGTAAGGGGCATCTTTGGTAGATAGATAAGTATGTACTGTATCAAGAAAAATGTATGACTTGCCAGCTAACCAACAAATCTAGCAGGCTACTTAAACCCCTGCAGTATTTGACTAATATTAACTGGTTAGTAGTTAGCTAACCAGTTAATATTAGTTTCCTTTATATACTATTGTTAAGTCTACTTAGTTAGATAACATACTTGTTCAAAAATGCATTTCTCAGATATAGAACATTTTCCGATTAGATGTGTCAGTTACGCAAGTATTTTTTCACTTGAGGTCTGAATTGATTCATTATTTATTAATACTACATTTGCCTAACCTTAACCTTAACACCCCCACCCCAATCATGCTCCTCCTCCACACCTAAAAAGCCACAGTTAAATGTATTTGGAAAGCACGTTTACTGTAAATGGAAACCTGACAACCAGTAAAGATAACCAATTAGCTTTTGTCTTATGTGGATCTGCCCAATCATATGGTTAATATTTAGTTTATACTGAGGGGGAGAGTACAGATTGCAATAAGCACAACATCTACTGCAAATCATAATTTTCTCAGAGCCAGCTGTCTAAGATTGCTGTTTACCCACACTGCAGTCAACACCATCATGCAGAGTCTCTTATGTGATGTGATGTGCAAATCATGTGCCAGTGGTCTGTTAGCTGAAAAAAATTCAGCTCAGTCACTGAGAAACAGCAAATGATTACACAAACCAAAACCAAACAAACCAAAAAGTTAATATGGTATATCGTACTTGCCTTGTATCTACAACCATTGAGAAATTTGTCAGGTACAACCAGGGTTGGTCCTAGGTCAGATTTAGAAAAAAATTAAAAAATATTCCCACAACATACACTATATGGACAGAAGTATGTGGACACCTGACCAACACACCCATATGAGGGCATTCCACAAAATTGTTGCCACAAAGGTGCACACAATTGTCTAGTGTATTTTTATGTTTTAATATTAAGATTTCTCTTCACTGCAACTAAGGGTCCCAAACATGTTACAGCATACCACTCTGCATAAAGAGAGTGCCATAAAGACAGTGTTTGCCAAGGTTGGTGTAAAATAACTCGAGTGGCCTTCACAGAGTGCTGACCTCAACCCGACTCGACCCCACTGACCACATGTGGGATTTAATGGAGCACTGACCACGCACCAGGCCTCCTTAACCAACATCAGTTCCTGTTCTCACTAATGCCAGAAGATGGGAGTTTATTATAACAGCAAAGGGGACTAAATCTGGAATGGGATGTTCAAAAAGCACATACAGTATGGGGGTGATTGTCAAGGGGTTCACATACTTTTTTCATATTGTGTAAATACTCTTACAAAACTGCAGCTGGAGGCCAGATTTGAGTATTGTAAGGTGTCCATCAACTCTAATAAAAGAATAAAATAAAATTAATGTAGTACAGGAAAAAAACGAACAGGCAGAACAGCTTGACTCTGCCTCAGTTTTGATTCTACAACTCTCTGGAACTGTACTGGATGGATAAATACTACTCCTCTAAAACATATTCCCTCACTTGGTGGTCCAAAATCTCCCATCTGGATTAATTGGGTTGAGATTGTGATTAACTGGGTGGTGATTAATTGGTGAGTGTATATGATTTACATAATGTTTATACTCATCAAAAAATTCAGTGAGACCGCATACCTTTCGGATGGGGATATTTTCATTCTGGAAGATGACAGTGCCCTCATCCAGGATAGAAATGTTCCAGAAGAAGAATTTTGTATAGATTTGCAGTGACCCTTCCATTCAAAGGGAAAGGTGGCCCAAAATCATGGCAACAAAATACCTCTCACAGCATAATAGAGCCACTTCATTTTCCTTTAATTTTCTCTGTTCTATACGGTATATGCATATATGTTCTAATATTGCACAATAAATTCAGATTAATACTTACCAAATCCTTATAATAAAAATATATTAAATAAATTATATTATATAATATATTACATCAGCTCAGTGTAAAGTTTCATATGTTTTCCCAGTGTATGTGTGGGTATTTTCTGGGTTCCCTGGTTTCCACCTCCCAAAAACATGCCTGTTGATGGACTGCAGTCCCATCCAGGGTGTATCCCCACCTTTTGTTAAGTGTTTCCAGTATAGGCTTTGGATCAAAGGTGAAGCAGTAGGATGAATGAATGCTTGTTTGTTTGTTTGTTTGTTGCTTGTTTTTATGGTATATGGAATGAATTCCTACTTAATAATCAAACAATTCTTTTAAGGTCAAAGCAAATATAAATGTCCATATTTGTTTACTTTGTAGCAAGTATCTACAATCAATTTCTAAGGTAATACCACTCATGTACATGCCTTTTAATGACATTCTCAAGTGTAGTTAGCTAATCAGAAAATCAGTTGAAGATTGGTTGACTGATTTGTTAATCAGCAATTTCTCTGAAGGTGTTTACGAGGTTGGCTGATAAGTAGTCCCAGGTAGTTGCTATGATATTTCTAGGAGGTTTCAATACCATCCCCGCTGGTTGCAAGGTTGTAGCTAGTCAGCTGCTATGAAAACTCAGCTGGTTACTAGGGTGTTGCTAGGTGTTGTTATTGGGACCCAGGTGGTTGCTACTGTGTTTCTAGGAGATTTTGATATGATCTCAGTTGCTTCCAAGTTTGTAGCTGCTTGGTTGCTAATGAAAGTCAGATGGATGCTAGGGTGTTACTAAGTGGCTGTTCTGGGGTTGTTATTGTGGTTAGAGGAGTTTTTGTCGAGGGATGTTAACTTAACAGGATGATGTTAACTTCTGGGTTGACCTACTAAAATACGTAATTTTTGCTGCACTCTATGATCCCAGTCGTTTGCAAGGTTGTAGCTTGTCAGTTGCTAAGGAAACACAGCTGTTTGCTGTGGCTCTTATGGGGTACCAGCTGATTGTTAGGATGCTGCTAGAAGGTTTCAATATGATCCGTGGTAGTTGCAAGATTGTTGCAAGGTGGTTGCTATGATATTCCAGGTGGTTGCTATGGTGTTTCTGGAAGGTTGCTGGTGTAATATGGTTGGTTACTAATGTGTTTCTAGATTCCCCATGTACTTCATAAAGATTGAGTTTCATGTCTTTGAATCCTGTGGTTTGGTTTGTATGACCTAATGACTCAAAAATAAAACCACCCAACCTCTTTCCTAGGGACAAACAACCCACTTGTTTTGCTACATGGCAACCATATTTCTGATATATCCCAAAAGCACCAGCACCCCATTTCAGTATGGGATCTACATCCTGTGCCAAATGTCATGGCTTTATGTCATAAACTGTGACACTTGAAAATTGTAACATTTTCAAATAGAAGAAGAAGAAGAAGAAAAAGTGTTGGCTCCTTCAAGCCAATATAATAAAGAAGAAGAAGAAGAAGAAGAAGAAGAAGAAGAAGAAACAGACAAAAGAAGAAACTTTAGCCTTCCATATTTGAATTAATAATGCAAGACTGTATATTATTCTGATACATACAATACATACTAGCACATAACCCTATTAGTGGTAGACTCGGGTATTTCAGACTATATGGAGAAAAATATTGGTGGGATTCAGCTGCAGGAGATGTCACAGTCTCATCTTTCTCCAAACTTTGACCATATTTATTTCCTCTCTTTCACCTCTGAAAACATAAGGACTGGCAGAAAAGCAGCCTGTGGGCCGACAATCAGTCCCACAGGACTCCTTAATGCCTATGAGCTCTGAGTCAACTCTTCCTTTTATCTTAACTTTTTTTCTGTATGCGTGTGTGTGTGTGTGTGTGTGTGTGTGTGTGTGTGTGTGTTTCTTTAAAGAACCTACATCTGTAGTAGTGTATGACAGTGGGAGCAGTAAAGATCTGGGCTTTGTCAGAGTTGGTAAGTAAACCGAAATAAGATGGATGATGTGAACTCCACCTTCTCCATGATCCTGTAGCCCTGTGCTGGCAGAGATTGATCTCCAAGTGTAATTAAAATTTTTGCCCTGTGCACAGAACTTGAAATTGAATGACATTGGACAGCATTCTGTAATTTGATCTTTTAAACAACCAAGGCAAGGCAAGGTATAGGGTTAGCATTTAAATCCTGAATGATGCATCCTACTTGTAAAGATATAACTTATAGCGGCACTCATTGGAACTGGTTTGACATAATCTAAGACAGGAAGATGGATGGGCTGCACTTTCAACATTTAAAGTGAGGAGATGCTCCTGGCTGGTTAGCCCACAGTCTGTTGTGGGCTAAAATAAAAAAAGAGGATTGTTGCAAAGTAAAACCAGCCAGGTTGGAAACCAACAGTGATATTACATTGGCATTGATTCTCAATTAAAAGTTAAGCAAAAAGTAGGATTTGAGCAGTCACCAGATGGACAGTAACAAACCCACAGCCAGTAAATCCCCCTAATTGGTGCAAAGTCAATATATTTTGAGCAGATAATGGCTGATGAATTTCTGAAGAAACACATTAGACTGTCATACAGCCAAGTATAATTTCAGAGATTTGAACTGTCTGAAATAAACTACCAGTTCATCCATGTAGAGTCATTTATATATTTGTTTTCACACACTGGCACTAATAACGGCAGAGTACTTTTTCATAATCCTCTCTTCCTCCTGAGAGAGACCATGGAGTTAAAATGTGACCTCATTAGAACTATGAGTATCAAGAGAGCAAAATTATGTATTTTTTCCTGTGGTTTCATAACCAACGTAATTGAAAAAATTTACACTTATGTATCCATCATTACTTGTTTATTTGTGTATTTATTTATGTGTGTTTGTTTTTCTTATAGAACAAATAAAGAAAATGCTTTAAATCTCAACTGTTGATAATGATTTTTAATTCTTATTATTATTTGAGAATATACTTCAGACTTCACACTTACTTGCTATTTAGAATAAAATATCAGCTGGAAAAAAACATAAACAAAATTTAAATCTGGATGGTAACTTAATAAACTCTTTCTTTTCCAACCTTTTGCAATGTTTTTTCTCATGTAGCATGTGGCACTGTTAGGTCCAGTGCAGCTTCAAATAAACAGCTAGTAACCAATTTTTAAAAATAATATATAACCAAAGTGCAGTAAATATATGCAGTAAATGACAACAACATCAAACTGACAACAAAATAGGTGACCCCACTGACCATCTATTGACTGTTATGAAACCAAACTCACAAATGCTGATTAATTTGAATTGATTTGAATTTAGGCCTAATAATGTTATTAGGCCAGTCTAAATTATATTCCTTAAACCGTTAAACTGAAATAATGAAATAATAATACATTGGTGCCAGAATTTTCTATATATTTGTATAAATTTGACCTAAAACTTTTAGGACTTGTGTAAAACTCTGATGATGTTCTTCGGACATATTTGTGCAGAAATGTAGAAAATTCTACACCACTGCAATATAGTTAATCTGTGTAAAATGTCCAGTTTCTCAAGAAACTTTTAGTATCATAATGGATTTTTAACAGTATATGACCTGCAAAATGTGCTACATGTTACTATACAGTATCATTTCTGAATGTGTTAATATGAATGTAAAAGCAGGGTGGAAAATACTTGAGGAATTGTACTGCTAATATGCTATTATTTTTGGTGTATTTAGAATTTACTTGACTATTATTGAAACTAAATACTTGAACTCTTACTTAATTGCAATTCAGAGAAAAACGAAAAAAAAAAATTTTTTTTATTATTTTTTTTTTTTTTTTTTCCCCCCAAAAAACTCTATTTTATATTTTTATCTCTTTATTTTTTTTTTTTTTTTTTTTTTTTTTATATATATATATATATATATATATATATATATATATATATATATATATATATATATATTTACAAAGAACTTTACACTGTTTCTTATGAACCCATTCACATATACACATGCATGCAAGGCGCTAGTTTGCCATCAGGAGCAACTTCAGTGTCTTGCCCAAGGACACAGTGACATGTGGAGACATGGACTGGGTTAATGCTAAAACTATCCATGTGTCTGAATATGGATATGCCATGGCACTGCAGTGTGTAACATGAAGAAGAGCACCCCTGGGCCTATACTTCAGTAGAATTTTTCAATATGCGGAAGTAAGCAAAGACTTGAGGCATCTAATTTGACTCCTTCAATCGCATGAACTTCATCTAATTTGAAAAAGCAGAAAGTCTTTGCTTGTATTTCCTCATTTTTGCTTGTATTTCCTCATTTGTAAGTCACTTTGGATAAAAGCGTCTGCTAAATGAATAAATATCAATGTCAAATGTAAGTGAAATTATAGCTAATGGTAAATATTGCAAACTTACAGAGATTGAATGATGTTTTCAAGCAAAATGGTGCAGTTGACATTAAATTAGCATTGATATTAGCATGGCATTAACTTAACTTTCACATGAGTATATTTTAGTTGGATAATTCATCTTTTAATTGAGTTATATTTTGGAACACTATCTATAATTTAACTTCAGTAAAATTTTTCAGTACTTTGTGCACCCCTGTGTAAGAGTCTTGCATTGGTGCAGTGCCAGAGCTTTATGCTACAGAGTACAAGTGCTGTAGATAGAATCTTGATAAGACATCATTGCCCTTTCAGCACAGTTTTATAATCCATGCACTAATCAATAGCAAAGGCTCCAGCACCTTGGCTTAGGACCAGGGCACTAGTGCGGCCAATCTTCCTCAATTTAAATGTCTCTCTTCCTTGTTGCTTTAAGATATAGCTTAGCACTGTTAATTATACTAACCTTTTATATATGGATGAAGTGGCTAAATTTGATGATGGTTAAATGCGACAAGCATTCGTGAAGAACATTTTGCTGTGAACAGATACTGTTAATTCCTGAAAATGTTGACCCTAAGTAAGCTGTGGGTCTTGATGATCAATATAGACGGATACTTTTGGTCCCAAAATGCAAGCATTGTTAAACCAAAAACATCAGGATATGTTCAAGCAAGCAAGATCTATTGCTGAACACTCAACAGGCACAAGAATATGTCCACCTGTAAGGTTCTCACATACAGCATTACAAGTAGACCCTGATCATGGAGAAGAAATGATGATACCAAGATGGACAGTTAATGTATCCAGCTTTAGCCGCAGGCAGTTGATGAGTTTATGGAAATTATGCTTGTATACACAGTATGTAAATCAATCTGCAAAGCCACCCTGTGGCTCTTGAATATAAATTAGAAGTGGAACAACACAGAAAAAAGCCACCTACACCACCTACACATGCACAGAGCAACAATAAGAAAATTTAATTCTGATAGGCCTCCAGATGAACTTGGGAATCTATGTATGTTCAGGTAAGGAAAGTTGCATAGGCCATAGTTTAATTGTTTTACTGAATATACTATATTGAAAACAAGAACAACAGTGACCAGCTTCAGTCCTGTCAAAGTTTGATGATGTTTCCACTTAGAAACTACTGATTGAACTGATCAGTATATTGTCAGGATTAGTAGGTGTAGTGAAGCTTTAAAAATAGTGTGATGTACTCCAGTCATCCAGGAGATAAGGTTGGCATCCCTATAGTATGGAACACAGGTTTCTCATAACTTTTTACCCATAAAGGAAAAAAACAGATGGTGGATAGAAATTTTCTTTTTCTGGCTGGATTTAAATCTATATGCATAAGCAAACATACAGTGGTGTGAAAAAGTGTTTGCCCCCTTCCTCATTTCCTGTTCCTTTGCATGTTTGTCACACTTAAGTGTTTCGGAACATCAAACCAATTTAAACAATAGTCAAGGACAACACAAGTAAACACAAAATGCAATTTGTAAATGAAGGTGTTTATTATTAAAGGTGAAAAAAAATCCAAACCATCATGGCCCTGTGTGAAAAAGTGATTGCCCCCCTTGTTAAAACATACTATAACTGTGGTTGTCCACACCTGAGTTCAATTTCTCTAGCCACACCCAGGCCTGATTATTGCCACACCTGTTCACAATCAAGGCGTCACTTAAATAGGAGCTGCTTGACACAGTAAGGTCCACCAGAAGATCCTTAAAAGCTACACATCATGCCGAGACCCAAAGAAATTCAGGAACAATTGAGAAAGAAAGTAATTGAGATCTATCAGTCTGGAAAGGGTTATAAAGCCATTTCCAAAGCTTTGGGAATCCAGCGAACCACAGTGAGAGCCATTATCCACAAATGGCGAAGACATGGAACAGTGGTGAACCTTCCCAGGAGTGGCCGGCCGCCCAAAATTACCCCAAGAGCGCAGCGACGACTCATCCAAGAGGTCACAAAAGACCTCACAACAACGTCCAAAGAACTGCAGGCCTCACTTGCCTCAGTTAAGGTCAGCGTTCATGCCTCCACCATCAGGAAAAGACTGGGCAAAAATGGCCTGCATGGCAGAGTTCCAAGGAGAAAAACACTGCTGAGCAAAAAGAACATCAAAGCTCGTCTCAATTTCTCCACAACACATCTTGATGATCCCCAAGATTTTTGGGACAACATTCTGTGGACCGATGAGACAAAAGTGGAACTCTTTGGAAGGTGTGTGTCCAAGTATATCTGGCGTAGAAGGAACACTGCATTTCATAAAAAGAACATTATACCAACAGTAAAATATGGTGGTGGTAGTGTGATGGTCTGGGGCTGTTTTGCTGCTTCAGGACCTGGAAGACTTGCCGTGATAAAAGGAACTATGAATTCTGCTGTCTACCAAGAGATCCTGAAGGAGAATGTCCGACCATCTGTTTGTGTACTCAAGCTGAAACGAACTTGGGTTCTGCAGCAGGACAATGATCCTAAACACACCAGCAAGTCCACCACCGAATGGCTGAAGAAAAACAAAATGAAGACTTTGGAGTGGCCTAGCCAAAGTCCTGACCTGAATCCTATTGAGATGTTGTGGTATGACCTTAAAAAGGCCGTTCATGCTCGAAAACCCTCTAATGTAACTGAATTAGGACAATTCTGCAAAGATGAGTGGGCCAAAATTCCTCCAGGACGCTGTAAAAGCCTCATTCGCACGTTATATCGCAACGCTTGGTTGCAGTTGTTGCTGCTAAGGGTGGCCCAACCAGTTATTAGGTTTAGGGGGCAATCACTTTTTCACACAGGGCCATGATGGTTTGGATTTTTTTTCATCTTTAATAATAAACACCTTCATTTACAAATTGCATTTTGTGTTTACTTGTGTTGTCCTTGATTATTGTTTAAATTGGTTTGATGTTCCGAAACACTTAAGTGTGACAAACATGCAAAGGAACAGGAAATGAGGAAGGGGGCAAACACTTTTTCACACCACTGTAGGTATATAAAAAGGCTTAGTATGAACTGGGGATCAGTTTGTTCTTGTAGAGAAATAACTTTCAACGAAATAACTTTTTTGTAAATTTTTGTGAAGTTTCAGTTTTTATGCTAGAAAACGGACCCCTCACAGTGAAGATACAGTAATAGTTATGGAGCACATGAAAAAGATGGGAAAGTAGAGGATTGTATATAACAATTAACCACTGTATATTAACTAAGTGGGAGGAATTATAGGTGTGATCTTTCTTTCCAAACTCTGTAATTGCATGATTCCTTCACATTCAGAAACATCTCCACAACCACACCTCTAAGATTAATCAAACAGCATTTGTTCAACCAAAGAATACAACAAGGCAAAACGATTCTATTGATCAAACTTTCCCAGTGGAGAGAGTCAGCTCTCATATATTGATTCTCTTAAGGTCTTTTACATATAATCTTTGGAACTAAAGGGCAGTCAGAGCTAGGTGATCAAGTTCAGTCTTAATATGCAAGACCTCTTAACATATTCTTACATATCAAATAAAGGTTCCCTGTGGAATGTTCTTATCTAACAAACACAGCAGTTTGCAGAGTGCACAATCCACAAAATGCTTCCCGAGGAACACTTACTCTTCTATAACCCTAACCCTAACCCCATTGCTCATCCTTTGCATCAAAGCCATTCTCAAGTAACCTTTCATTTCATTTGCAATGTGTTCATAGGCTTAACACATTGCCATCTGGTGGGGGAGAAGTATAATCACACTTCCCAGTGTAAATGGAAAAGCAGGCATCAAAGAACCAAATCTCTTGTACAATAAATATACAGACAGCTCCAGAATTATTGGCACTTTTGATAAAGATGGGTAAAAAAAAAGGTTAAGATCTAATGTTCTTGTGGTTACTCAGCTTAAGTTCACACCAAAAATATGAGAGTAATCTAACCTCTAATTGAAGTACATTTATCCTAAGAAAGTAAGCAATTAAAAATTATTTTTAACAAAACCACACCTGTGACAGTTATTGGCACCCCTGCATTTAATATTTTGTGCAACCCTCTTTCCCAACAAGAGCATGGTGTCTTTTCCTATAATATTGATGACTGGTGAATGCAGAGCAAAGAATATGAGGGCACACATCATTACACAATAATCCCATAACAATAATACCATATCTTCAAGGGTCCTAGGACCTCCTTTGTGGACTCTCCTCTTCAGTTCACCCCACTGGTTTTCAATGTTGTTTAGGTCAGAGAAATTGGGAGCTCAAAAGCTTGAACCTGTGGCCGTTGAACCATGAACTAGGTGTAGCTTTTTGGCAGAAGTAACCACTTGTGTTTTAAAATCATTTGGTACTGGAGTCCATGATAATATGTTTCATAACAATGTTTTAAGGTCTTTCTGACACACCTTTCAAATAGCATCAGGTGCTGTCATTTGCAGATTTAGAGACTTGGTGACCCCAAAATACTACCATCTGCAAGACTTCAGCCATCAGCATCTCTAACCATCTTCCTCACTATATATGAAGGGCAAAATACACTTGTGCCTTCTTATAGGCAGGTTCATTACAGCTTCACTTGTTTTAAACTTTCTAATCATTTTTAATTATTTTTCTTACAGTGGATATGGTCATTTAGTTATTTTTTTATAGCCATTTTCTGATTCATAAATATGAATACACTCGTTGTCTTATTTGTATGTTACTGAATCTTTTGCATGTTGATGAATGATTAAGAGAATTTGGTCTTTTTGTCATCTCATATTTAAACCCCAATGAAACAGGAAGTCATGGATGACTGTTTAAGAGGTCTGAAAGAAAGGAATTAAAATCCTTAGTAGGAAATAAAAAGTAAAATAAAAATAGGACCATGGTTTAATATGATTTTGCTCAAAGACTGTATAAAAATAAATCATAAGAATATACTGAATAAATTTACATCAATTACATTATATCATATTTTCAATGTCAGCTTAGGCTTAACATTTTTTCCATAACCTTTTTCATATAACCACCTTTATTTTTTTCTGGAGTTGACTGTATTTAGTATATTTAATGAATACATATATGAAGTAGCCAAATAAAAAAAAGAAAGAAAAAAAAAGAATAGAATAGAAAAGATAACTTTTGTCTATGCAATAATGAAACAACATCACAAAACATCATAATGTTTGCAGAAATTTACAAATTATTATATGTTATGACATTAGAAATTATTCAAACAACTTAAGTAACAGCAGCATGGAATTCTCTACAATGTTTCTTACAGAATTTGTATTAAACAATCGCAGTTTTTTATGTTCTACCGTGAAGCGACTGAACTGGAATGTGACTGGCCAGAAGAGGTGGTGGTGGTGCTCAGCTGAGAGAAACCACTATGACTGGACTCCAGACTAGTCATAGAACCCCTAAGACATGATGACACAGGGGGAATTATATATATTATACAGAATTTATATACACACACACACACACACAAACACACACACACACACACACACACACACACACACACACACACACACACACACACACATACACACACACACACACACTCAAAAGCACATAATAAGTGCAAACATTTCTATAGAGAAATGTTTTGTTTAGTGTTCATGTTGAACTGTCCATTATAACAATATAGTGAGGGTTGAATTAACCTATAACTTTTAATTAAACACAAATGTATTCTAAACAGTTGTTTCATGCAATGATGTGTCCCAAAAGTACTTTAAGGATTGCCAAGTATTATCAAACCTTTTTTCAGTCATTTACTCTTTTAACTGTAAAATACCTTTCTCACACCACTTCAGGAACCCCTGCTGTTGCCCAGATCTCACTTTGAGAGCCACTGCTTTAAGCTACCTTTCAAAAATGAACTGCATGTGTTAACTCTGTGGTAGCATGTGGGCAAACCTGAAGTCTTCAGAGTGCAGCACTTCGGTGTAGTACATCACCCTACACTTCTGTGTGGAGATTTGAAGTGAGGATAAGCTAGATGCTGAGCTGTGGAAGCACCACTGCAATATGTATAAACCAGGCCAACGTGTTACATGAGAGCCCTACAGAAAAAGAGACACAGGGAAAGTAACTCAGGAATGGAGATAAAAGTAATTTATTTAAGCATTGGCTTGCATTGGCGTTATTGAAACATTGGCTGTTAGAAAATATCAGTGCATGTTAAGTAACATCTGTGGTTACCTGTATGCTCTCGCCCTCTTTACAAGTTAGAGCTGTTTCGACCAAGCTGTAGTCCTTCCCCAGCGTCCATGCCTTCTCAATCACTTGCACATTGTTGCCTCCTGGACCAGTCAAATTTCCCAGAGTATCTCTCTGAGTCTGTGGGGCTTTTCTAGAGTGATATATGTTGAAAACAGCATCACCTTTACACACGTCAAAGTCCCATGTGATAACTGAGGATGCTTCTGTGATTTCAATCAGCACCTGACAATGGAAAAGAAGCGCACAGAAAATGCTAAATATTTAATAACAGTACAAGTATAACACATACAATAAAACAAGAATATCTTTCCCTCCATCTATACATCCATTTTCTATACCGCTTTTCATACACACGATCACAGGACATCTGGAGCCTATACCAGGGAACATCTGGATGGGGTTCCAAACCATCACAGTGCACAATCTCACAAACACATTACAGATAATTTGGAAATGCCATTAAGCCTACAATGCATTTCTTTGGACTGGGGGAGGAAACCTGACCTGGAGGAAACCCCTGAAACTAGAGGAGAACATTCAAACTGACATGCAAACATGCAGTGTGGAGGTGGGATTTGAGCCCGAGGAGGTGCAAGGCAAACGTGCTAACCACTAAGCCACCATGCTGCCAGACCAGAATATAAAATTTCATATTGAAAATTTAATATTATTTAGCATTTTTCCACTAGCAAATCCATTTAGCAAATCCTAAACAAAGGGTTTCAAACAGTCATCGGCGCACTTATTTTTGACTGTTGGCTTTAATGCAGTAATTTTGAAGCACCAGCAGATGGCACCATTCCCCATAACATTTTATGTACTTTGTGGTGAGACTTGGAGTTTACAACTCTTGCCAAAAACAATTAAATCTCCACGCTTAGAGGATGCTCACCCAGATTTTTTTTTTTAACTTCATAGCAAATAAACAAATCACAGATGTTACACAAAAATGTTTTTATTTAATAGCTGAATGTTCTGGCTTCATGAAACAGACCTCAATCAAATTAAATTAATTAGTATTAATTAATGGCATTTTTTTCAGATCAAGTAGAGGAAAAAAAATATGGAACAACTCAATGTTGAGGAAAGAATTATGGAATCACCTTGTAATTTGCATTTCTAAAACAAATACCAGCACAAGTCTAAAAATGCAAATTATTCTGCAGGTAAAAGAGATGCTTTCAGACCTTAACCTTGGACTTTTTGAAAGGAAACATGGCGCCAACAAGAGAGTTGTCAATTGAAACAATGGAAAGGATTATAAAAATTCTTCAAGAAGGAAATCCAACATGGAGTGTGGCAAAAGATGTTGGTTGTTCCCAGTCAGACATGTCTAAAATTTGGGGCAAGTATGAACAAAATGGGAAGGTTATTAAAGGAAAACATATGGGTAGACCAAGGAAAACAAGGTTACAGGATAAAGAGAAGCAATCATGGAGTGTGGATTATTGGATGAAAGTGATATACAGTGATGAATCATGGATCTGCATTGGCCGAAGAGATGATGCTGGAACATTTGGTGCTGTTCTAAGGAAAGATGACTGCCAGGGTACAATAAGTACAGTACATTGATTTTAATTGCACAGTACAATCACACAGCTGTACATTGAAATTTTGGACACTTTCATCATTCCATCGATAGAAAATAGGTTTGGTGATAATGAAGTTATTTATCAGGATGATAATGCATCTTGCCACAGAGCAAAGAGTGTCAAAGCTTTTCAATAGGAAAGGCATATCAGCTGCATGACATGGCCAGTAAACAGTCCGGATCTCAATCTGACGGAAAATTTATGGTGGGAATTAAACAAATTGGTCCATGATAAGGCTAATCTGTCAACTGTTATTCGAGAAAGTTGGAACCAGCATGATGGAGAATATTGTTTTTCATTAATGAAGTTCAGGCCTCAAAGAATTCAGGCCATCATAAAAGTCAGAGGAGGAGCAACAAAGTACTAATTGTGATTTTTTTTTTTAGGTTGATGATTCCATAACTTTTTTCCTTAATACAGAGTGATTCCATAAATTTTCCTCTACTTTATCTGGAAAAAATATGCCATTAATTAAAACAAATAAATTATATTTCTTTGAGGAATGTTTCATGAAGCCAGAATGTTCAACTATTAAACAAAAATTGCTTTGAGTCATATCTGTCATTTGTTTATTTTCTACGAATTAAAAAATTTGGGTGAGCATCCTCTAAATGTGGTGATTCCATAATTTTGGGGATTTGGGTAGTTCAGGGTTTGTATGTTGCTAGGTGAACTGCATCAAGAGCTCTGAAATACCTCATGTGGTGCTCCTTTGAACACACTAGCAGTTTTGTAGATTGTGTCGGTCCAGAGTTTGATCTCCTCATTTTCAAGCTCCTCTGGTGTGCGGTACAGAGATTTGGGGACCACGCCACCATCCGGGACCTGACACTGCACATGGAGTAGAGACACAGATAGATCCAGCTCAGCATTGCTGACTCATTCATGACTGGAAATTAATTTTACATTTGCTCCAATTAGTCTTTTTGTGCATTTCTATTCAGAACACATACTTATTATATTTTAATTCACAAACCCCAGTTCAAGCTAAAGTGAGCTTCATATGAAAGCATCATATGAAACAGTATAAAATGTATGGTGTCAATGCTGAATTGTTTAATGCTCAATCAGGGGCACCAATATAATTTATAACATTAAGCTTAGCATCTCATTATTGACTCATGACAGAAGTACTGTACGTACAGATTATCTAAGGGGAAATTAGAAATGAAGATTACAATTGAGGAAAACCATTGGATTATGACTTCCTCATTTCAGACTAAATGATAATATTTCTAGTGATTATACCATTACTGCCCCATCTTCATTTCAATCAGACTCACCGGACAATCTCCACCAAGAAAGTCAGGGATGAACTCTTTGTCTATGTAATCCACCAAGCCTCCTGAATCCTGATAGTCATTCCCAGCGTAGATGAGGAATTTCTTGCGAGTGTTCTCGTCAATGAATGGGCTGATCTAGAGGATGGAGTATGAGGTCAATAATGCAGAGGGCTCTTGAGCACAAACATGACATTTAATTAACCATGGCTACAGAGATTGTAATAACACCTTGCAAACCTGAATTAACACATGACATTTTAGTGCTGATGGATCAATGTGTGATGACATTTAGTGACAGTCAAAATAAGAAAAAATAGTGTCCATGTGTATACACAGTGTACAAATCATTTTTAAAAGCCCAAGAAAAAAATACTATGATTATTATAAAGCTAGGGTTTATAAATATATGGGAATTAGCTAATACGATTACTTCATGTCATCCTGACATCCCAAATAGCTAACCTGCTGGGTAACTTTTGGGTAAAAGCTGGGTAACCAGCTTGCATTTGTCCCAGGTAGACATAAGTAGGATTTTAGTAATTTAAGTATTCATTTGCACTGTCAAATTTTCAGCAGTTTATTCAGCCAACCCTACCATAATATACCACAACAAACATTAAAAAATGTTACTCACATGTACCCAGGACAAAGATAACTAGTTCACTAGCAGTTAGCTAACAATTAGCTGGTAAACTAGCTAGCCTTGTCATGGGTACATGTGAGTAACATTTCTAATGTTTGTGTAAATATTTTGTTGACTGACTTGTCATACACTCACAGTAGCCAAAGCCATTGAAATATACCCTAGCAATAAATTTTTTGCTCATAACGTTTACATAAACCAATTTAGCTAGTTATCCATTTCAAAATCATTTTTGAGTTCATTCATTCATCTTCAGTAACCGCATTATCCTAATAAGCCTGCCCCAAGAACACTGGGCAAGGTAGGGGAATTCACCAAGGGTATTCCCCTAGCATAGATGGGATGCCAGTCCATCACATTTGCTCACAGCTATTCTGTGGGAGGAAACCAGAGAAGTCAGAGAAAATCCAAATAAACACAAGGGGAAGATGAAACTCTGCACAGACAGTAACCCCAGCTAATTAATAATGATTGAGATAATAATTAATTTTCTCTATGCTTTAGTAAATAACACATTTATGTGCTTATATTCTTGCTAAATATAATTAAGTATAACTGTATTCATAATTGATTATATAAAAACCTTTATATTAAATCCTTCTGCATAGAGTGTGCAGTGTATTTCAGTACAAAATGTTGCAGTTGACTCCAATTTCATAAATAACTTCTGACTTATGTACAGAGCATGCATGTGTGCTTTTACCAGTGTCCAGAGCACAGGAAAGACTCTGGGAGCTCTCAGTATTAGCAACCTTCCGAGTGTCTCGGGGTAGTTGGCCTCCACCACCTCTATAATCCTCAGTAAAGCTTTAATTCCAGGCCTCCACAGATGCCTCATATTTAACCCCTCCAGGTCCACCAGACAAGTCCAGCAACTACACATACATGTCAATGCATTAAGGATATCCACAGTGTATATACTGTATATATTGCCAAGGGTCGTGAATGAATCCTACCTAATGGGTTTACCAAAGATGATTGTGTTCTCCTCGCAGCGCCTGAGACCTTCCTCATTGATAGATAGAACCTGATGAAGGAGAGAAGATATGTGAGTATGGTTGCACTTTATTCATGCCCAAAATACTGTATGTTTAATACAGTGCTACGTACATGTCGAAGAAGAAATTCTTCCCCTAAAGCCCGTACAAGTCCTTTGGTGTCCATTTGTCCTAGCCGTAAGATGTATAGAGGTAAGCCATCTACATAACATATAAACAGAAAGACTAATTACTCTATGTTCTGCAAAATAAAAAAGATATATATGTTATCCCTTACATACTGTAGGTATATTAGATTTCTATTCTACTATGTATAAAGATACGTCAAGGATATTTCATACAATACATTTGGGGCCGTATTTCTAATATTTCTCGTATTTCTATATCGCCACAGTATATAGATTTAACAGTAAAATGGTTTATTTAAGTTTATTTAGTGCCAATATGATATTTGTGAGTGTGTGCAGAATCAAAGAGAGCAAAACTGGCCATACTCTCTCTGGGTGGGAGGGATGGCATACTCTCTCCCTGTTAATCAGAGTGATACTAGTCAATCTGTGGTATCTGTAAGCTCATGTATACTTTACTCTAAGTGTGTTCAGCTGTCCTGAAACTTAGCATAAGAAGCAGTTTAAACAAAAAACCTGCACCAGGTTTAACATGTGTAAGAGGAAGAATATGCTAGCCTTCCCTTTCCCTGGTTTCTTAACTGCATGTGATAGGGAGACCTAGGTAGTGGGCAGGAATTGTCAGATGTCCAAATTAGGAGAAACACAGAAAAAGAGTGTGTTTGTAGATGATTACATTAAATTAAATTAAATTAAATTTACTAATGGGTTGATTTTGCTAGGAAATTTGTACTCATACATCATGCAATAGTTCGGACATGCTAACCAGGATCATTCACTTTGGGCACAACAGGCCAGCACAACAGGCCAGCCTACACAGTGATAGGCAGGAGCTACAGCCATCAGAGAGAATAATATTCTGAGATTGTACAAGTGTAATGAGAGTGAAACAGTAAAAAGACTTACTATATAGGAGAAAAAAATCAGGACTGATGTAGCTTTTTGGTAGTGAATGATTATAATTAACTGATATTGAAAATTTGTTTTAAAATTTGTGAGAGGTTTTGCCTTCTCATTTGGCACTCAGTAATTGTGACAGTCACACTGATGAACACGTAACTTCAGAAACCTTACTTCCTTTAGCTTTACAATGATTTGGGATTAATAATCAGACCAAATAGTGGGTGGAAAGGATTTGAGTGTCAGGGTTTTCCCTCCCATGCCGAAAGCAGCATGCAGAGGCACTACGAATGCATAACAGCCTGCAGCGCTTTTTACCTGCGTTTCCACATTTTCATGTGTGTTTACAGTGACGTGTGTTTTTGTTCTGATTTATGTCCTGTCTTCACCCTAGTATTGTCATTGGTTGCTTCCCTCATATGTCCTTATTGTTCGCACCCGTTTTCAGCTTAACCTTTGATTAGTTGGTATATTTAAACCCTCGTGGGTCTTTGTTTGGTGCAAATTATTTTTCATTGTTTCTGCACCTATTGTTACTGAGTCTTTGTTCTGAGTTTTTTAATTCCTGTTTTTGACCATATTCTGTTTCCTTGTTCACATGTTTTGGATTATCCTAGTTTTGTTTCATGTTTTGGATTTATCTGCATGTCTGACGTGACATGGATGCAGCAGGAAAGTGAGAGGGGTGTCAAGCCCAGATAACCATGGCAGAGCTCTACTCGATCCATGTTTCTCAATGGACTTTCATGTATCCCCTCAGCCATGCACCAGACAGAGGCCAGCAGTATGGCCTCTCCTGCAGAATTCCTTCAAGAGGCCAACAGGGCAGCGTCCTCAAACCAGCTCCAACCAGAGGCCAATGGCATGGTCTCCCAAACACTGTTCCTGCCTGAGGCCAATGATGCGACCTCACAAGTCCAGCTCCTGTCTGAGGCCAATGGAATGGCTCCCAAGTTCTGGTCCCTCCTGAAGCTGACGATGCGGCATCCCATGTCCTCCCATGGGTGGTACAGTATGTCAAGGTTTTCATAACAGACATAATAGTGCTTTGAAACACGCTTCCACATTTTGATGTGTGTTTACATTATTTGTGTGTTTTTTGTTTTGGTTCATATCCTGTCTCCACCCTTGTATTGTCATTGGTTGTTTCCCTCATGTGTCCTTATTGCTCACACCTGTTTTCAGTTTAACCTTTGATTAGTTGGTATATTTAAACTCTTGTGTGCCTTTGTCCAGCACAAAGTATTATTCAAAGTTTCTTCACCTGTCTTTACTGAGCTTTTGTCCTGTGTTTTTGGCATTCTGTTTTTGATCTCCTAGTTCACGTGTTTTGGATTATCCTTGCTATAGCTGTTTATAGATCACCTGACCTTTGCCTGTTGACCGTATGAGTTTTGCTTCATATTTTGGATTTGTCTGCCTGCTTCTAAATAAATACCCTTTTACTGCACTTGCATCCATTTTTCAGTAGCCTTACTTGACCTTGGGAAAATTCAATCTTTTTTTCAGATATTTTTTATTTATTTAGAAAATAATGAAACATTGACTTGTAGGATTGGATTATTCTACACATCTTTATAAAAGAGGACCCTGGATTAGATTTTATTTCACTTAGATAAATATTGTTCCAGTTTTGTTTTTTTAGACACTATTACGTCATACAGAAGGTCTTAAACTTTCATGCCTTTGTCATGATAGTGCCATCCCCCTGTGTAGAAGTCTTGCAACAGCTGTGGGCACTTCCATGAGTCCAGCAGAAAGTCCACCTGATGCTGTTTCCTCCAGGTTAGTGTATGGCACAATGCCTCTCGAGCTTTCTCTACGTTAAAGTCCCGCGAGCGCAGAAACCGTAGCACATGCTGGTCTTTAGGGAGCTGTGAAAGATAGACATGGGTAAGGGTAGTAAGGTTAAATCCACATTTAATACAATGATTAACTAACCCCATTAGAAAATAGAATTATCCCCTTAGAATTAAAAAAACATTGAAACAGAAACTCTCACTGCACAGACCCTGTAACTTCATTACTGACCTGCTTCCATCTGCAACTACTCTCATCTTCTCTGGTTTACTCCTTGTCTTTTAGAGGAGTACATCTAGGAGGCCCTCAGGCAGGGGTCCATTGTAGTCCTTTTTTCTTAATAATTTCAGCCTTGCTGCCTTTCTTGCAGCATCTTTCCTCTTCACCACATCCAATTGAATACTCATCCTACACTACTGATCCCAATCCCTTCCCTTATTCAACCAACCCTCTCTCCCATTCATCACAACCATCCATTAAGGATGGAATGACAAAGGATGGGGCTTGGGATGAATAAGGCAAAAGTATTGAAATGAGAAGTGATTGGATGTGTGATTGAGAGGTTGAGATGAATAGATGAGACTATAGATGGATAGATGAAATGATTCTCCTATCTATTCATCTCAACCCCTCCCTCACATATTCCATATCTCTTGAGACATCTCAATCCACCATTCATCCTAGTTGGCTTCCTTCCACTTACCCACTCATTCCACCCATCTTCATTTTAACCCCCACTCACCCACTACCCCCCACATCCATCCCACTCTCTTTGCCTAATTAACTGTTCCCTCCTTCATCGCAACCCCTACATTACACATCTCCCGTCACTCATCCTAATCCCCTGCCTATTTATCTTCTTCATTGTTTTTAATCCCCTCTACGTTCATTCCATCCCTCTTTACTCATCTTATTCTCCACCCATTCGTCCCAGCCCTCTCACCTATTCATCCCAACCCTCCCCTACACATTCCATTGCTATTCACTTATCACAATCTCCTCCCTGTTCATCTCAATCCCCCTCGCTATTCATCCGAATCTTCTCAAACATATCCCATCCATCTTCAATCATCCCAACCACCCCCCCCCACTCATCCTTCCCCCTCCCCCATTCATTCCAAACCCTCCCTCACCAATCCCGCTCCTTTTCACTCATTCCAGTCACCTCACTATATACCCACCCCTCCCCCTACCCCTACCCCTAGTTAACAAACTGTAGAACAGTTTTTAGTACTGGCTTGATATGAATAATCTCCTCCCTGCTCTGGTCCCTCTCATTTTGTTAAAACTGAGTCTGGTCAAGAAAATGATCAATATTATATTTTCTGGAGCTCTGCCTAATGAGTTTAATGTTTTGGGTTTATTCTAATATTATAATCTTGTGCCACCATATATGTATTTTATGCAGTATATTCATTTTCTTGACATTTATTGTACTTAATGAGCACCAGTTATGTACATGCAGCAATTGTGCAGTGTGTACTCAGCTTAAAGGTGTGTGAGTGTACATGTCAACTTTCCCTACCTTTCCCTTGTGTGTTTCCTGCAGCCACTGCCGTAGGCGTATGAAGCAACTCTCATTCAGAGGGCTCAGCTCTCCTAGATAATGTCGGATGTAATCTGCATCTAACTTATCTGCAACAATCACAATGCAAAGTAAAACTTCTTTTACAAAGACATTATCCACTATTATGCTCTCTAACAGCTTGAAGTTTGACGTTTAGACAGAAGGCATTTTTTTTGCATTTTGCTAATGATTAACATGCTCGTTGATCAAATGATGTGAAATGAATAATGAACTACATACTGGTCTTTATTCAACAGAGTCCAAATGAAAATATGGAATACACTGTTAGTTTACCTTCTACAGAAACAGGCCAGCTCTCTGTAAGATTAATGTGGACTCTTTCACTGTCTTCTTTGCTGCACTTGTGTGTGCGAATAACAGCTGCATTGACTGTTGGCTGGGGGGACGCTGTGGTGGTGGAAGGAGGAGTCCAACGAGGTATATGAGTTATACCCTCTGTTTCGAGCTCACTGAGGTAATATTCAATAATCTCCTTGCCCTGTAGAAATAGGTGAGACAGACCAGGGTTTCCATAGATTATTAATCATTAACAGAAACATGGATGCAAACGGAAAAATAAAAACCCCTAAGACATCTTTATACTCGCCTGTACCAAAAAGAAGAGCATGGAACAGCTCTGTAAATGTCATGGCTGAGCAAATGACAAACCAACACATCAATTCATCTCTAACTAATCATTTGTGTGTCACTCATAACCAACATTTAAGGATGTAGGAGCACTGTATTATTCTTTAGCAATTTCATGGCAGCTACTAACACTCCTCTTAGTGAAAATATTTATTTTTACTGTTACATATTTAAAATAAAAAGTCTCTCTCTCTTTCTCTCTCACACACACAAATACAAAGACACAAATATTTGTATTACTATCCTTGAAAGGCTCTGCTATTGGAACAATTATTTATATAGTTGATTAATACAATGCCTACTCCTAAATCTAAGCGTAAGCTTAACCTCAGTAAAAGAAGGAACTCTGTTGGCTGTTTTCTGTTTGGTTTTGTTTTGGTTTTTTTACAAAACTATTTTATACTTAACCTTTTTAATACTGGAAGCATACTGCCTCATAGCAATCTTCTCTGCTGTACTCTCAAATCCAAAAAAAGACTTCATGTCCATACTGGCTGACTGCTCAAAACATGTCCAGTCTTCATTTTCTGGATGTACCTGTGGAGAGATTATTGGACATGGACAGATGATGTAAACTGTACCCTCAACCACACATTTTGGCAACTGATATTTTTCATGGAGATTGCTCTTTATTGTACAGGGCAGGTCTCTGCAGATCTGATTGTGATGTTTGTACAGTGCAGTGGCACGTCATGGGTCCAAGGTAAGTAAATAGAGTGACTGCTACAAAGCAATGACTTCTAACTCAGCCCTTAAATCACCCACAGGAAGATCATTTTTGGTTTATAAATACTCTGAAACTGGATATAAATTATAAGAATTAGACTGTCTGACTCATTAATTGATTAAGGTGCATTTGGGTCTCTTGTCAAGATTTGAATTAGCAAAATGTCCTCTAAAAGTTTCTCATAATTGATTTGAAGTCATTTAACCAGTGTAGTGTGCATTCCTGACCGTGTAGCTGCAGTGCTCTTTGACGATCACCCTGGTGGAAAAGGATTCATTGTAGGTCTCGATATGTAGGCTTCTCTGTCGCCAATCCAGTGTGTTTTTTTGCACAAAGTACAGGTAGTCCACCCCTGCTATCTGTAGGTATTCAAGATTTAATATGTAGGATTCTTGATGGCATTGTAATGTGCTGATTGAATTTGAATTCAGTATAGTTGTGTGTGTGTGTGTGTGTGTGTGTGTGGAAGTCAACAATAAAGTAAAATAAGGTACAAAAGTAATAAATAATAAATATTGAATTAACACAGTAAATTACAAAATAAGTAAATCATAAGTAAAAATTGGAAATAGTTGTAGATTAAGCGATTAAAGTACATGAAGGCTTAACGGTTGAAGTGGGAATTGATATAGCTGGGGAGGCCTATGGTTCTGGTTGCGTTAGACATGTTAGCAAGGCTAAAGGATGAGCAGGGCAATCTGTTGAATATAAGCTACTTGGATAAAAGTCAAGGCCTGATCATCTCCAGCTTGGTCTCCTGGGCAAGGGTGTGTGATTTTGAAAGACCCAAATTACCCAATAACATATATGTTACATTTACACCATTTGGTGGACACCCTTATCCAGAGCGAGTTACATTTATCTCATTTATACAACTGAGCAGTTGAGGGTTAAGGGCCTTGTTCAAGCGCCCAACATTGACAGTTTGGCAGTACTGGGATTTGAGTTCATAACGTTCCGATCAGTAGTCCAACATCTTAAACACTGAGCCACCACTGCCCTTGGCTTATTGTGAAACAGAATGCTATGTTTTACAAATAGATAAACAGATATTATTGTACATATTTAAATATTTTTTATTAACTTTAGCGGGGGGTGGTGGGGCTTGTGGATGGAGGAGGGGGGGGTATTTTACAGTATAAATGTAATAGTCCTTTGCTATGCAGTATCTTAGAACCTCTGCTGTAACCTCTAGTTACTGTATGTATTTATTTGCTTCATGTAGAGTGTGTAGTGGACTAAAGTTGAATAAAGTGTTATTTTATTGTACATATAGGATATTATAATGCAACATTTGGAGTGAAAGTCTCCTCCAGTTAAACTGGCTGTCTTGGCTTCATGTACAATTGTCTCATGTTGCATTGTAGTTTGTGGGAGCTTTGATTTTTGGAACAGAATTACCCTTTTCAACAATCGAGGGGCCTCTACATCAAGAGTACATCTGCGCTCAATTACTTGAGTCGCTCCGTCCTCACTTTGTCTCTCACTGATGATGTCGCTGTGCACAAAAATGGGGATGAGGGGGCAAGTTGGGAATCTTCTATCATAGGCCTGTGAAAGGGCATACAAGCACAACACATAGATACAGATATAGAGACATAAATATATAGAAATATAAATACTCAAATATTGCTCATGACTTGGTTTATGCCTTATGAATCTGTAAACAAGTTCATATAAAGACTTTGTCTATGTTTATTTATTTGTCTCGGTTTGTCTATGTTTAATGTCTATTTATTTACTTATTTATATATTTATTCACCCGTTTTGTCCTTTTTATATCAGAATTCACTTTACATTATTAATATGTCAAATCTTAAAGCAGCATGAAACTTAAATAAACCATAGGCACTTTACTGTATTTTTTTTTTTTTTTTAATTTTCTATAGCTGACTTTACAGCTTATGTGAATAAGGCAATTACTCATGCTGTCTCTCTCTCTATATATATTTACCCCAAGGCTTTCATTAAACAGCAGAGCCTTGCTTTGTAGTCTGCCTGGAGATATATGAGACATACACAATATTCTGTTTTTTTCTAGTCTGATCCTAAAGGCCTCTATCTTACTTGACAAAATACTTTAGTTGTTGCTGTGTTCAGACTGCAACAATAAAAGGTCAAGTGACAACTGTTAATTACAGAACTACAGCTAATGCTATTCTGGGGCAACTGAGCACACTTTTCCTGTTCTAAACTGTAACTCTCCTTAACTTTATGGCAGACAATATAAGTGAAACATTTTGAGACATTTTGCATGACTGATTAACTATTCTATTCCCTTATGTCTGACTAGACATGCACACATTTAAGCAATAATGTTCACAGAAAGGCTAATCTGTTATAGAATGCAATATTATGAAATGCTTAGGTATACAGTACTGTAAAAAGAAAAAGTATTTATCCCATTCTGATTTCTTCTGTGTTTGTGTATATCAAATGCTAAATTGTTTCAGAAATTAAAACAAAATATAAGATAGGCATCCTGAGTAAACACAAAATAAAATTTTTAAATAAATGATAGTGTTATTTATTGATGAAAAAATAAATTATACACAATACCAAGTAGGCCTGTGTGAAAATGTGTTTGCTCCCATAGTTACTAATTCGCCAAATCTATGAAACGGCATTCATAATGTGGTTCAGCTAGACGCGACACAACCAGGCCTGATTACAATTACAGGCAAACCTTGCTCCATTCATTCAACCCTTAAATAGAACTTTTTCAACAGCATGAAGTTGGTTAAAGGGCCTTACCCTTTAACGCACTATGCCAAAATTGAAAGAAATTCCAGAAATGACAAGAAAGAAGGTGATCGAAATACATCAGTCTGGGTAGGGTTACAAAGCTATTTCAAAGGCTATGGGACTCTAAAGGACCACAGTGAGAGCCATAATATCCAAATGGAAAAACTTGACACAGCATTGAACCTTTACAGAAGTGGTCGACCTTCCAAAATTCCTCCAAGAGCTCAGCAACTACTCATCCAAGAAGTCACAAAAGTGCCAAGGACAGCATTAAAATACCTACAGACCTCTCTTGCTTCAATACAGGTCACTGTTCATGACTGCACTATGAGAAAGACACTGGGCAAAAATGGCATCCATGGAAGTAGAACAGAAGAAAGTGGAAGTGTGATGGTGTGGGCATGCTTTGCTGTTTCAGGGCCTGGGCAACTTTACAAAAATTAACAAACACCTTCTGACCAATCAGAATATTCACTGGAGCTATGGTATAAGCTTCAACAAATTGTAGATCTCTTTAATACTATTGCACCCTGGAAGTAATAAAAATTATGATTTGAATGTCATATGTCATGAGTATTAAACGGTAGCATAAATATAACACTAGTACACCACCAGAATCTGTTACTGAAAGATCCATTGTTCGAGTCTGTGTTGGGCTATTAGTGTCTGCTTTTTGATAGATTTATGTATTTATACTCCATATATATTCCCCACAGTCCCCTCAGCTACTTTATATTTTTATTCTTTTCACTTCCTATCAAAGCAGCAGAGCCATGATTAGCTACCTCAGTGCTTTGAGGAACTGCAGGACAACAAAAATCAACTGTCTAGGGGGCTGTGTGAATTAGTTTAGAAGTGTAAACACATACATTTACCTAAATGCAGAACTTAGCTGACTCATGCACTCTGTGCACTCTGTGAAGAGTATTATTAACGAGTGATTTGAGAATCACTGGCCCTTGAGATATGGACTCAACATCAGGTCTGTGGTTTGATTTAAGGTGTACTGACATTGCAGTGTGCTGACTTAATTTAACAACGCCTTCTGTGAATCTGAACAGCCAATAAATATTTATACAATCCAGCCAAAAACATCATCAGCTTATTTCCAAGTGGTCACCTAACAGCCACATCCATCAATTTAGCTGTGATCAATACATAACACTGCTGCTTGTCAAGATGGACAACAACCCTTCAAAACACAGCTGTTATGAAACGTTTCTTGAAGTAAACACTGCTGTGTTGTGCTGAAACTGTCATGTCACTGCAGTCTGCTCAATTTTGAAGAAAAAAAACAACAACAAAAAAACTACAAAATAATTTTTCAACAGATTTACAAACTTGAAATAAGACTAGACACTTATTTCATAACAATACTAAGTGCCAGTAAATACAGACAGCTCACTGAGAAAGAAGATAGTGTGCTGTGAAATAGCCTGCTGTGCAGTGTGGTGTGAAGAGAACAACACGGGGACAATCAAATGGACATGTTCTTATCTGTATAGCCAGAGTCCACCAGCTGGTGTTCCAAAAACCCTCTGACTTTCTTAGGAATGACATTTATTGTTTGTACTGCTATATATTTTCCATGAAATTTCTCTTTTGTAATATAATGTAATGTAATGAAAAACTCTGAGTAAACATGACATGCAATATTTTATCACACCATCACAGTTTTTAAGTGCACATGAAATAGCTAGAGAGCTATTATTTGATTCTATATGTTGACACATTTCCTTCTGAAACAGAAGCCATACAGCTCAAGTGATTTTGACAACAGCCAATAGCATTTGAGGCTGCACTTCCTTCCAAATGTAACCAAACTCAAGAGTTCTTTAAAAACCAGTCTAAATAATGCGAGAGTGTAAAGAAAGCCTAATTTCAGCGGTGTAAAATCGCAACTTTGTTGTGCTCAGTAATCTATATACAGTGATACAGTGCCCCATTCTCATTAGAGACCACACACAATCGACATCTCGAAAGCTAGCTCACTTTCAATGTCATACATGCATTTTATCAGTATACTGACTAGCACATAGACCAGAGTTGTCAAATATACAGCCCATAGGCTTTGACCAGCCAGATAAATACTCAACAAATTAATTTAGAGTCTGAGTTAAACTTGTCATAATTGATTGGAAAGATTCTAGGAAAGAGCTCGTCTCTGTTAAGCTGCAAGGGGGCAAAATAAAGAAATGAATGGTGTCAAGGCTGTAAAATTAACAACTGACAAAATGTGATAAAGATCTTCACTGGATAAGTCTTAACTGGCAAGCTGCAAGAATATATATATATATTTTTCATATCACTTTCAATGATTTATTTTGTTTACTTAGTTATTATAAGGTATTTTTGGAATTCTACATTTAGCTACACATACTACCTTTTATCATGGTTTACAATATTTCTAAGGCAATGGACTGAAGATATAATTCTACCTACCATGGTTTTAAACTTTAATTAAATCCTCTCACTGTTTCTCTGCCAAGAAACACACAGTGCTGCCTTGTACTGAAATTTGTCTTAAATAAGGAAGCTTTGAAGACAAATGACCCTATTCTGCCTTTCAAATAGGACTTTATCTCAAGAGTACAGACAGTTTCTAAAAAAGTTGCCTAACAACTAATGACAGCATTTTCATACATGTGCTATCACATCACATTATAAGCACATGTCTAGTCATTCCATTTCTCAATGTCTATATTTCGAGTGGGGGAAAAAAATTTAAGATTTGCTCCATGTGCATTTCACCAAGCTTTCTGCTGAACCCAGGGCAGAGTTCATCCAGTTCTCACATGGCAGATGTTAGAGGTGCTTGGGTTAAATATTCACCCAGATTGGAAGCAACCCAGTAACTGGGCCAATAGAAGACCATAAAAAGCCATAGAAAGAAGCACCATAAAGTGACAGAGAGACAATTTACACAGAGTAAAACAGATGGGACAGACTCTGGGTTAGTTCATGTTTCATACGACTCTTACAAACAGTAACAATTAATTTATTATACAAGGGTGAGTCAAATGCAAATCTTAAAACAGCGACATGAATAAAAATAAAATAAAAAACCCCCAAAACAGTAAATTAACTTTATAGTTGCAATAGCCCCTTCTGCTACCTTAAACCTGATACACTATTGCATACACACACACACACTACACACATTTATACAAAAAAAACATTTCTGGTTTTCCTGCACACACATAAACACATGATGACACAAAACCACGCTTACCGCCATTATAAGTTCAAAGGGGAACTTGTAGACCCGCACTGGTGACTGATATTTCTGCACCATGGCTGTAGCTTCTCTACTGGTGAACTCCACTGAGGCACTGACAAGGTGATTACAGTAGTGCTCAGCTGAACTGCAGGTGTTGTGTAAGTAAGCTGAGCCATGTCATATGACTTGCCATGTCATAAAGCAATGCACTTAAAAGAAAATTCCAATATTTTTCTGGGAGTAGGAAGCAATATTTGTACTTTTTAAAAATGTATTTTTAAGGATATAATTAGAACGAAGTAATCATTTAATTTGTAGACTAAAAGCAAAAAGCTAACACTTGTGATTTAAATGAGAATTTCCCTTTTTGTTTTGCAGATTCTTCATACCACAAGCATTTTAAGGTAGTAGCTAGTCTAAGGGATTTATTTCCTCCTAAAGAAAAAAACAAACAAAAAAAGAACAGATGTGTTCATACATATTCTGACCAATAGGTGAGGTTTGATTTCCAAACAAAACCATCTGATACATTAATGTTATCTTTTGCAGAATGAGAATGCATTATTTTCTTGATTTTGATGCTCATAAGCACAATTTAAGAAATGCAATAAAGCAATAATGAAATAAAGGGATTCTTTTTTGCTTTTTTATTTGTAAGACATTTGAAATATTGAAAATACATACAGTGGGGGAAAAAAGTATTTGATCCCATGCTAATTTTGTATGTTTGCCCACTGACAAAGAAATGATCAGTCTATAATTTTAATGGTAGGTTTATTTGAACAGTGAGAGACAGAATAACAAAAAAAAATTTCAGAAAAACGCATGTCAAAAATGTTATAAATTGATTTGCATTTTAATGAGGGAAATAAATATTTGACCCCCTCTCAATCAGACAGATTTCTGGCTCTCAGGTGTCTTTAAAGGGAGTGCTCCTAATCTCAGCTTGTTACCTGTATAAAAGACACCTGTCCACAGAAGCAATCAATATATCAGATTCCAAGCTCTCCACCATGGCCAAGACCAAAGAGCTCTCCAAGGATCTCAGGCACAAGATTGTAGACCTACACAAGTTTGGAATGGGCTACAAGACCATTGCCAAGCAGCTTGGTGAGAAGTTGACAACAGTTGGTGCGATTATGAACGCCGTGGAGCACTGAAATCCTGCAGCGCCCGCAAGGTCCCCCTGCTCAGGAAAGCACATATACATGCTCGTCTGAAGTTTGCCAATGAACATCTAAATGATTCAGTGGACTACTGGGTGAAAATGTTGTGGTCAGATGAGACCAAAATGGAGCTTTTTCGTATCAATTCAACTCGCCGTGTTTGGAGGAGGAGGAATGCTGCCTCCTCCTCCAAACCATCCCCACAGTCAAACATGGAGGTGGAAACATTATGCTTTGTAGGTGTTTTTCATCTAAGGGACAGGACAACTTCACCGTATCAAAGGGACGATTAAATCTTGGGTGAGAACCGCCTTCCCTCAGCCAGGGCATTGAAAATTAAAAGTAATTACTAAGTCATTACCAAGTACTAAGTCATGTTTTGCAGAGGGGTCAAATACATATTTCCCTCATTAAAATGCAAATCAATTTATAACATTTTTGACATCTTTTTTTCTGGATTTTCTTGTTGTTATTCTGTCTCTCACTGTTCAAATAAATCTACCATTAAAAGTATAGACTGATCATTTCTTTGTCAGTGGGCAAACGTACAAAATCATCAGGGGATCAAATACTTTTTTCCCCCCACTGTATTTGTGTGTGTGTGTGTGTGTATATATATATATATATATATATGTGACATTTAATTTGACTCTCTGAATTATGTTTTGTTTATTTTATCCATCAATGTGACACTTGAACTTGTCTACCACTCATACGTTTTTGCAAATTATCATTTTCTTTGTAAATACATTTAAAATAAATCCATCAATAAACAATCGTCAGCTCAGCTAACGTGACATTTGAGAATGCACGCGAATAACCAAATTGATTCATTTTAAAACATCTAATTTGAATATATTTTGATACATTTAACAAAAATAAACATAATATTATTTAAATGTTTTAAAACTTTTCTATGGACCCCCTGCAATTACACCACTCGGAACATTGCACTAAATGGTAGTGCAGAGTGCATAGTGTAAGTGTACATTGTGTCATTTGGGACACAATTTTAGAATTTACTCTCTGAAGCATGTTTTCGGAACAGAAGTAACATAATGAGTACAAATACCAGGTTCAATTACATATTATTTTTGATGTGACATTTAATTTGACTCTCTGAATTATGTTTTGTTTATTTTATCCATCATTGTAGTAAATGCACCGCGTGCAAGTGTCTGATATAATAGGTAGTGCAGAAAATAGGTGCTAAGGAGTAACAATATAATTTAAAAATGGTATAAATGTAAAAAATAACATGCTATGACTTTTGTGAACACCAAAAAATTTTGTGCTTTTGACAATCTCCAGGAGGAGCCATCGATGTTCAGCAGAGAGTGGTCGCTCCATGCTCTCCTGAAGACAATAATCATCACTTTTGTTTTGTCCACATTCAGAGACAGGTTGCTGGCTCTGCACCAGTCCCTTAGCAGCTGCACCTCTTCTTTGTATACTGACTCGTCGTTCTTGCTGATGAGACCCACCATGGTCATGTCATCAGCGAACTTGATGATGTAATTAGACCAGTGCATTGCTGCACAGTTGTGAGTCAGCAGAGTGAACAGCAGTGGATCGAGCACACAGCCCTGAGGGGCCCCCGTGATCAGTGTGGTGGTGCTGAAGATGCTGTTCCCGATCTGAACTGATTTAGGTCTCCCAGTTAAGAAGTCCAGGATACAGCTGCAGGTTAAGGCGAATATACAGTAAGTCATTACTTTTAGACAATTTACTTTTCAACAATATTAAAAATGGGACTTTTTTTTAACAAATAACTTTGCTTCTGCTCTTAGAGGGTGTTTTGTGAGGCTGTAAAGAACACATATGCTTGTACCACAATTGGTTCAAAAATCCCTCTGCACCAACATATTTTGAATGGCACACCACTTGTATTATGTTATGAACCTGGAAATAGCAAAGGTAGATAAACTGAAAAAAAATTGTCTTGCACACAACTGACAGAGCAACACACTGGTGTTAACCAGTGTTCATTAGTTATGAACTCATTTATGTTTTTCTGTTATGTTTTCAACTAAATGCATCCATAATGTACATTATCAATTCGGTATGTATGTACAGTGGTGTGAAAAAGTGTTTGCCCCCTTCCTCATTTCCTGTTCCTTTGCATGTTTGTCACACTTAAGTGTTTCGGAACATCAAACCAATTTAAACAATAGTCAAGGACAACACAAGTAAACACAAAATGCAATTTGTAAATGAAGGTGTTTATTATTAAAGGTGAAAAAAAATCCAAACCATCATGACCCTGTGTGAAAAAGTGATTTCCCCCCTTGTTAAAACATACTATAACTGTGGTTGTCCACACCTGAGTTCAGTTTCTCTAGCCACACCCAGGCCTGATTATTGCCACACCTGTTCACAATCAAGGCATCACTTAAATAGGAGCTGCTTGACACAGTAAGGTCCACCAGAAGATCCTTAAAAGCTACACATCATGCTGAGACCCAAAGAAATTCAGGAACAATTGAGAAAGAAAGTAATTGAGATCTATCAGTCTGGAAAGGGTTATAAAGCCATTTCCAAAGCTTTGGGAATCCAGCGAACCACAGTGAGAGCCATTATCCACAAATGGCGAAGACATGGAACAGTGGTGAACCTTCCCAGGAGTGGCCGGCCGCCCAAAATTACCCCAAGAGCGCAGCGACGACTCATTCAAGAGGTCACAAAAGACCCCACAACAATGTCCAAAGAACTGCAGGCCTCACTTGCCTCAGTTAAGGTCAGCGTTCATGCCTCCACCATCAGGAAAAGACTGGGCAAAAATGGAGTTCCAAGGAGAAAACCACTGCTGAGCAAAAAGAACATCAAAGCTCGTCTCAATTTCTCCACAACACATCTTGATGATCCCCAAGACTTTTGGGACAACATTCTGTGGACCGATGAGACAAAAGTGGAACTCTTTGGAAGGTGTGTGTCCAAGTATATCTGGCAGAAGGAACACTGCATTTCATAAAAAGAACATTATAACAACAGTAAAATATGGTGGTGGTAGTGTGATGGTCTGGGGCTGTTTTGCTGCTTCAGGACCTGGAAGACTTGCCGTGATAAAAGGAACTATGAATTCTGCTGTCTACCAAGAGATCCTGAAGGAGAATGTCCGACCATCTGTTCGTGTACTCAAGCTGAAACGAACTTGGGTACTGCAGCAGGACAATGATCCTAAACACACCAGCAAGTCCACCACAAGAAAGAAAAACAAAATGAAGACTTTGGAGTGGCCTAGCCAAAGTCCTGACCTGAATCCTATTGAGATGTTGTGGTATGACCTTAAAAAGGCCGTTCATGCTCAAAAACCCTCTAATGTAACTGAATTAGGACAATTCTGCAAAGATGAGTGGGCCAAAATTCCTCCAGGACGCTGTAAAAGCCTTATTGCACGTTATCGCAAACACTTGGTTGCAGTTGTTGCTGCTAAGGGTGGCCCAACCAGTTATTAGGTTTAGGGGGCAATCACTTTTTCACACAGGGCCATGATGGTTTGGATTTTTTTTCACCTTTAATAATAAACACCTTCATTTACAAATTGCATTTTGTGTTTACTTGTGTTGTCCTTGACTATTGTTTAAATTGGTTTGATGTTCTGAAACACTTAAGTGTGACAAACATTAAGGGGCAAACACTTTTTCACACCACTGTATAGTGCGTTCTGGAAAGTATTCACAGCGCTTCACTTTTTCCACATTTTGTTATGTTACAGCCTTATGCAAAATGGATTAAATTCATTATTTTCTTCAAAATTAGAATAGAATTTTGAGGAAAATAATGAATTTAATTTATTTTGGAATAAGGCTGTAACATAACAAAATGTGGAAAAAGTGAAGCGCTGTGAATACTTTCCAGGATGCACTGTATGTAATACTTTCAGAGGGGACTGTGCTTTTAATACCATGCTTTTAAACAAAATATTTGCATCCATATTGTCATGTATTTCCCTCATATTGTAACAGAGCGTGCGCAACCGTGTTGAGCTTGTTTACCATGCCACGTGTGTTTTGATTCCTGTCATGTCTCCACCCATGTCTTGTCATTGGTTGTCTCCCTCACGCTTCCTGAGTACTCTCACCTATTTTCAGTTTGCCCTTTGATTTTATTTGTCTGCCTGCTTTTATAATAGAAGCCTTAACTGCACTTGCACCTGTCTCACCTCTCCATTCCTGACATATATAATGGATTTTACGAGTACTCTTTCTTTTTGTTCATCCTATTTTTGGAGAACCACGAAATAGCTTAAGTATTTATGAAAGCCCTGTTCTCAAAACAGCTAAATTCAAGTGACACTGTCAGAATTAATTTACATAAAAATTCCTTCCCCATTTTCTTCAATGCTTAGTCTTGTGTTCATAAATATATATTAGGTGTTTCCTTTGTGTGTATCCTTAAATTCTGGATATTAGTCTCTACAGCAGAACATAATATCTGCAGCAAAAGCAGCTGCAAAATATGTGAAGTGTGAAGTGTGAAGTCTTTAATACGCTGATCCTAAATTACAGTTAGGATAAACTTATGATCCCACACTGGGTAAATTCCCAGGTATGGCACGTTTTTTCTCATATATGTAAGGTCATTAAAAATCTGTTGTGCATGTGTGTTACGACACGTTGGCGGAGACAAACGGGGACTGGCGATTGAGATAACGTAGGGCGGACAACAGACGGAACACGGAATGAGATCAGAGTCAGGATAAATCAGGTAATCAGGTTATAAGGGGTGTAGGCAAAAGTGTAGTCTAAGGACAAGCGGATATCGACAGCCAGGTAAAAGTATATAACAATAAGGCTTGGTAAACAAACAGAGACGAGGCTGCTGATCGTTCACTTCGCAAGCGGCTGATGTTAATGAGGCCCTTTTATAAATTTAGATGTAGTGTAGGTGTTCATAATCAGAACTCCGGCGAACTCGAGTGTGGGCATGTCTGGGAAGTGTAGTCCTCTTCCGCTATGTCCCTGGGCGGCACTACATGTGAACTGCAGCCGCGAGTTCGCCGCGGTGTAAAAATATGCATGCATATTCACAAGGGGTAATGATTTGTTGGGTGTGGAATAGAGTGATTCACTTTTTCACACACATTAGGTCTGGGGTTTTATTATGATTCTCTATTTCAATTCAGTTCTCAGCATCTGAGCATGCAATTTAGTGAAGCAATGATTCAGTTGACACAAATATCAAGATAATTGTGGTCCCAATTTTATTCTGATGTTACTGAATCTTAGATATTTTGTGACAGGAATGTGAGGGACAATTTTATACCCAGTGATCGCCATGTGGGTTGCACAGTGGAGCAGCCTCAGCCCAGTGTTCCCAGGATAGGCTCTGGATCCACCATGACCCTAACCAGGAAATATTTGTTACTGAAGATGAATGAATGAATGCCATGTCTTTACAGGTATGAGATATCAAGTGGATTATTCTTTGTCATTAATCCTTTAATGTGCAAAAACATTAAAACACTTAAAATTAATTGATTACAAGTTTTTAAGCACATTAGCATTCAATTAACACAATATTGCAAATATTTTTCAAAATATTCTAAATTTATTTGAAAATGGACATGTAGTGCCAAATCAGTGGTCTTGCCACTATATGTCATGTTGTTATTAATGAAGATGATGTGTTGATGCCACGGTGCTGATGTCAAGTCACATGACCTGAGAACTAGAGCCAGCCCACTCTTAAATGTTTTCCACTGGAATTAATCCAAACAAATCATTGCCTCCCCAGTGCCTGACAAGTGCTTGCATATCCCAGGATACATAACCCATTTAAGAGATAGATAAAATTTCAGTACAGTTTTTCTCTGAAATGCCTAAAATATCAGAAATAAGAATAAGAGCAGTGTACAGAAAGCCTTAAATTGGGGAGTATTTAAGAGAGCTTCAATGCACTGTTGCAATGTTGCTGCCTCACAGCTCCAGCATCCCCGGTTTGATTCAGAACTTGGGTTAATGCCTGTGTTGCATTTTGTATGTTCCCCATATAGTATGCTCACATGGATTTCTTCCATGGACCAGGTTGTCTGGTTTCCTCCCACCTCACAAAAACGGGCTGGTAGATAAATCGGTGTTAGTATGCTAAATTGCCCCTAGATGTAAATTAATATGTGTGTGGATGGTGCTCTGTGTTAGACTAGCATTCCAGGGATAGGCTCCAGATCCACTGTAACCCTGACCAGGCTAAAATTATTACTGAAGATGAATTAATGAAACGATATCTCTGGTAACACGGAAACAATGCAATAAATACTCATAAAGGTATAGCCATTTCAGACACACCACATGTGTTCATCTAACTGCTATCTTCATTTGATATCAAGAGTAAAGCAATGCAGATTGTAAATATGAAAAAACAATGTTTTTATGTGTTTTGGTCTTAGCCAATTAACCCACATTTACTAACACAGTAACCACATATTGTACAGTATCACTAATTTTAGCCTATACCTTCAGGAATGCTGGATATATGCTGGAAAGGCCTTCGATATACCCGGGCCTGCTCTGCTAGAGTTAACAATCATGGAATGAGTCATTTGGGCCAACATCATCTGACTGTGGCAAAACCAAGACTTATTTAAAACTTTGTATAGGTTTTAATTCATTCAATTGTTATACAGACAAATAGCAAACTTAACTATCATTGATACATTTTTAATTCTTTCTACCTTCAGTGAACTGATTCACTGTTTCACTGTTTATACAAGCCTTTAAGATCCTATTACAGCAGCAAAAAATATCACACATTGTTGCTCGCGGCATAGAAGAAGCTCAATGAAGTCAATGAAGTAAGGTGAAGCTCATTAGCTTGGGCAAGGAAAAACAGCTGCATCTGGTTTTACACAATTCATTAAGATGATCTGTAGGATCAAAGTGAAATGCATTTCAAGTTTGAACAAGTGTGTAATGTGCAGCTGCTGTATGCAAGTGCTTAAACTTAATGTTGTTTTTATTAGGGGCTTTCCAATAATTGCTGCCATAATCCATAACATTGGACAAAGCACAGACAGGCAGCATCAAAAAGGGCAAATGGTTCCCTGCCTTGTGTGAATACCCTGGGATACTCTCCAGGCTCCCCGGTGGAATAAGCTGTACAGAAAATGGATCTATGGATGGATGGATTTACTTATTTTAGAATTTATTATTAATTCATTATTTAATATATTTCAAATGTAGCATGTATTTTTTAATTACTTTACAAGAAAATTGGATTATTTCTAAAACATATTTTGATTGATTTTGTGGAATATTTTTTGTCATATGATACACATTTAACCTTTCTAATAATAGACTAGTCCATACTAGACATTATTAATTTATGATTAATTGCTATTAATTCATTAATTCATTCATTCATTCATTTAAAATTGCCCCGTGATGGACTGGCACCTTGTCCAGGGTGTACCCCACCTTGTGCCCGACGTTCCCTGGGATAGGCTCCAGGTTCCCCCGTGACCCTGAAGGAGTAAGCGGTAGAAGATGGATGGATGGATTCATTCAAAAGATTTCATTTAAGATTTCATTTATAGAAGATCATTTCTTTGTTAGTGGGCAAACGTACAAAATCAGCAGGGGATCAAATACTTTTTTCCCTCACTGTATATATATAGTATATAGTATAGTATATAAAGTAAACTCATGTTTCTTAATCTATCTGAAGCAGCAAGAACACCCTAGGTTTAAAAACAATTTGTGATTCCCTTTGGAAATATTTATTAGTTTATTTCATCTAAATGTAAATGTATTGAGTGCATCGTCATTTTGCAGTGCAGTTAGTGCTGATGCACTGATGAATTACAGCTTGCTTAATTATTATAAAGAGGCTGCACAACTACAGGCAGCACAATCATGACATCATTATAAAACATATAAGGCACTCACATTTTAAGACTGTCTCACAGAGCTCTTGTGGATTAAAAGGCTAGATCTAAAATTCTTAAGCAATGTTCCAAGTGTTAACTGACCTTTAACTTGATGATTGACTCAAAGTGTCAAAATACATCACCCACTGTCGTGACCCACAAAAAAAGTTGAAAATAAGTTGAGAGAATGAAGGCCCAAGGTATGTGTCTTGAACCCTTTGAAGCATGATTCTTATATGTGCTAAATTGCTTGTATAGTGAACATTACACAATTCTCAGAACTCAGAGATGACTGCAACAGTATCATCATTCTCTTTTCCATCTGCTTGTGAATGATGGATGAGCACTCAAAAGCAACAGGAGGAAAATCATACTCCTTTGAGTCTCAGACTTAAGATCAATGGAAGAAGCATGATGAGTTTTCTGTTCCTGTCTCTCTATGCAGTGGCTGACTAATCATTAGAGTGTGAGGGCATGGTTCAGAGAACATACTTGATAGCAGTGAAAGTGTGTGTTTGTCCTTCTCTTTCACCTCACAGGGCAGTGCTGCCACCTGTCCAAATATAAAGATCCAATTTCTGCAATTAATGACAACACAGGATTGTCTGGAGGCAGTGATAGGCTGATATGCCATGTTTTGGTAGAGAATTCAAAAGGGAAATGATAGGAGAACATGCCAAAAAAGAAAGTTTAAGACAATTTTTTTTCTAACCTTCTTAATATCCACCATATCTGTAGCATTAAGACAATCATGTTTCCTTATAGTAAATGTTAACAGGTAATAATACATATTTAAAGAGAATTGTTGATGTTTTCGATTTTTTAAAATGTGTAAATATGTAACAAATTCAAAATTACAAGATTTACACTTAGCCAATGTCACATTAGAGAGCCTCAGACAGATACAAATGCAGGTAAGGCAGCTTTAATAAAAGTCTGTACAATAAACCCAAAACATAAGGCAGAAGCAAAAACTGGAAACAGGCACTGGTCAGAGATGGAGCCAAACATATAAATTAGAAAATAAAGTCAATGTCAAACTAGTATGAATCAAGCAAACTACAAAAGCTTAGTGCAATCAAAGACACAAAATAATTGAAAGTTTACTTCATGAATAGCATGTGGTAGAAAGTGTCTATATGAAGGTGTGCATGTGTAATTGGAATCAGGTGTGCCTGATCAGAAGTCATGTGATTGTGAATAAAGCAGTGTGTTTGCATTATGGAAAGTGTAGTTTGTGGTGGCCGTGTTTGGAAGCCATGAAGCATGTTGGGAGATGGAGTCTGTGGAGTGTGCTGACCTGACAGGCAACATGTTTATGCAACAGGTAGCATTTTGAGCTTAGGTTAATGATTTCTTTACGTGTTTTCTTGACAGTTTGGGGTTGGCCTTTATTTGTCACATATACATTACCGGACAGTGAAATTATATATTTTTTTCACATATCTCACACATACAGTATCTCACAAAAGTGAGTACACCCCTCTCATTTTTGTAAATATTTGATTATATATTTTCATGTGACAATGAAAAAATGACACTTTGCTACAATGTAAAGTAGTGAGTGTACAGCTTGCGTAACAGTGTAAATTTGCTGTCCCCTCAAAATAACTCAACACACACCCATTAATGTCTAAGCCGCTGGCAACAAAAGTAAGTATACCCCTAAGTGAAAATGCCCAAATCCTAATTAGCCATTTTCCCTCCCCGGTGTGATTTCACTTATTAGTGTTACAAGGTCTCAGGTGTGAATGGGGAGCAGGTGTGTTAAATTTGGTGTCACTGCTCTCTGAGGATCTGAAAAAAAGAATTGTTGCTCTACATGAAGATGGCCTAGGCTATAAGAAGATTGTTAAGACCCTGACACTGAGCTGCAGCATGATGACCAAGACCATACAGCGGTTTAACAGGACAGGTTCCACTCAGAACAGGCCTCACCCTGGTCGACCAAAGAAGTTGAGTGCACGTGCTCAGCGTCATATTCAGAGATTTTCTTTGGGAAATAGACGTATGAGTGCTGCCAGCATTGCTGCAGAGGTTGAAGGGGTGGGGGGGTCAGCCTGTCAGTGCTCAGACCATATGCCGCACACTGCATCAAATTGGTCTGTATGGCTGTAGTCCCAGAAGGAAGCCTCTTCTAAAGATGATGCACAAGAAAGCCCGCAAACAGTTTGTTGAAGGCAAGCAAACTAAGGACATGGATTACTGGAACCATGTCCTGTGGTCTGATGAGACCAAGATAAACTTATTTGGTTCAGATGGTGTCAAGCGTGTGTGGCGGCAACCAGGTGAAGAGTACAGAAACAAGTGTGTCTTGCCTACAGTCAAGCATGGTGGTGGGAGTGTCATGGTCTGGGGCTGCATGAGTGCTGCTGGCACTGGGGAGCTACAGTTCATTGAGGGAACCATGAATGCCAACATGTACTATGACATACTGAAGCAGAGCATGATCCCCTTCCTTCAGAGACTGGGCCGCAGTGCAGTATTCCAGCATGATAACGACCCCAAATACACTTCCAAGACGACCACTGCCTTACTAAGCTGAGAGTGAAGGTGATGGACTAAACCCTATTGAGCATCTGTGGGGCATCCTCTTACGGAAGGTGGAGCAGCAAAAGGTCTCTAACATCCACCAGCTCCGTGATGTCGTCATGGAGGAGTGGAAGAGGACTCCAGTGGCAACCTGTGAAGCTCTGGTGAAATCTATGCCCAAGAGGGTTAAGCCAGTGCTAGAAAATAATGGTGGCCACACTTTAAATATTAACACTTTGGGCCCAATTTTGACATTTTCACTTAGGGGTGTAATCACTTTTGGTGCCAGCAGTTTAGACATTAATGGCTGTGTGTTGAGTTATTTTGAGGGGACAGCAAATTTGCACTGTTATGCAAGCTGTACACTCATTACTTTACATTGTAGCAAAGTGTCATTTCCTCAGTGTTGTCACATGAAAAGATGTAATCAAATATTTACAAAAATGTGTGGGGTGTACTCACTTTTGGGAGATTTGTTAGGAATTTGTGGTCAGAGCGCAGGGTCAGGCATGATTGTTCACAGCTTGGCAGTGCTGGGGTTTGAATCCTCTACATTCTGGCCCGTATAAGCAAAGCCTTAACTATTGAGTCACCACAGTGACTCTTCTGGATCCTCCCACTTGACTACTTTAAATTACTCCTAGGTGTGAATGATGAATAGGGTGTATTCTCACCAGTGTTTCTGATAAGCATGTTTTTGTCAGGTGTGTTTTTGACAGAAAGGAAGCCCATGCAGTCATGGTGAGAACATGTGGCAATACACTAAAAGTAATTGGTGGTATTAATGCATTCTGTAATGATTTTTGGTAACCATAGGCCATCAGGCTAAAACTGAGTTACTCTTCTGTTTATACGTGCTTCGAATGATAATGGCTTACAACAATTTCCTCCATCTGAAAAAGTAATTTCCTCACTTAAAGGTCAAATTATACACATTATATTTTAATTCATGAATATCTTTCATTAGCAGGCTGCAATAACTGTGTTTATTTAAAAAAATAAATAATAATAATTGCTGTCTCTGAGTTATTTTGTTTTTCAGCAGTTGTTTGTCAAATCCATATATACTGTATATGTCTATCAAGTAGCTAATAATAGCTAAGCTCCAACACAATAAGAAACATGTTAAACATGCTAAATGTCACACAGTTTCATATTTATTGTTACTAATAAATTGAAAGACAATCATGGCATGGACAATAACAAACAAACATAGCATGGACTATATATATATATATAGTGTGTGTGTGTGTGTGTGTGTGTGTGTGTAATCAAAACACCACCCACCTCCAGCAGGCAAGCATCTAATAATTGGAAGCCATTTGGACTATAGACACAACTATTTATAAGTGCTGCTTGTTCTATATCATCCCTGTGTTTGACTATTAATGAGGAATAATAGTATAAAACACATATAATAGCAATAAAAGTGAGGAAAAAGATGCTTAGTTTCTTCGGGAAGAGAAAATCTTCTACTACTGATGAGCCAGATTTTCAGTAACTATAGAACAGGCACATCCTGCATCTCAATACAAGTTTTAACATCATCTCATTGACTTCTCCTTCCTAATACATGTAATGAGCATCATGTAAACTGAAGCTCATTACAAATGCCCTCAGATGTCCTGGGGAAGCATTGCTACAAGTGATACAATGTCTACATAAGATAGCAAATAAAACATTTTAAAGGACAATGAATATGATAATTTTATCCTATAATTTTATAGGATAAGAATATAAATATAAATATTCAAAAAAAAAGTAGTGCAGGAGTTTCTTAAATGCCCCCTTTAAATCCTTTTTCATATTTCATTAGATCTGTGAAAGACAGAGCCAAATTAATGATCTGTTATAATCTCAGTTCTCAACATGATTTTGTGAGTCATACTGTATGTAGCAGCAGAGTGTCAAAGTGTAAATGTTACTTGAATTGTTCATTAGATGTTAAAACATCTTAATTGCACAAGGGTAGTAAATAATCTTTTTTTTCATCTACAGTAATTTCTTTACCATGGTGAAGGTCTCGTGGATATGGAGGTGATTGTGCCAATGTGAGAGAGGACTTTAGTTGCTTCAAAGTTACCGTGGGTTCCTAAGTTACCTCGCGGACTATTACACGTCTTGCTCTTGAAGTGATCTTTGTTGGTTGAAAACTCCTGGGGAGGGTTACGATGAGCTCGAATTTTAATCCATTTATACACAATCTGTCTGACAGTGGATTGGTGGAGTCCAAACTCTTTAGAGATGGTTTTGTAAGCCTGATGAGCATCAACAACTCTTTTTCTCATGTCCTCAGAAATCTCCATTGTTAGTGCCATACACTTCTATAAACATGTGTTGTGAAGAACAGGTCCCTGTTCTTTAAATAAAACAGGGTGCTCTCTCACACCTGATTACCATTCAATTGATTGAAAACACTTTATTTTCAATTTTAAATGAACTGATAATCCAAGAAGTTCACTTACTTTTGCCACTAACAGATATGAAATATCAGATAATTTTCCTCAATAAATAAATGCCCAAGTATAATACGTTTGTCTATTTGTCTACTTTTATCACTTCTGAAAATCTGATGATGTTTTAGGTCATATTTATGCAGATATTTATAAAATCCTAAAGGGATGACACACTTTAACGCACCACTGTATATTACATGAGGTGAAATAAACCTTTAAAATTAATCAAGCCCACACTCCCGCCTCTGAAAAAGTAGCTTTCTTTTTATCTCAGATCAAGAGAGGCTACACAGCTATATTTTTCTTGATCCAATACACTACACTAGTACTCCCAAGTTCAGCAGCAAGCAGGAGCTGGAAAATTTCCCCAAGTCTGCCTTATGGGAGCATTTCGGCTTCCAGAAACATTACAGATTGCCATATCTGCCAGATATGGTATGTGTATAATACATTTGGCTAATATGCTGCCCACGCACTCAAATTTACAGGTGCTTGTGCACACACAGCAAACTCTCTGCTGCATTCAGGTAGCCTTTCCCGGCTCATTCAGTCTGGGCTAAAGAAATCAGCATGGTGAACAGGAAATTATTATTTAGTGCAGAATGCAGGATTCAAAAACACACCAGAGCTACAGAGAGCAACATCACTCTGACAGCACGCTGCAGAATACGAAATGCTCCGTGCTTAACACAGGTCACCTAATAATAATAATAATTCATACATACATACATATAGATACATTGAATAAATACATACATACATACAATACATACATACATACATACATACATACATATTCAAATAAATAATTATAAATATATTACAAATAATAAAATAAGAATAAAATAATCTATTCAAATAAATCATTAAAAATCTAGGGTTGGTGAGCTACAGAAAAATATGCACACCCCATGTTGTTTTTTTGACATCATTTGATCAAACTGTAGCTATTAATTAATTTGATATACTTTTACAAAACCACAAGGAAACTTCTTAAATTATTTATTTAACAGAAACATCAATAGATGTCATATTCTTTTGTGGATAAAGTAAGTACACCCTTATAATATTGCCCCCTTTAGCAAAAAATAATGTTTTGCATTACTGTCCATTGATCCTATGATGAAATTTTGGGGTACTAGGAAACCTCTTTTTGCATCAGATGGTCTGCCCTTCGGCTAAATTTGCTGGGACGGCCAGTCCTGGATAAATTGGCAGACATTTGAAATCTGTGCCATTTGTAGATTATTTTCCTTACAGTGAAATCGATTTATTTAACATTTTTAAATTTCCAAATTAGTTTCGTGCAATTTTTGAAAAATTATTCACAAAAACCTGAAAAGTTCTGCATGCACACTATACTTTCCTAGGTATCCCTAAAAAAATTCAGACTGAGACTCTAAACGTTCCCATATAAATTGACCATAAAATTGTAACTGTGAGCAATCTCGAGCATTACATTTGGACTTAATTTCTAAGTCAAAGGAATAAGAATGTAAAATTTTATATTTTATGCACACTATACTTCACAAAAGAGATTATCAGTTTAAATCAATAGCCCTGAAATTATATTGATATGTATGCTGCTTAAAATTCCAGCAGCCCCAATATAAAACATCGTCCTTTGTCCCTGGTACAGTTAAAACATTATCATTATTACACAGGTCAAATGATGGACCTTTAAGGAATCAAATGTCTAATAATAGAAAGTATTGTACAAAAAGGTCTTAGCTCATCAAATTGAGCTTGTTTTACTTTGTAGATTGGTGTAACACACTATAGTCCTGGGAGTATGGAGTTCAGCACAGTTTGCAGATTATTTCCCTGCTCTAACACACCCACTATAACTGGTAATTAATATGATGAAGCCGATGTCTTTAAGCATAAGAATATGTTGTAGACTAACACTTTCAATTTGTCTAATCTTGAGAATTGATTTGACTGACTCACATAAAACAGTTCTTTAATTTAATTATTATGAAACCAGAGAAAACAAACTCATTCATATAATGACTCACTAAGGTATGGTAAGCCCACTCAGAGGAGAAAAGGAAGAAAGCATCATAATAATGAGTGTGTGGAAGAGTGAGAAGGATATTGGATGTAATTGCACTTTACTGAGGGATTTTTTTAGAGGACTGAGTGTGGCAAGACCTGTAAAATACCTGTGGTGTATGTTTGCACAGAAGACATAATTAAGGCATGCTTTCATGGGCTATTTATCTTTGTGGGTCATTTATCTACATATATCAGATAAGCAAGAGAGATTCTAGACTAAATATATACTTCCCTCAAGAATTCAGTATGAGAGAAGCATATGATCCGTGGGCACGAAAACACCTAAAAAAATATGTAAATGTGAGAAATGTTTCGTGGTTATTTGTTTGCACTTTTTCTTTTTCACATTGAGAAAGATGAGATCATAAAAAGTATGAACAATTTTTTCTTTCCTTCCTTGTGAGCATCTTTGGTTTTCTGTGATTCTGTCCAAATATGGAGCAACGTTTTCTTGGCTCTTTAGCGTTGGCAGGCAAGATGGAGCCATCACACACAGTGTCCTTTTTGCCATAAAGTCTCAGTAGCACAAGCCCATTGACTAAATCTGGTGTTATTTTCCTTTGTGCCAAAAATATTCATACATTTGTCTAAACTATTAAATTGCATTTATAGCTGTTTCTGTTGATATGTGTCAGCCACACCAATCTAAGAAAGGTTTTTCTGTTAAAACATCCATACATACAGTGACAGGTTATAAAAGAACCATCAAAGCAGCTAAATCTTAAAACAGTAACTATAAAAACTAGGAAGAATTCTGTGAATATTTTTCACCTAACAGAGAGGTAGCCTTAAAGCATTTACTAAGATACACTGTCTACTGATATCTACTGAATGACCCTAATTGTTCACAGTCACCAAATATCACTAACTTTATCTTAGTTACTGTACTGACTGTGACTGGGAAAAAAATTGTAGCACTTAAATGCTGTAGAATAAATAAATAAATAAATGTATGTGTTATATATATATATATATATATATATATATATATATATATATATATATATATATATATATATATATATATATATATATATATATATATATTTATGTTATTTCTTTTTTTCCTTAATAAAATTCTACCTCTTATATGCTGCTCTGTATAAAGAAATGATCAAATTAACTTCCCATACTGGACTGGTACTAAGGAATAAGGAATGTTTGTTGGACAAATCTAACGCTTCTAGTGTGAAATGGACTGTATAAAGCAAGCAGGCAGTTTTTTAAACTGATATTAATTTTCTCACTAAAACAGTGATTGTTGCAGAGCTGGTGCTAGATAAGATTTAACAGCAGTTTCACTATAAACAAGGACACTTACCAGACAAGCCCACATCTTATAGCGCCCATTCTAGTATCCTCGCATTTCAAGTGTTATGGGTTGAATTTATTCTACCAACACTACTTAGGTCATCTTTAGAATGGCTGCCATGATTAAAGTCTGTCAGTGGTGCCTGCGAGATGGCAGAGACCAACACAAACTGGTCTTCAGGCGCTGTTGAGATGAACATGGTGGCTCAGCTGGCAGGTCATTAGCCTGAAATCTGGTAAGCCTGAAAGAGTCTCACAGATGGGGCTGTGTTTTTAGAATCCATGTGCTCTCTGATAAGAGGCAAGAAAGATTACTGGTCAGTGCACTGTAAATGACTCCTAATTGAATTTCCTATCTACAACACATGTGGGAAACTCATTTAGGACTTAATAATTAACTGATCAATTGGATCAGGTATGTCAGGAGAAGGGAAAAGATAGGAAATTGCAGACCAGTGTGTCCCGAGGACTAGAATCCCTGATCTAGAGTACTGGCAAGTACCATGCCTGTATCAGTGGAAAAGGGGAATAAGAACCCCATATTTTGTGATTTTCTGGTCAGCTATGTGCTACAACACAAGTCAAATATAAATATATAGTCATGTGAATATACATATATATACACACACACACACACACACACACACATATAGAGCATCTGTGGGGCATCCTTAAATGGAACGTGGAGGAGCATAAGGTCTCCAACATCCACCAGTTCCGTGATGTCATCATTAAGGAGTGGAACAGGACTCAAGTGGCAACCTGTGAAGCTCTGGTTCACTCCACACCCTAGAAGGTTAATGCAGCGCTGGAAAGTAAATGTGGCAATACATAATGTTGACACTTTGCGCCCAATTTGGACATTTTCACTTAGGGGTGTACTCACTCTTATTGCCAGCGGTTTAGACATTAATGGCTGTGTGTTGAGTTATTTTGAGGAGACAACAAATTTACATTGTTATACAAGCTGTACACTCATTACTTTACATTGTAGCAAAGTGCAATTTCTTCAGTGCTGTCACATGAAAAGATATGATCAAATATTTACAAAAATGTGAGGGGTGTACTCACTTTTGTGAGATACTGTACATACTTTACTGATTTCAGAAGGGAAGTAAACACAACCTCTGCAGTAAATTATTTAAAAACAATTCTGCAATTATTAATGCATTTACTTTCTATATACTTAACATTAAAACAAAGTTATCTCATCTTTTGTGAGATATTGTGTGTGTATGTTGTGTGTGTGTGTGTGTGTGTGTGTGTGTAACGTCTGGAGAATGAGGCAGAAGCAATCGCAGATTTAACCATTTAATAACAAACAAACAAACCTTGAAACAAAGATAACTTGGCAAAAACTCAGTGGCATGAGACAAGGACACGGACATAAACAACGGGAGTCTACGATAACGAAAGACAAGGAGAGAGTGCAGACAAAGACTATATATACACATGAGTGCTCATTAACAAAAACATCAATCAGGTGCAGTTGTGATGCATGTGGTCATGTGGTGCAGTGCAGTGGCTGATGGGAAATGGAGTCCAGAGTTTCCGGTTACGTGACAGAACCCTCCCCCAAGGGCGCTACTCCCGGAGCGACCAAAATCAAAAGGTCCACCATCCGGAGGTCCCGGCCCTCCGGGCAAAAAGTCCCCAGCAAAACCAGGAGGCCGAGCAGCTTCCACAATGACACAGGGGGGCAGGGGGACGTCCTTGGCAGAGCATGAAAGCGGGGTGACGTCCCCCACGGGATAGGAGAGCGGAGCGGGCTTCACCCCGAGGTTCAAGGGGGGAGCGAGGTTCTCCGCGAGGCTCACGGGGGATATATATATATATATGATATATATATATATATATATATATATATATATAGATAGATAGATAGATAGATAGATAGATAGATAGATAGATAGATAGATAGATAGATAGATAGATAGATAGATAGATAGATAGATAGATAGATAGATAGATAGATAGATATGGATATATAGTAATGTGAAAAAAGAAGCACACCCCATCGAAAATTGTTGGCTTTTTTGACATATTTGGACAAGCAAACATTTGATCATCTTTGAAACAGTGCCTCATTTGAAAACTGTAGTCTTACTTACAACTGTACTTACTGGCAGCAAAGGCTTTTTCTTGGCAAGCCTCCCGTGCAGGTCAAATGTGTGCAATCTCTTTCTGATTATTGAAGCATGTGCTATGACACCAACATTTGCAAGACTTACTAGCAGATCCTGTGATGAAATGTTTGGGTTCTTGAAGACTTCTTTTTCATCAGACAGATTTCTCTTGTGCTTACTTTGCTGGGACAGCTACTCCGGGACAAATTGGCAGTCATTTGAAAACTCTGTCACTTGTTGATTATATTCCTTACAATGGAATGACATATTTCAAATAATGTGGATCTTTTTAAATCCCTTGGCAGATTCATAGGCATCCACAACATATTTTCTGAAGGCCTTACAAAACTCTAGATCTTGGCATGATGACACCACACACCTTAATAGCACAGGGAACACCAGACACTAGATATGAGTGGTTTAAATAAGACAGGTTCCATCTGCATTCTTAAACACCTGATTCTGATTTTATGGATTTGAAGGTATGATATATATAGGGATATATAGTGAGGGAAAAAAAGTATTTGATCCCCTGCTGTTTGCCCACTGACAAAGAAATGATCAGTCTATAATTTTAATGGTAGATTTATTTGAACATTGTGAGACAGAATACCAAAAAAAAATCCAGAAAAATGCATGTCAAAAATTTTATAAATTGATTTGCATTTTAATGAGGGAAATAAGTATTTGACCCCCTCTCAATCAGAAAGATTTCTGGCTCCCAGGTGTCTTTTATACAGATAACGAGCTGAGATTAGGAGCACACTGTTAAAGGGAGTGCTCCTAATCTCAGCTTGTTACCTGTATAAAAGACACCTGTCCATAGAAGCAATCAATCAATCAGATTCCAAACTCTCCACCATGGCCAAGACCAAAGAGCTATCCAAGGATGTCAGGGACAAGACTGTAGACCTACACAAGTCTGGAATGGGCTACAAGACCATTGCCAAGCAGCTTAGTGAGAAGGTGACAACAGTTGGTGCGATTATTCGCAAATGGAAGAAACACAAAAGAACTGTCAATCTACCTCGGCCTGGGGCTCCATGCAAGATCTCACCTCGTGGAGTTGCAATGATCATGAGAACAGTGAGGAATCAGCCCAGAACTACACGGGAGGATCTTGTCAATTATCTCAAGGCAGCTGGGACCATAGTCACCAAGAAAAAATTGGTAACCGATCCAGACCTTAATCTCATAGAAAACCTGTGGAGGGAGCTGAAGGTTCGAGTTGCCAAACGTCAGCCTCGAAACCTTAATGACTTAGAGAAGATATGCAAAGAGGAGTGGGACAAAATCCCTCTTGAGATGTGTGCAAATCTGGTGGCCAACTGCAAGAAATATCTGACCTCTGTGATTGCCAACAAGGGTTTTGCCACCAAGAACTAAGTCATGTTTTGCAGAGGGGTCAAATACATATTTCCCTCATTAAAATGCAAATCAATTTATAACATTTTTGACATGCGTTTTTCTGGATTTTTTTTTAGTTGTTATTCTGTCTCTCACTGTTCAAATAAACCTACCCTTAAAATTATAGACTGATCATTTCTTTGTCAGTGGGCAAACGTACAAAAACAGCAGGGGATCAAATACTTTTTTCCCCTCATTTTACATACTTTTCCATATGACTGATCTGTTTTGTTAATGTAAAATGTGAAAATTGCAACAAAATGTCAGTTTTATGTGTCATTTGACAGAGTGTATCAATTTTATTAATAGCCACTGTTTCAAAGAGGCTCAAATGCTTGCTTAATGTTCAAATATGTTAAAAAACAAACAAACAAACAAAAAACAAACTCTAGGCATAAATATATAAAATCTGTTGATTCTGAAAATAGAATAGTATGATTCTATAGGAGAAAGATGGCTAAACGAAACCATTAAAAACGCTTTTTATTTTTTTAGATTATTTTTTAAATGAAAGCAACCCAGCTATCTAATATGTACATATTACCAAGTGAACAAAGGGAGTATAAAATATTATTTGTAGTCTTTTCCCTATTTTCATAAAAACATTTTACTTTCTTTTAGAATGCACAGATGTATTGTTACACATTTTGTTTGTGTGGCACTGTTTTGTATATGTGGATATTTTCTCTGTGAGGCCCTTAAGGGTTTCATAAAAGCATTGATGTGGCCCGAGCAGAATTTGACTTTGACACCCTATTGTTAATGTCATGTTAACTCTGAATGCTTTAATGGCCAAAAGAATCTCTCCATGGTGTTGAAGTGTTCAGGACCTCTCCAGCACCAATATATGCAGTCAAGCTGTGCTACAAGTAGTATGCAGTGTATGCTTTTTGAAAATTGAAGTATGCTTGCCAGCACCCTCTGAAGCTGGAAACACACACAGCGAAAGTGTTTTATCCCAGGCATATGGTCTGTTGACCACCTCTTTGGAAACAATATTTTGTTTAATTTTAATGTGTTGTAAGCCTGAACTGGTGTACTAAAGCTCATACACAGAAGGCCATTTAACAGAAGAAGAACAGAAGTCTCAGGTAATTGAGCACTCTGTTTCATGTCAATGCAGCAGCATCAGACAAGTTGATATAAATACATATTGAAGCTTGAGATTTAGTGTGGTGGATACTGTGGTGGATTTGCAGTATATCACTGCAGGTTTGAGACTTCTCTTATTTATACATTTATTATGCTAAAATGTTTTTTATGAATAATAATACTAATTATGTACACACACACACACAGACACACTATGTTGTGAGGCCTTTTGTGGCTGTGTTACTGTCTCTAAATAATGCTAGCAGTATTCTTCCTTTAACCTTAATCTCACTAAGTGAAACTATTTTAAAAATGCTCAGCTCTATTAAATCTGCATTCTTTCACTATGGGGACATAGCGACACCAACCCCAACACACAGCCATGAATGCACTGATGTATGTGAACCTTTTGGAATTTTATGGTTTTCTGAACAAATTTGTCATAAAATGTGATCTGATCTTCATCTAAGTCAGGGGTATTGACAAATATAATGTGCCTAAAAGAATAAGACACACACAAAAAAAATCTGTTCTTTAATGTCTTTATTGAACACACTCATACAACATTCAAAATGGCAGTGGAAAAAGTAAGTGAACCCTTAGAATTAATAACTGGTTGACCCCTTCTTGGCAGCAATAACCTCAACCAGGCGCTTCCTGTAGCTGTGGATCAGACCTGCACATCGTTCAGGAGGAATTTTAGCCCATTCTTCCTGGCAGAACTGCTTTAGCTCGGTCATAATCTTTGGACGTCTCATGTGTATGGCTTTCTTCAAGTCGTTCCATAGCATCTCTATTGGGTTGAGGTCTGGGCTCTGACTTGGCCACTCCAAAAGGCGGATTTTGTTTTTCTGAAGCCATTCTGTTGTGGAATTGCTCCGGTGTTTTGGGTCGTTGTCCTGTTGCATCACCCAACTTCTACACAGTTTCAGACATTCTCACATTATCCTGAAGAATTGTCTGTTATACTTGGGAATTCATCTTCCCCTCAATGATTGCAAGCTGGCCAGGCCCTGATGCAGCAAAGTAAGCCCAATCATGGTGTTTCCTCCACCATACTTTACGGTTGGGATGATGTTTTCATGATGATATGCCGTGCCCTTTCTACGCCAGATGTAGTGCTGTGTGGTTTTTCCAAATAGTTCAATCTTAGTTTCATCAGTCCACAAAACATTTTGCCAATACTGCTGTGGAGTGTCAATGTGCTCTTTTGCAAACTTCAGGCATGCAGCAATGTTCTTTTTAGTAAGCAGTGGCTTCCTTCATGGTGTCCTGCCGTAGATACCTTGCTTGTTCAATGTTTTGCGTATTGTAGACTCATGAACAGAGATGTTAGCCAGTTCCAATGATGCTTTCAAATCTTTGGCTGTCATTCGGAGTTGTTTCTTTACCTCATTGATGAGTCTTCGTTGTGCAAGACTTACAAGATTTGTAAGATTTGTAGAATATTTGCCTAACTGTAGACAGGTGAATTTCAAAATTTTTTTTATTTTTTGTGACCCTTGCCAGCTTTTTGTAAATCAACTATTCATGATCATAGATCCTCTGAAAGCTCTTTTTGGTGCGGCATGGCTCACATAAGCGTGTGCTTCTAGTGCAGCGCAAACTCCAAAAGTTTGAGGGGTTTTTATCAGTCAAAGTAGCTGTAGTCCACACCTCCAAACTCATTTTCTTAACGAGACTGCAAATAAAAACGAGGTGTACAAAAAAAAGCTTTTTTGAGGTCATTAACTCATGGGTTCACATACTTTTTCCACAAGGACTATGAGTTTTTTTTTTTTTGGTTGTTCTCAATAAAGACATGAGGGATCAGAATTTTTTTTGTGTTATTATTTTAGGCACATTATATTTGTCAATACCCTTAACTTAGATGAAGCTCACGTCATTTTGAGAACTGTCTAAATAAAGGTTATAAAAAGAAATATGTGACACACACATATATTCAAAACCATTCTCCTGTAACTTGCTGGCAAAAAAAAGAACTAAACAAAACAGAATGTGAGCGTGCATCTCAGCAACGTATCTGCACATCACAAAACTTGATAAGCACCTTCAGGACAATGTACCCAAGAAGTTTCGTGACGATGCCACCTTGTGGTCAAGAACTGTAACAACTTACATTTTCTTGCATTATTTGAAGAATTTATGATAAATTCACAGTTACATTTTCTTATGGGTACGCTGACGTGAACACACACCAACATCTAACTTCAAGTGTATGTCCTTTTGAACATCTTATTTTTTGTCAAAAATAGTTTTTCTACTACTCCTCCTACACATTATGTCCAGTCAACACTACATTTGGCATACATCATATTCAGGGCAACTTGGACAAAGTTATTAAAGAAATGTTGCTTATCTGAACTATTTGCCTGAAATGTGTCAACAAATCTTACAGCAAACCCACTAAACAGGATGGGAAGCTGTATCTAAGCAACTACCTTGCTCACTGACACGAATAGTGGCAGGCATTTCCAGGACCATGCCCTGAGGCTACAAAAAAATTTACAATAACATGCCAAAAATGCTTTGATCTAAGTGCCATTTTTATTACTCCTCCTCCAAATGTTGTCCAATTTTCACCAAATTTAGCTCACAATATCTTGAGACCTGACTAAATATAAGTTATCAAAGGAACTCTGATACTCAAAACTGTTCTCCCATAATGGATTGGCAAATATGTAAAACTACAAATCATTCATGTGTTGCCTATAGTTTTAGATCTGTGTTCCTCTGATTGCTTATGCAACAAATGTAGTGCATCTGTTAATGTGCAGCTCACAGAGTCTAGATGTTTGGCCCTCAGAAATGCTGATTTAATAAATTTTTGTTGTTGCTGTTTTTCAGAGAAGAGAGAGAGAGAGAGAGAGAGAGAGAAGCACTGGATTTGTACTCCTGCCACATATATTATTTACTGCTTTAAAAAAGTATATATCTATAGATAGATAGATAGATAGATAGATAGATAGATAGATAGATAGATAGATAGATAGATAGATAGATAGATAGATAGATAGATAGATAGATAGATAGATAGATAGATAGATAGATCATTCATCAATTGGGTGCATGGTGGCTTAGGGGTTAGCATGTTTGCCTCATGCTGCCAGGGTTGGGGGTTTGATTCTTTCTGCTGCCCTGTGTGTGATGAGTTTGCATGTTCTCCCCATGCTGCGGGGATTCCGGTTTCCTCCCCTAGTCCATATACATGCATGGTAGGCTGATTTGCATGTCCAAAGTGTCCATAGTGTATGAATGGGTATGTGAGTGTGATGTGCTACACTCTTCAAAGTAAAAGTTCTTCAATGATCCTTTACAGCACCTAAGATTCTGCAAAAAAAAAAAAAAAAAAAAACTCCTTTTATTCAAGAACCATTTTTCATTGCATAAGGTTCTTGAGTTGAGCTATATGGTTCTTTGGAGATTAAAGAAGTTTGTGATGTTTCATTATAGGTTCTTCAGAGCAGTGCATTGATTCTTCAAGGTATATCATCCCTGAACAGGTTAAAGTGAAAAATGCTAACAAACATCCAACATCTGCAGTAAATTTCTAGTGACTTTAACTAGCCTATTCTTGTCTTGATTGGTAAGGATACAATTCAAGGGCGTAACCATGATATGGAAATGGGGGGTATCAATATCATATCAGTATCAATATCCAAAGTTTGATACTAAAAATTCACATATTTAGAATATAATTGTAGGGTGCTATGGACGTCCTGTGGGCAGATGTATTCTCTACTCCATAACCTACCATGAAACCCACCATACCAAGTAGAGTCTAGCTATGATGTGTGCAGGCAAACCACACACACTACCATTTAAACACGCAATCATGACTTCTGTCCCTACATCCCTGTGAGTCTCCTGAAATAAACATATTTAGTGTTAAAATAACTGCATCTTACCACCAACGAATCAATTATTGCAGTTAAATGGACTGCAGTATGCTGATCTTAAGATTCAAATAAGATCCATTAATCTCCAAAACTCCAGTAATCCATATACAAGATGGTTAATAAAGGCACAAGATGTCTGTAGTGCCATTACTAAGGTACCTATTAAGCTAGGTAGCTATGTGCTCTACTAATCTGCATCATTGCCCACAACACAATTTCTCACCTGATCATCTGCATGTCCACTGCATTCAGCCTGCCTCTCCCTCTCAATATCTTGCTGCTGTGCTGCCTGCATTGTGACCAGGTACCATTATTTTCCCAGAAGAGCAATGACTGACTTAGATGATCATTTTAATTTGATATACTGAATATTCTGTTTGTGTAACTGGTGTCATTTATTATGTTAATGTCATCATGCTGTTTAGCTTGCTATGTAATAAGTGTATAAAATGTACAACAATATATAGTGGTAACCTGAAACATTAGCTATGTAAAGGGTACTGGAGTTTTCGGCTGTGGACATTGCTCTGCCTTCCTGCTCGGCTGAGGTCGTCGCTCTGCCATCCTGCTTCACTGAGGATGTTGCTATGCCTCCATGTTCTGCGAAACACATAGTTCCTTTTCTTTGCTGTGCTCAGTATGTTGCTCCCCCTTCCTGCTCCACAGAGGACATCGTTCCCCCCACATGCATTGTCTTAGACTTTTGTCGTTTATGTCTCGGTGTTTTGTTTCATGCCACAGTGTTATGCCAAGTTGTCTTAGTGCCACTGTTTTGTTGAACGTTTGTTTAAATAAATGTTAATATCTGCACTTGCTTCTGCCTCGACCTGGGAACGTGACAAGAACAAACCAATATTAAATATAATACAAAATATATTAAAAAGGAATAGACATGAATAAATAAAATAGATGAAGAAAAAGGGTCCATGCCAGGGTTGGGGGTTTGATTCCCTCCGCTGCCCTGTGTGTCATGAGTTTGCATGTTCTCCCCATGCTGCGGGGGTTTCCTCTGGGTACTCCGGTTTTCTCCCCCAGTCCAAAGACATGCATGGTAGGCTATATGGCGTGTCTAAAGTGTCCGTAGTGTATGAATGGGTGTGGGAGTGTGTATGTGATTGTGCCCTGCGATGGATTGTGCCCTGGGGCATGGTTACGCCCATGATACGATTATTTACAAGATTGGTTCAAGATTTTTTTTTTTATGACGTTGCTCTGACGCGCTTTGATTGGTCGAATTTTTCTGATTGATTTTTGTGATTTTAACTAGGCTAGAGTAGTTAGTATAGTGGTGGGATGTAAACACTGCAGACATAAGCAGCAGACTTGAGTGGAACTAAAGTGGCAGTGCAAGTTATGCGTTTTCTTTCACGTACATGCCTCTGCAAGTCCTGTCACTGCGCTGCAAATTCATTTCGGAGATGTTCTCTAAAATAAGAGAGAGAGAGAGAGAGAGAGAGAGAGAGAGAGAGAGAGAGAGAGAGAGAGAGAGAGAGAGAGAGAGCTGCGTGTGTGCGTCTATTCCAGGCGCTGTGTTCAGGCGAGTGATGGCGCTGTGCTCTCGACAGTTTACCTGAGCCGCTCGCTCTTTGCGCAGTAGGGCAGATGATAGACGCGTTCCCTTTAGGGAGAATCGTGTCTCCTTTGCTGTTGGTTGTAAGATGGAACTTTGCGCTTTTCCTTTTCGAGATGTTCAGCTGAATGCTCTCGCTAACCAGTTAACATCGCAGCCGAAAGTCTCTGTAAATACTTTCTGTTTATCATTCTTTAGACTAAGCGGCGTTGCTCTTTTATTGCTCAGCGCCCACTGGCCACGCATTCAAGAAGTCTCCGGCACCAAGCCGAGAGATAACACATTACAGCGACACTTGACTCGGGAGAAAAACTATGTCTGACGTGAAATTACGCAGTTGATGGGCCGCATGATTTATTATGATCTGCTCGAAAATGACTGCTTTTAACAGTGACGGCATGACTGTGGTTAGAAGATGCCTTCTGACGTTCAAACCCTTCAGGTGAGCAGTATTTGTTCAGTTTGCTATACTTATAATAGAGCTAGTTTTTTTTTTTTTTTTAATTTTTTGTTAAATTAATTAAACCAGTTCTTGAGTTATAGCCTGTGTAGACACTGCATGCAGTTCTACTTTAACAGTCATTTATTTTTGGTGTTATTTGTAAGCACTTAAAAGAATACCGTCTGCAGAATAAACCAGTACATTAGAGCTACTTTTAGGATTAATAACTGGCATGCACACGTTATAACGCTGTGAAGCAGGGTCATGATATATTGAAGAGTGCATTTTAGCATCTTTGTGCTGAACAGCTCCTAAAATAGATGCTCATAAAAACTTTTAGATACAAAGTAATTAAAAAAAAAGCATAAAGAATTGTATGCTTATTTCTTGATTATAATAACATGCAAACTTTTTTCAACTGCAGGATTAGAGTTGTTTACAATATGCACCAATTTATGAGTTTCAGTGAACACAAATATTTTACTTCTATCTATCTATCTATCTATCTATCTATCTATCTATCTATCTATCTATCTATCTATCTATCTATCCACATATATATATATATATATATATATATATATATATATATATATATATATATATATATATATATATATACATACACACACACAAATAAACCATAACGTTAAAACCACTGATAGGTGAAGTGAATAATATTGATTGTGTCGTTACAATGGCACCTGTCAAGGGGTGAGCTTTATTAGGCAGCAAGTGAAAAGTCATCTCTAAAACAGCAGGTCTTGTGGGGTGTTCCTGGTCTGCAGTGGTTAGTGGTTAGTGCCTACCAAAACTGGTGAACCAGCGACAGGGTCATGGGCGCACAAGATTCATTGATGTGCGTGGGGAGTGAAGGCTTGCCTGTCTGGTCCAATCCCACAGAAGAACTACTGTAGCACAAACTGCTGAAAACGTTAATGCAGGATATGATAAGAAAGTGCAGGAACACACAGTGCATCGCAGCTTGCTGCGTTTGTGGCTGTGTAGCCGCAGACCGGTCAGCGTGCCCGTGTTGACCCCTGTCCACTGCTGAACGTGCCTACAATGTGCGCATGGGCATCAGAACTGGACCATGGGGCAATGGAATAAGATGGTTTGGTATAATGAATAATTGTTTCTTTTACATCATATGGACGGCCGGGTGCTTGTGCGTTGCTTACTTGGGGAAGAGATGGCACCAGGATGCACTATGAGAAGAAGGCAAGCTCTGGGTATTGTGATGCTCTGGGAAATGTTCTACTGGGAAACCATGGGTCCTGGCATGTGTAAGTTACTTTGACACATACCACCTACCTAAACATTGTTGCAGACCAAGTACACCCCTTCATGGCAGCGGTATTCCCTGATGGCAGTGGTCTCTTTCAGCAGGATAATGCGCTGTGGCACACTCCAAAAAATTTTCAGGAATTGTTTGAGGGACATGACAAATTGTTCAAGGGCTTGACTTGGCCTCCAAGTTCCCCAGATCTCAATCTGATCAGCATCTGTGGGATATGCTGGACAAATCCGATCCGACGCCCAACCTCACAACTTACAGGACTTAAACGATCTGCTGCAATCTTGGTGCTATATACCACAGCACACTTTCGGAGTTCTTGTGGAGTCCATGCCTTAATGGGTCAGAGCTGTATTGGTTGCACAAGGGGGACATACACAATATTAGGCAAGTGGTTTTAATGTTATGGCTGGTCATTCTATATACTTCCATATTTTCATCAAAACACTATACGTGATTTTAAGATGTAAAGATGTGTTGTATTTTTGTGTGTGGCACTGTTGTACATCTGGACATTTTCTTACTTTTGTTTGTTCTTAAAATCGTCCCTTTACAGTGGATCATTTAATAACATATTATAATTGACTAACTAAATATGTAAATAACACAATGACCAATCATTACACAGGTACAAGTGCACCTGGTGTTGCCCACTTTTTGCTGGTTAGGAAGTGCAATGTTATTCTCATCTATTGCTATCTCAATGTCCTTCTCGCCTTTCACATATGGGAGGTCTGTTCGTTTTTCCCTCTCTGTTATTCTGAAAAGGCTTCCTGACTTTGTCTAAGTAACTAAATATCATTTTATATTTGCATATTGCTCTTTCCAGAATGCTGTCAGCCCTGATGAGAAACGTTCCTCATCTATGGGCTCTGGCTGAGCAACTGGTTGAAGGAAATAGACATGGAGAGGAAATCCACAGTAACTGTCAGCCAGTAGCTGACCGTTTCTAAATAAATTGCTAAGAATTATTCATGGAAGCTGTAGATTGGTTTCAAGAGGTGTGTATGGGAATGAGGCATATATCTAGGGGCTTATTTTTATTTTACACAAGCTATCCCAATTGCCTATTGATTTTTATTTTTAGCATAACAGTACTGTGCCAATAAGTTCACCGTTGGCTTAATACTGTCAGGGGCTGCATGGTGAGACTGAGACTAAGGGATTCTCTTGTACCCAACCAATTATTTTACAGCTTGTTATTTCTCTGTTAACAGGCAATCAGGGGTGTGCCCACATGGGTGTCACTGGGTGACAGATGGCACACTTGAAATAAACCCTGACACCCAAATTACCTCCCCAACCCAGACCACATATCACATCTGAAGCTACAGTGTATTCATTCATTCATCCATTCATTCATTCAATCAATCTTCAGTAACCTTCAGTAACTGGTTTACATTTCCTGGGAATATTCAACCTGAAGTGGAAGCACACCCTGGTTGAGACACCATGCACACACACTTTCACACAAATCATTTACAACTAGGGGCAGTACAGCATAGCCAATCCAACTCCCAGCATGTTTTTTGGAGGAACCCAAGGGACACCCACATTGACATGAGGAGAACAAAACAAACTCTGTACCAACAGTAACCGAAGTGAAGGATCTAACCGGGGACCCTCAGAGGCGATTCTGGGGACTGTGGCACCATGCAGGGAGTACTACCCACTGACCCAGTTTCACAGCTGTATGAGATTCTGTTCAGTCTGCACAAATAGTTTTAGCAGAGAAAAAAAATCATATGTAGAAGAAAAATCCTATGGAGTTCAAGAGGATTTTTATTGTACTGAATTTAGTGAAGTGAATTTATAAAGTTCTTGGTGGATAACAGATGGGCCAGGTTATTTACTAATGATCTACATACCACTTAGTTAACAAGGGTTTCACTAGTTAATTAAAGAACATAATTAAGATTATGTTAAAGAACAGCTTAGTGTTACAAACCTTTTCAGGAAAGACCCCTCTCATGTGTTCAACACACATTGAAAAATCAAGTAAACACAATCATAGCAGAAAGCTTAAAAAAAAAAAAAACATTTCCAAAACAAATTTTCTGCAAATGTTACTGCACAGTATTAATGAACTTACAAAGATTTTTTTTTTATTGTTATATGTGCAAAAGTTTCAACACCTGTCCAGTAATGCCTCAAATTAACTTGTATTTTTTTTATTGACTAGTTGGGACTTACTCAGATCAGGAATTGTTAAATACAACAATTCCAGAGTGTAATAAATTCTCTTAGTCTTTAAACCTTGTGCTAGCTCTCAACAGCCATGGGCTCCTCAATGCTGTAGCCTGAGGATCTGAAAATGGTGCTAGTTGATACCTACAAAACAGAGGTAGGCTATAAGTGGATATTGAACTGCTTTCAGCTCACAATTTCCACTGTCCGAAATGTCATTAAGAAATGGCAGTTAAGGGGAATTGTGCAAGTCAAGGAAAGATATTGAAGACCAAGAAAAGTTCCAGATAGAACTGCCTGTATTCTTGGAAGAAAGGCAAAGCACAATCGCCAAATGACAGGAAGGAGCTGCTGGAAGGTTAAACTGACACAGGAAGGTATGTTTGGGGAGAAACAGCAAAGCATTTGATGAAAAGATATCTTTCTAGCTGTTATGCATGGATGTGGATTTATTATGCCTTGGGCTTGTGTGACAGCCAGTGGCACAGGAAACGTTGCACAGGTAGATGGAAGAATAGATTCCAAGAAATATCAATACATTCTGGAAGAAATGTGACACAGTGATTCAAAACAAACCTTAAAATCCACCACAAACTACTTCAAGAAACGCAAGCTGAAGCTTTTGGAATGGCTCTCACAGTCCCCTGACTTAAACATTATTAAAAATGTGGGTAGATATTAAACATGTTGTGCATGCAAGATGGCCCAAGAATATTTCACAAGTAGAAGAATTCTACAATTAATATTGGATGAAAATTAATTAAACAAGAATAAAAAGCTTACAAGAAAAAGCATTTTCAGGCTGTTATATCTGCCCAAGAGGGTTGTTACTGTACTTAATAGGGTTTCCAAAATTGTGCACATGCCACATTTAATTTAATTTTGTTTTAATGTTAAGTATATAGAAAGTAACTGCATTAATAATTGCAGAATTGTTTTTAAATAATTTACTGCAGAGGTTGTGTTTACTTCACTTCGGAAATCAATAAAGTATGTACAGTATCTCACAAAAGTGAGTACACCCCTCACATTTTTGTAAATACTTGATTATATCTTTTCATGTGACGACACTGAAGAAATGACACTTTACTACAATGTAAAGTAGTGAGTGTACAGCTTGTATAACAGTGTAAATTTGCTGTCCCATTTTGTGTGGCCACCATTATTTTCCAGCACTGCCTTAACCCTCTTGGGCATGGAGTCCTCTTCCACTCCTCCATGACGACATCATGTAGCTGGTGGATGTTAGAGACCTTGTGCTCCTCCACCACAGATTCTCAATAGGGTTTAGGTCTGGAGACATGCTTGGCCTGCGGCCCAGTTTCCGAAGGGAGGGGATCATGCTATGCTTCAGTATGCCACAGTACATGTTGGCATTCATGGTTCCCTCAATGAACTGTAGCTCCTCAGTGCCGGCAGCACTCTAGCAGCCCCAGACCATGACACTCCCACCACCATGCTTGACTGTAGGCAAGACACACTTGTCTTTGTGCTCCTTACCTGGTTGCCACCACACACGCTTGACACCATCTGAACCAAATAAGTTTATCTTGGTCTCATCAGACCACAGGACATGGTTCCAGTAATCCATGTCCTTAGTCTGCTTGTCTTCAGCAAACTGTTTGTGGGCTTTATTGTGCATCATCTTTAGAAGAGGCTTCCTTCCAGGATGACAGCCATGCAGACCAATTTGATGTAGTGTGCGGCGTATGATCTGAGCACTGACAGGCTGACCCCCCACCTCTTCAACCTCTGCAGCAATGCTGGCAGCACTCATATGTCTATTTAACATATATATGACATATGTCTCATATGTCTATTTAAGACAACCTCTGGTTATGACGCTGAGTACGTGCACTCAATGTCTTTGGTCGACCATGGCGAGGCGTGTTCTGAGTGGAACCTGTCCTGTTAAACCGCTGTATGGTCTTGGCCACCATGCTGCAGCTCAGTGTCAATCTCCTTATAGCCTAGGCCATCTTTATGTAGAGAAACAATTCTTTTTTTCAGATCCTCAGAGAGTTTTTTTGCTATGAGGTGCCATGTTGAACTTCCAGAGACCAGTATGATGGAGTGTGAGAACGATGACACCAAATTTAACACACCTGCTCCCCATTCACACCTGAGACCTTGTAACACTAACAAGTTACATGACACCGGGGAGGGAAAATGGCTAATTGGGCCCAATTTGGACATTTTCACTTAGGGATGTACTCACTTTTGTTGCCCGCGGTTTAGACATTAATGGCTGTATGTTGAGTTATTTTGAGGGGACAGAAAATTTACACTGTTACACAAGCTGTACACTCACTACTTTACATTGTAGCAAAGTTTCATTTCTTCAGTGTTGCCACATGAAAAGATATAATCAAATAATTACAAAAATGTGAGTGGTGTACTCACTTTTGTGAGATACTGTATTTTGGCCAGGGGTGGCCAATATTTTGCATACAACAGTATACCAGCATGTTAACTTTTAAATAGTACTATAAATTTTCAACCAAATGTGCACTCTAAAGTATATGACACTGTTTTACAATGGAGAACTTCAACCAGAAAGCGGTGCACTTATTATTACAAGTGGCTTTAATTATAGATGTCTGTTTGCAAACTATAATCAGCATCCATATAAGTTTATATATCCTATAGAAATAATTTGTGCATGTGACAGAATCTGTTTGGCTTGATACAAAGAGCAGACATACTGAGCAGCCATACAGTAGCTTTGTGCAAAGCATTATTATTCAAACCATGAAAGGACTATACATTACTATTAAACTATTCAATTTACTCACTGCCTTTTCCCTTTTTGAGCTTGTGTCACTGTAATGGCTGCCCTAATATCTTTTTTCTCTCGGTCTCTGCAGGATTTTCGTGGTAGGGCTTGGCTTCTTCAGCCTCTGCTTCCTAATGACCTCTCTGGGGGGCCAGTTTTCGGCCAAACGACTTGGAGACTCTCCCTTCACCATTCGCACTGAAGGTACACAGCTGCTATTACTCAATTTTTAGTTTAATTGTTTAGACAGGTAGAAGCAGCATGTATCATCTGATTCAGTAGTGCTAAATAAAGTTGGGGTTTAAGGATCTGTTACTATGGGGGATTTCAAATTGGTTTGCCCTGAGGTTTTTTTTTTGGTCAGTATAGTGTGAATGGTCTCTATGACTGCAGACTGCAGATTACACACACACACACACACACACACACACACACACACACACACACACACACACACACACACACACAGAGGGAGAGTGATCTTACAATCCAAGTGCTGTTAATGGAGATCACAAACATTTTTAGGGGTTATGGTTAGGGTCAGATTAACAGTAGGTTTACATCACATTCTGAAAAGTTATCAAGAACAGTATATTTTCTCCCAGTAAAAAACAAAAACACACATTTTATTTATTAATCCATTCAGAGAAATTAATACACTTAAATTGTTCCAAAATTTGGCAGTAATATAAACACAGCTCAAAGACAGGATGCTGGAAAGACAGACAGAGAGAGAGAGAGAGCAGAGAGAGGGAGGGGCAGAGCAGCAGTAAAGTAAACTAATGAGAGAACAAAGCCATATAGAGCAGGTAAAACATTCTCCTTTCCTATTAATGCTTGGACATTAATTACCCTATGAGTTTGACTGCCAGCTACAGTGCCTTGCGAAAGTATTCGGCCCCCTTGAACTTTTCAACCTTTTTCCACATTTCAGGCTTCAAACATAAAGATATAAAATTTTAATTTTTTTGTGAAGAATCACCAACAAGTGAGACACAATTGTGAAGTGGAACGAAATCTGTTGGATATTTAAAACTTTTTTAGCAAATAAAAAACTGAAAAGTGGTGCGGGCAAAATTATTCGGCCTCTTTACTTTCAGTGCAGCAAACTCACTCCAGAAGTTCAGCGAGGATCTCTGAATGATCCAATGTTGTCCTAAATGACTGATGGTGATAAATATAATCCACCTGTGTGTAATCAAGTCTCTGTATATCTGAATACTGTTATATTATGTTTGAAGCCTGAAATGTGGCAAAAGTTTGAAAAGTTCAAGGGGGCCAAATACTTTTGCAAGGCACTGTAGTAACTTCAAATTCTAGACAACTGCTGCATTAGTCATCACCTTTCATAAATTCATGACAACATTTGCATGCTCTTATTTTCTACACACATTGCAGCTATAGAGGAGCACATGCCAATACCCAACCATCATCAACAAGAGGACAATAAACTGGAATAAAGTAATGTTGCTTATAAAACAGTAACATGGACTGGTGTTCTGAGCTGATGTGATGTGTGAAGTTATCAACTTTGCTAGTTTGTATTTAGTTTAGTTAGAAAAATTCATGTACTGCTCCACCATAATTTGAAACAAATAGTATTAGTCCTTAATATGTATCATATGCGTTGGCCATATGTACTTACCACTCTAATAATAACAACGCTACACTTGCTTAGTCATACACTTATCCAATTAGCAGTGGCACAATGCAAAGAATCATTTAGATACAGCTTTAGTTTTTGTTCATATCAAATATCAGAACTGGGGGAACATCTCAGTGACTTGTCATCTCATGAATGTTGGTGCCAAACATGGAGTATTTCAGATACTGCTGATCTCTTGGGATTTTATAATGGTGCAAATAAAAACAACAACAAGAACAACAACAAAAATTCCAGAGAGTGGCTTTTCTGGTGGCAGAATCCAAGATGGCGGCATGGCAGTAGCACACAGGATCTGGATCCAAAATGGTACTATTTGTAATGGTACTACTAACTTTGCTCAATTTTTTACAGTACCTGGACATCGGAGGAACCGGTGTTTATGTCTACTGTCGCCAGACATAGAAAATACAGAAATCATGCAACAACCAACCTGCATTATGATCTGCTGGAGAAGCTACGCAATCTCGGCAGTGTGCAAACAGTGTGCAAGGTAGCGGAAGCACGGCAAAAGGGTGGGGGTCCAGGCTAGGCTAAAAGCAAAACCTAGCCCTCTGGCTCCCCTGGAACAGGAGTATTTATACACATAGCTAACAGCAATTGCGTGGGTGGGTTTCTACTTTTACAGATGCTTAGACAGAATCGGACAAAGCACACAGCACATAAAAATAAGTCACAAAAATAAGTCTTTTCAAGGTATTGAAAATACATGTGTCAGCTATAATAAAGGATGGCATTTGATCAGCTTATTCAAAGAGGTAATTAAGTGAATACATTAATCATAGGTATTTGATAGCAGTTCATAATATAAAAGAGAACATGATATAAGAGAATTCCCTTCAGGTCTACACACATGCAGGCCATCAGCGACTACAGCATAACATACCCTGTCTGTGACAGAGATGCCACCCTTCCAGATGCGCTGAACAACTTCTATGCTCGGTTTGATGTGCACAATGATGTGGCAGCAAGGAAGACCACCCATCCTACCAACTTCCAGGTGCTGTGTCTAACCACGGCTGATGTGAGGAAAACTCTATGCAGAGTTCATCCACAAAAAGCTGCTGGACCAGACAACATTCCTGGCAGAGTGCTCAGAGGATGTGCAGATCAGCTGGTGGATGTTCTCACTGACATCTTCAACATATCCCTGAGCAGCGCCGTCGTTCCAATGTGCATTAAGGCCACCATGTTCCTGTGACGAAGAAGTCTTCAATGTCCTGCCTCAATGACTACCATCCCGTTGCACTCATACCCTTATCATTAAGTGCTTCGAGGGCTTGTCATGAGGCACATCAAGACCCTGCTGCACCCCTCACTGGATCCTCTGCAGTTTGCGTATTGCCCCAACCACCCTACAGCTGGCCCTCACCCACCTGAAAAAATAGGATACCTACATTCGAATGCTGTTCAATTCAGTTCAGAATTCAGCACAATCATTCCTCAGCACCTGATTGGAAAGCTGGAGAGGCTGTAAGGCCTGAACACCTCTTTCTGTAACTGGATCCTGGACTTGCTGACTAGGAGACGTTAGTTAACCCGGATCGGGAACAGCATCTCTAGCACCGCCACACTGAGCAAGGGGTCCGCCCAGGGCTGTGTGCTCAGTCCGCTGCTGTTTACTCTGCTGAGTCACGACTGTGTAGCAATGCACAGTTTAAATCACACCATCAAGTACACCGATGACATGATTGTGCTGGGTCTCATCAGCAAGAACAATGAGTCAGCATACAGAGAGGAGGTGCAGCAGCTAATGGACTGGTGTAGAGCCAATAACCTGTCTGTGAACGTGGACAAAGCAAAAGAGATTGTTGTTGACTTCAGGAGAGCACAGAGCAACCACACTATGTTGAACATTGATGGCTCTTCATGGAGATCGTCAAGAGCACCAAATTCCTTGGTGTTCATCTAACGGAGTCCGCCAACACCAGCTCCATAACTGATAAAGCCCAGCAGCGCCTCTACTTTATGAGAAGGCTGTAAAAAGCCCATCTCCAACCCTTCATTCTCACCACATTCTACAGAGGAACCATTGAGAGCATCCTGAGCAGCTGCATCACTGTCTGGTTCGGAAATTGTATCATATCGGATCTCAAGACCCTGCAGTGGGGACAGCTGAGAAGATCATTGGGGTCTCTCTTTCCTCCATCATAGGCATTTAAACCACAGGATGCATTCTCAAAGTCACCAGCATTGTGGATGACCCTACACAGCCCTCATACAAAAGCTTCACCCTCCTGCCATCTGGAAAAAGATAAAGAAGCATTCGGGCCCTCGTGGCAGGACTGTGTGACAGCTTCTTGCCCCAAGCAATCAGATGGACTTTATGTAAAAATGTGTAGGTCTTATTTAGTTCTATTAGTTGGACTGTTAATTGGGACTAATCCCAGATTCTTCTCCATGCATTTTTTTCAGCTTAGCTAGTAGTCTAAGTTTTGTTTTATGGAAGGTGAGGTAAGTTAGCTGTCAATGTATGACTTGATAAGAAAAAGTTGGATTCATCATAAAACTTGTCTTGGGTGCTATCAGTGTTTGTAGGACTACAAGGGCGATAAAATATAAAACTTTTCTAACTAGGCTAATTTGTTGTTGCTTGCCAAGGGGAGGCACTACTAAGCTGTGGGTTTAGCTGCTACAGTGCCATGCAAAGTACATTATCTTTGCTCTGCTCATATCATTTTCATGAAAACTGGAACTCATATAGACTTTTACACACCATGTTTTCCTGCTGTTTTCCTGCTCAGCATGAGAGGATCTTAGTGTTTCAGTTTCAACCCCTTAATGGTTAAAAAAAAGTGTATATCCATTTTCCCTCACACTGACTGTTTGAGCTTGCAAGCATTTGGCAGAATTTAGAGCTGCCAGCCAATGAGGCACATGTATTTCCACATATTTTCCTTCAAACCCTGATTAGCCTCGCCTCGTTCACTGATGATATAAAATTACAACTCAATCTTCTTTTAATGATATTCAGTTACGCAGTGACAAACCACATCAAGTGGATAATTATTCTGGGCTAAAGAAAAAATCTTCGGGGCTACAGCCCCAATGTTACTATACCTGAGGTTGAAGCAAGTGCAGGAAGGAAGGGGAGGAACAGGCTGAAGGTGTAGTCGTGATACAGGCAGTAGTTAGACAATCAGGCGAACAGACAATACTGGGCTAAAGCAGGGAATCGTAGTCAAGACACGAGGCGGTAAATCCGTAAACCAGGAAGATACAAAAACAATGAAGACAGCTTGGTGAAACCACAGAGACGTGACGGCTGAGCGTTTACTTCGCAAAGTTCAAATGTTCACAAGGTCTCTTATATACTGTGTTGTGAGTGTGTGTAAGATTGACTGCAGAAGTCCGTAACCAAAACTCTGGAGAAGTGCGTGTATGGGAAGTGTAGTCCTCGTCGGCCATGTTTGTAGTCCGGGCTGCATTCTGTAGTCGCTAGTTCGCAACGACGTGACACCAAAATTCCCAGGCCAGGTTATGCCCTTGCCCATATCTATGTTTCTGTGGCTGAACTGGGTCAGTAAATTGAATAATTTTGTAAATGGATCATCTTGTACAGTAAGCTGATGTTGCTACAGCACAGGCTAGATCACAAGCACACAGAGTGTTACATACACACACACACACACACACACAATGATGAGAATGATCTACTCTTCATATTGTGATTGATTCAGTGTTAGAGTGGTAGTTGGGAGGATCAGGAGAAATCCTGTGCACTGATTTCTGTGGGCCAACAACATTGCATTTATGAAAGTGACTTGCCACAACACCTCCTCTTTCCTGCATATAAACACACAAATGTACTCATAAACTGAAAACGCCACCACAAATTTCATATTTGTGCAAAATTTAGAGGAGTGAATCAGCAGTACTCAAGGGGGAAGCAGCAAAATGCCAAAAAACAACAGATCTGTTCTGAATAGGTGAACAGTGTGAAATTATACAAGGGTCAACATGTAACTCCCTGACTAAGATGGAAATTCATTAGCCCACAGCGATAGGAAAATTTGAGATTATGGATCCATAAATTGTAACCACTAGATTATGGAGTAAAGCCATAGACATTAAATCAATTCTTATGAGGAGAGCCAGTGGTGGCTTGTTATGTGGAAAATAGTACTTTATGGACTATATGTGTGTAATGGAAAACATTATTGTGTTGAGCAAGATTCATCTACTTTATACTTTCATATTTTAACAGGGCTCTAAGTGATAAATAATATTTAGTTTAACAGCAGAGAATACTGTAGAGAGAGAAAGAGAGAGAGATTTTGAGCGAGCAAGAGAGAGACAGAGAGAGAGCGAGGCAGCTGATTCATTAATTACTTAATGCCTGTTTGCCCTTCTTATTAAACGCTTCCATCCAGAGATGGACATAAGAGATGAAGACCTCTATTCATCTTTTTCCCTGTGTCCTTCCATACATTTGACACAATACTAGATTTGACAATTTCCATCTCCCTCTCTGTCTCTCTCTCTCTCTCTCTCAGCTGAATAATAATGAATAGCGATGTGAGATGTGGTTTCAGGTTGGGGGCGTAGTACAGTAGCAGAGAGAGAGAGAGAGAGAGAGAGAGAGAGAGCGCACAATCCTCTGCCTCACTGCTGTGCTGGGTTTAGCAGTCATACCTTTTCTAATTTCTTCATTTGTATGAATTCAAGTGAAATCCATCTCTTTTGCTGGAAACCCTGTGAATTTTGCATGAGATTCGATTGCCTGTTGATCTTCTCCTCTCTACACAGAAGAGCTTCTTGTATTTTTTTGCCTGCCTCCTCCTACCCACCACATTTCACTACAATTAAAACACAATCTTTAATATTAATACTGTACCATGGAGCTGAGATCAGTTTTCAAGGATTCAAGTCAATTGAACATAATTTAATGCTTCAGTGCGCCTTGGCATGGATTAATGCCAAGTCTCTGGAAATGTACTGGAGGGATGAACACCACTGACATTCTCATTCACCTGACTAATAGTTGTTCTTTTGTTTTCCATATATAGTATATTCCAGTAATGCATGAACATCATGGTCAATGAATGTGTGCTTTCAACCACAATTTCCAACCCTATATTCTGATGTCTTTCCCATAGATGGAAAGAATATGGATTACATCCCATAGGTATCATTTTTGTCTCTGTTCCTGTTGAAACATTTGCCAGTTCACTGAAGCACCCGCCATTCATGTCCCAATAATGAACACATTTTCAGTCATTAAAATTGGAGCAGTTATTAAAATTGCACTTTCACATTTCAGCTAGAACTGGTACAAAACTTTTATAAATCCCTGTCTTTTACTAAATACACAATAGTGAAATATTGCTGTCTGCCTGTCTCTCTGTGTTTACCAATTACATATATTGCACACTTACTAAGATAAGACAGAATAATAAAATATATAAACGGGATAAAGGGAAAAAAGAAACTGACGTACTGCATTTTCATTGCATTATTTTTACTTTCTGTATGCAACAATAAACACCCAGCAACTTTCAATGATTCATTCTTTCATTCATCTTCAATAACAGCTTGGGTTGCCTGCAATTTTTCAGCAAGTTTGTGCTAGGCTATGCCTGCATCTGAAATCATTTTGATTGTGTGCAGTACACTAGGGAGCCCTTTGACAAAATATCTGTTGAAAGAATTTTCATAATTTTATATTATTTTATTTGTTCTTACTTATTATATTCACTGGCAGCAGCCTGGTAGATCCACTGAAACTGTGCATGTTACTGAACAGGACAGCCTGTGCAATAGTCTGCCCTAGAGCTGACAGCCAGAAATTTTCTCTGCACTATTTTATAATGTGCTGTAGCTTACACTTGGAGCGTGTGAAGTTGCAGAGCTGAACCAGATAGATATGGAAGCTCAAATTTCTTTAGCTTTTATTTAGTATTAGTGAATATCTTTTGTAGGAAGTACAAATGATGCAAGGTCTTCTTGGTTATTGTGGTAATCCTTGGTGGATGGGGGTGTTTAACACTTTATGTTAAACAAGCAAATCTTCTTTATATTGAACAAGTGTGCTTGTGAGGCGGGTTCAAGCTTATGACTTGTTGTCTTAAGACAAATCCAAGGTCATGTCAAATTGTCAACAATCCAATCCAGCTAAATATGTAATCCATGTTTTAAGAATAGGGCCCAGATTTCACCATTGTTTGAATGATATTTTATTGATGACTCATATATGTCTGATTGTGTAATTGTAATTATAGAAGGCTTGCATTTTATTCAGTGCTATTGTCTTTGAAGTGGATCATTTTAATTGCTTTTAACCATTATAACACTGTTATGATTTCTTATTGTGATATATTGATGGTAAAATGTGGCCTCTGATCTTTGAACTGTGCAATAACTTTTCACGATTCAACATCGTTGAACGCTGTTGCGCATGTGCGGACCTCTTCCGGGTTGACGTCAGTTCTTCGTTTCGCCTCGTCAAGGGTCATAGTTCACTGGGTCCTGTGTGTTTGGGAATTGCCGGCAGCTGCTAACGGTTGCAGGTTAATGACTGAGAGATCTATATACAGTGGGGGAAAAAGGTATTTGATCCCCTGCTGATTTTGTACGTTTGCCCACTAACAAAGAAATGATCAGTCTATAATTTTAATGGTAGTTTTATTTGAACAGTGAGAGACAGAATAACAACAAGAAAATCCAGAAAAACATATGTCAAAAATGTTATAAATTGATTTGCATTTTAATGAGGGAAATATGTATTTGACCCCTCTGCAAAATATGACTTAGTACTTGGTAATGACTTAGTAATTACTTTTCATTTTCAATGCCCTGGCTGAGGGAAGGAGGTTCTCACCCAAGATTTGACGGTACAGGGCCCCGTCCATCGTCCCTTTGATGCAGTGAAGTTGTCCTGTCGCCTTAGCAGAAAAACACCCCCAAAGCATAATGTTTCCACCTCCATGTTTGACAGTGGGGATAGTGTTCTTGGGGTCATAGGCAGCATTCCTCCTCCTCCAAACACGGCGAGTTGAGTTGATGCCAAAGAGCTCCATTTTGGTCTCATCTGACCACAACACTTTCACCCAGTTGTCCTCTGGTGGTTTTTAACATTTGTTAGTTGGCAAGTGTACAAAATCAGCAGGGGATCAAATACTTTTTCCCTCACTGTATATATAGGACCATTTTTCACAGTCTTCTTTGCTCATCTTTACCAAGGGTGCCAATATTAGTGGAGGGCACTGTATATAATAATACTAGTCCAAGATAGCCCAAAAGACAATGTGTGCCACAAATTTTCTCCATTCAGTGGTCACTCAACAGCACCTTGCAGCATTACATCGGGTTTGACATACCCATGTACTCTGTCATTCAGGCAGTTCATACATTTATTTCCAAATTGCACAGAAACCTACTTTACACTGCTGTATTGTCAGTGTCCAGACAATGAGGGGAGACTTGGAACTGGCATTTCTGAGATCATGTGAAAAAGGAGGTTTTTTTACTTACTTGAATGATCCTTCTTATAAGACAAACCAATGAAGGAGTATTTCAAAGACAGAGCTAAATGCTGACAGGATAAAGAAGCTCATCCACTGCAGAAGATATAAAGCCAACAACTAAGGGTATGACTCAGTGTTACTTGGACACTGTGTGTGAACGCATGCTGTCCCTTGAAGCACCACTAAAGAGTAAAGTGCTACCTTAGAGAGAAAGGTAATAGACAGGAAGGCAGGCATGAGTTTTTAGTGGTAGCAATTTAACTGCAGCCACTTCTCACTTGACCTGTCAGTCTCAGTTGAGGATGTATTTAGCAATAGAGGGAACAGTTTTTGAAATGAAAGGAGCTCTCTTAGCACAAAATGCTGACAATTTACACTTCAAGTATCCTAGTATACTGTTAACCTGCAATTGTTATCATGTTTGTGAGTGAGGAATTGTTCATATTAGTTGTACCTAAATGCCTAAATTGCTGTCTTAAAATGCATATACTGTGCTCTGTGGAATTATTCCCCTAGATCACGGGTACCACACAAAGGTTCTGATAAGCAACTGAGATGGCTGAATGATGACAAGTTTCCTCTAAATGTTTATCGATTAATGATTAGTACTGTATGCCTCTAGTCTGTGTGTGCGGAGTTTGCATTTTCTCCCCGTGCTTCAGGGGTTTCCTCTGGGTACTCCGACTTCCTCTCCCAGTCTAGAGATATGCACTGTATTCTTATTAGCATCTCTAAATTGTCTGAGTTGGCACTCTGTAAAGGGAGTCCCTGGAATAGACTTCAGGCTCTCTACAACCCTGTGTAGGATAACGGTAACAACTGATAGATGAATTGATGATTAGTTTATGTCTATATATAAGAGAATTCAAAGTCATTATGTTTTGAGTGGTGCTTCATGTTACCATGTTGACTAGTGCAATGGAGATATTTGGTTTGAATTTGACATGGGGAGAAGAAATGCATCCTAGTTTTTCCATTCATCTTTAATCATTACGTTTTTATAATAATCCACCTAAATCAAATCTGTCGTGCTGAAAATGTATTGCATTCATCCATTACATGTATGAAAAGTCCAAATGCACCAAGAAGGTGGGAATTGTTGTGAAATATGGTACCTGTTATGGTATCTCGCTCAGGATGATGGTGGAAAAGATTGAGATCAGCCAGCACGGCAAGTACACCTGCTCCATCTGTGGCAAGACTAGGATGAAGAAACAGGTTTTTGGCCTCAGTTGTTACGATACGGCCAGCAGATGGCACTGTGGCTTAGGGTCACATGACATTGTTATGTTTGGGTACGCCTGAGTAACTGAGCACGTCGCTCGATATTATTAGTTGTATTAGTTGTAGCCTTTGTACCATTCGTATCGTTTGTTTCCATGCCATGAAGGATATTGTTATGCCACGGTTCCCGTTTCAAGTTTGCCTGTGAAGACCGCATTTATTTTGGTTTTCTGTTTTATGTTAAATAAAGAGTTTGATCTGCACTTGCGTCTGCCTCAGTCTACGAAACGTGACATCAGGCACTTTGAGTCCTGCATGAAAACTTTTGCTGGAGGTGTCTGGACATACAAAATCACATTGGCTGTCATAGTTAAGTCTGCCATCAAGAGACTGAAGGAGATAAAGGGCTTTATTTTTGTACAGAGTAAAACCACCATGTCTTGGATTTTGCATTTTCTGCATGGCTCATTGGAACATCCCACAATAAATTAATTAATCAACAACAAAAACAACAAGTTTTTGTTTTTTACTTTTTTTTTTTAAACAGTCATGCTGTCAGTTTGCAAATCAGACCAGAGATGTAAATAATAATAATAAAAAAATAAATAATCCTTGAAAGTATTTGAAAACTGTACTTTTCCTAATGTAATGGCTATAGGCATGTTTTTAATCTCTGGTTCAATAAGCTTCCTTTATGTAAATACTTTGCATGTGACTGGATAGGCTACTATTCCAATAGAGGATCTCTTACAGAAGCTGCAGTCAATTTGTACATACATTTATTGGCACAGCTAAAGTATTTTTTTATTTACTCTGTTCAGTCCACTGAAATACTGTGCTGGATTCACATCTGGACTGTGGTCCGCCAGTTGATGAGCTTGATTTAGAGCCTAAGAAAGACCAAACAGACTTTCCTACAGTGCTGAAAAGTAAGCTTCTGGAAGTTACCCTGACCTATGATGATCTGATAGCTTGCAGTTGTCAAAGTCTTAGTTCTAAAGTGAGGCCCATGTCTGCAGTTAGAAGAGTAAATGGCACTGGAACCATTGAAATAGAGCTATACTTGCACATATAATATATCTCCAGAGGATACACACTATATCATTACTGTGACTTTATTGTGGCTTGTACGTTTACTGCCTGGCAACGTGTGAATTAGACAGGCTGAAATATGTAAAGCTAAAGAGCAACCAATTTACATCAATTTAATAGAAGACAATACATTTCCACAAAATTATATGTAATATAGAGGGCGCACGGTGGCTTAGTGGTTAGCACTTTCGCCTTACACCTCCTGTCAGACGTTTGTAAAAGGGAGACGGACACAGGTGCAGTTCAACTTCTTTATTTAAACAAAAATATGAAAACTCAAATCAAAAACGTAGCAAGAACAAACCAGGAGCTAACATAGCATAGCCAAACTAGAAAATCCTAATAAGTCCGATAGCAGACACCCCGTGCCACAGCGCCCTCTGCTGGCTGCACTGTGACACCTCCAGGGTCTGGGGCTCGATTCCTGCCAGTGTGCAGAGTTTGCATGTTTTCCCCGTGCAGCGGGGGTTTCCTCTAGGTACTCCGGTTTCCTCCCCCAGTCATGCATGGTAAGCTGACTGGCATGTCTAAAGTGTCCATAGTGTATGAATGGGTGTGTGAGTGTGTATGTGCCCTTGATGGACTGGCACCCTGTCCAGGGTGTCCCTGGGATAGGCTCCAGGTTCCCCGTGACCCTGAAAAGGAGTAAGCGGTAGAAGATGGATGGATGGATGGATGGATGGATGGATGGATATATGTAATATATGCAAAGATTTATAAGACTAAAATTGATACAAAGTCACTAATGTATGTGAAAATATGTGAAACTACTGTTTGTTGAACTGGTGGGACATGTGAGAAACCGTATTGATAGCATCCTGTTTCAATATGTTATGTTGTCATTAGGACACTATCTTTTTTTAAAAAGACATTAGGTACTCAGTAATGTAACTTTATCCTTTTTATCAAATAGTTTATACATATATATATATATATATATATATATATATATATATATATATATATATATATATATATATATATATATTCTAGTTAGTTGATTTAACTGAACATTAAACATTATTTTTCTTTTTTCCCCCTGAAAATATACTTCCAGAGCCAGCGCTGTTCAAAAAACAGGTGGTCACAAGTCATATAGAATCACACAACAGCACATGACCTAATGGAAAAACAGTAGACAGTGTTTTCAGAACTATTCCAACCCTTAGCATTTGATTGTATGTGATACACAGCTTTAATAAGCTGTCATTACAGAGCATGGTGGAATACTCATATGCCAGATGACAGTAAATGGAATTAGTTTGTTGATTTGAAAATAATCCAGCACAGGCTGATTAATGATGAGATGAGCTTAATTTTGACCACTTTGATCAGGCCGTGCTGCTGATAGCTGATAGTGGTGGAACATGCTGAGCTATGGGCTTCGGCACAGTTGGCAACTGAGCATATCAGAGCATATTTACACATCTCTTATCTTCAAATTATCTTAAGGAATGGCAGAAAAATCCTGCATGATCAATTCAATATACAAGTAGAAAATAATAATAATAATAATAATAATAATAATAAGCCACACATAGATATACAGTAGGATATAAAATAAAAATTTCCTAAGACAGGGCATTAGATTCTGAAACGCAAGTAGTAGATTGTGACAATTATGAAGCAGCATTCAAGCAAATGTAGGAACATACTGTTGAGCTCAGGTGCATGTAATGTGATTTCTAATGGCAAGCAGGATCTAGTAACTCCATATCTAAATATAAACACCTCCATACACCCCATGTAACCCCAAACCCGAAACCACACATAACACACACAAGATTGTCTAGCCTTTTGGTGACTTCCAGACATAATTGTTAATGCAGTTAACTTATGCTATGACTACACCTGAACCTAATCTTAACCTTAACTGTAACCTCATTAACCAAAAAGAAAACTTTTGGCTATTTTTGTAAAAAAAAAAAAAAAGCTGCAGGGAAAACAGTTGTTGTATGAGTTATCATTTCCCTTGCATTTGTCTCAAACATGGCCTTGACTTCAAACATGATCATCACTGTCTTAATCGTTTCTAGTCACTTTGCATTTCAGTGCTCATAAACAGCTTCCATTATTAATTCACCTCACCTACTGTTTCACTCCCTCTACTTAACTCTAATTCTTTTCTCAGCAATCTAGTGTGTGTGTGTGTGTGTGTGTGTGTGTGTGTGCGTACTAAACTCAACATCCTAAGAGGTGTCAATGAGCTGTCTGGAGCCATAAGACGCAGAGTAGATGAAGAAAAGAAGTGACAGAGTGTGTCTCATCTAATAGCTTTTGCCTTTCCCAGTTTCCCCCTTATGGGTGAAGTCCAATCTCACTCTGTGGTAATGTGCAAATGAATATGCCTGAAGTGCTACTTGGGCAAAGAAAAGCAAGTCAAAGAGACAGATGTTGCAGTATTATGAGCTACCAGAGGGAGTAGATGCCGTTTGGAGTGTTTTGGGAAGGGGCAGAAACACTGGATACAAAGGGAAGGAGGTTAAAGGGGCGACAAAGTTGAACTGAGATGCAGATTTCTTAAATTAATAAAATACAATAAGGCATGATGTTATGGGGAAACAATCAATGATGGAGTGGTGTGACACACAGACACACAGTGCAGCCAACGATTCTTATTTTCCAATAACAGCATGTTGTATACCCCTTTTTTATATCCAATTTACCAATGAATTATGAATTTTATGAATTTTTATTCTTAAAATTCTATACTTTTTATTCTTTAATAGTTGCAGTTATTTTATAGAATTCTAGAAACAAATTAGTTCCTATTATTACTTAAAATATGGGAGCTATAAGCATGTCCTCACCTGTTTCTTTTTTTCTTGAAGTTAATAAGGCAGAAAATGCAGACAATCACATTACAGAGAAACCAGAAAACACTCTCTGAAAGTCTTCTGTCCTGAAGACTTTTCCATGGGGAAGACTTAAATTAACAGCTTTACCTCTTTAATGTTTACAAAAGCTCTGACAGTGGAGACGTCTACCATAAATGTTAAATGAAGATCTTGTTACACACACTTCACTGTGTATGTTCTTTGTTAAACATTTTTTTGGTAATTATTAATAACGCATACTTTTCAGGTTTTTTTTTGTTTGTTTTTTTGTTTGTTTTTTTCAGTGTAGTGAAAGTGATTAGGGATGCAGCCAATGTCCTGAAAATAAGTGGAGTATTTAAGGGAAAATAAACCAATATGTTTTGTTATGGTTTTTTTTTATTAGTACCTTTGTTATTTGTCTTGCACAACCTGGTAGTTATTGCTATTCATTAATGTTATCTCAGCAGCTACATGCCTTGGGTAAGTTTCTTCTTGCTTACTGTGCCCAAGTACTGTATTAAAAAAATATTTGTTCAACATTTCTGTTGCTCTGCATTTGTTTGCTGGCTCACACCACTGCTCACTGTGTAATGCCTAGGCTCAGAGAGGTCACTTAAATATGGATTAGACTCTCAGGTTGAGCTGCATAAAATATAAGTGGAATGGAAGAAGCTGGCTTTCAGGTTTAATAAAAGCATATTCAACTCTATTTAGCCTTCTTGTGACGTGTTGAGAGTGTGCATTTTTTGTGTGTAAAGCATAATGTGTTAATGCTGAATGTAGCTTAAAATTAATCTACTCAATGGAGAGTATATGTAATTATTTGGTGTAAGTGCAGAGGAAGGTGGTGGCACAGCTTTCAATACAGTCCTTTGGACAAAATAATGCAGTAAAAATGAAGGCTATTTTTATATTGAGACACACACACACACACACACACACACACACAAATTTAACTGACATCCACTTTGCAGCTGCCATAATTGAAAGATGTTGACATATTTGCATAGCTCCTGTTGACTTTTGAATCTGCATATTTACTGTTTCACCGTTTCCTCTGTGATTCATTAAAATGCACACACACACACACACACACACACACACACACACACACACACACACACGCACACACACACACACACACACATACACACACACACACACACACACAGACAGATGTATACACACACACAAACACAGGCAGACAGATGTACACACAAAGAAAGACTGCCTGTGCATATACTGTAGTGTATTCCAGTCTATATAATTGGTTTAGCAGCTTTACAAACCACTTGTAACCTAAGTGCTAACAGGTTAACAACATTATAAATCATACACTGCTAGGCCCATCAAAGGGTCACAGAAATAGACGTGCTGTATTTTCCCATCTCCTCAATAACAGACACACTAACCAGTAACAGACACACAAAGGATGCACACTGGTAGTTCTCTCTCCTGCCTCCAAGTCCAATTGCCAGATATTGATTGAGTTGCAGGGGGAGGCAATGAATCCATTTTATTAGTCAAAACCTGCACCTGCTTTTTTAACCAATGGGGGATTTGCCACTAGCTAATAAATATATGAGAGGATTTCAGGGCAGCACACCTTAGCAGGATTATAGCCTCAGTGCACCACAATTCATTGTCAAAGTTAAAGACACAAAATGGTAAGGCTTTTGTGTGTAAGCCGCAAAGAAATCAGACCTACTACACAGCATACACATCACACACAGATATTACCAAAAGATTCTCTTTCAGTGCATCAATATTTTCATACACACATAATTGCTTAATTATGCATTGAAATATAATACACCATAATACATTAGAACACATACAGTCACTTTATTCCTGAAGGACACTATTGTACAAGCTTCACACTGTTCTATAGGGATGCACTTTTAGCCATATGCTGATGTTTTAATGATAATTGGCCTCTCATTCACACAGTCAGCAGTATTGTCACAATAAACATTAGAACATTGGTAAAAACATTTTTTTACTGACTGCAATGTTCACTGGGCAATATTTTAACTTGGCAGGCAACATATTTAGCTATCTTCAGTGTCATCACATAATCACCAGTGCTTGGCTTTTTCATGCCAAGACAAGCGTAATATGCTGTTAATAAAAAGGATGTCTTTAATGGCAAACCAATTAGAACCAGTATAAAGCATGCAGGCACCTGCAGAGAAATCAGGAGTGGCTAGATTGGCTGTTTAATCTAAACATGTTTTAAAGTTTGCTTAAACCATCTGAAATTGCAGCCACATCTAAACTGAATAAAACTGTATATCAGCACAATGTTGTTTGTTTCTCATTTAGTACCCCCGATGGACTTTCCTTCACTAACCATTGTTTACCTTTGCAGAACAGTTTCAGAATAGCTACACCAAATGCATATACCATGCCCTCTATTAATATTGGCACCCTTGGTAAATATGAGCAAAGAAGGCTGTGAAAATTTGTCTTTATTGTTTAACTTTTTGATCTTTTATTCAAAGAATTCATAAAAATTCTCTGCTCTCATGGATATCAAACAATTGCAAACACAGCACAGGTTTATAAAAAATATATATATTTGTTAAATATAGGTGCGCAACAATTATTGGCACCCTTTTAAACAATAATTTTTTTACCTCCCTTTGCCAAAATAACAGTTCTGAGTCTTCTCCAATAATGCCTGATCAGGTTGGAGAATACATGGCAAGGGATCCACAGATATCATTCCTCCATACAGAATCTCTTCAGATCCTTCAAATTTCATGGTCCACGCTTGTGGACCCTCTCCTTCAGTTCACCCCACAGGTTTTCTATGGGTTTCAAATCAAAGGACTGGGATGGCCATGGCAGGACCTTGATTTGGTGGTCAGTAAACCATGTTTGTGTTGATTTTGATGTATGTTTTGGATCAGTGTCCTGCTGGAAGATCCAACCATGGTCCTCTGGCAGAAAAACAGCCCTAAAACATTAAAGAGCCACCACCATGTTTATATATTTTTCTCATATGGATTCAATGGGGTGCCAATAATTGTTGCACACCTATATTTAACAAAGATATTTATTTGGAAAACCTGTGTTGTGTTTGCAATTGTTTGATATCCATGAGAACATTTTTGTGATCTTTTTAAACAAAAGATTAAAGACTTCTTTGCTCATACTTACCAAGGGTGCCAATATTAGTGGTGGGCATTGTAGTTATGACAAGTTCTGTGGGTGTTTTCTAAAGTGATAAGCAAGTAGGATAACCAGAGGCATGAAAAGAAATTATGTAAATGTTTCATTATGCTGTGTCACATTAATTAGGCCGTTACGGTAGTTGGATTATATTGGTTTGAAATATTGTCCTATATTGTGCTCTTTATATTTCAAATCAATAGGCAATCTAATCAGATTAATGAAATAATACCCAACTGGAGCTCTGCCAAACACGTTTCTCAGGGTTTGGTTGTCAACAATTCACACAAAGCTGCTGAATCAGGGTTTTGTAGTCTGTTGTATTGTTTGATTGGTTGATTTCTGAAGGTATCGGTAGGCCTACATGTAATTGCTTGATTGCTATTTTGTGATCTTAGCTGTTCCAGGTGAATGAACTCGTATTGTGAGTTGTGAGTTTACCACATACAAAGGTGCACAGATGAGAATATAGTGTAATAGTGTGTCTTACTTTGTAAAATTTGTCAGTAATATAGTGAAACATGCCTAGACATGGATGATATCTAGAGCTCAAACTTAAAAGTATGCCAAAAAAAGCCATGGGGTGTACTTACTTTTTCACATTACTGTAACACAGCACATTGAGGTTCAATGTTTTGTTTTGTTTTTTGTTTTTTTTTGCCTTCAGGTTGTTTGATCCAGTTGATGATCAGCTATGGCTTCATGAGTATTTCACACTAACAAGTGTTTGTATTATAAACCACAAAAAAACATACAGGCAATATACTGTTCTTCATAAATACAGTTCAAAACTGTAAATGATGATGCCTTTGAGGAAGAAAATATTAACAACAAGCTACTGTTCTTAATAATACCATTTTTTTTTTTCAGTTAAGTCAGAATGTTTCTTGAATATGCCCATAACTCATCTGAGCTAAATCTATGCATCTATTTCCATCAACTCATTTAACATATAGTCAAGGTAAAGAAATAAAATAAAAAAATAGGTGTAAAATATTATAGATCAGTGATCTTTCTTCCTGTTTGTCATGCAGAGATGTTGCTTGCACAGTCACGTTCAGGAACTCAAGGCCCAATTGGCTAGCTACAACTTTTGTGATCGGTTCGTCCATGTGTCTGTCCTTGTGTGTTTGTCTCTCAGAGATTCTGGTAAGCGCAATATTTCAAGAATGTTTGTAAGATTTATATGGAATAATCATTATAACCAGCAGATGAACTGATTAGATTTTGGTCTTCATCCCTGTCAAGGTCACATCAAAGTCTAAAGTCTATAAGAGTTTTTCTCAAAATATTATTTTCTGTTTGTCTTATAGAGTTACTTGTATGTTACTTGTATGTTCATGTTCAGTAACTCAAGCCAAGGCTCTCTAAATTTTTTTGCGATTGGTTCATCCTTGTGTCTGTCCATACGTCCAGACCCTCCAACTAAGGGCATCACCAAAAATTTGTATGCATTTGGAACTATGCATCAGGAGAGATGAAATCCAGTCTGTAATCACCTTATCAATTAACTGAATAGCTAGAGAAATCTTAATCACGGGATGAATATACCATAAGCATAAAAATTACTAGGGAAATTCTCTTGGTGGGTAGTGGGGATGAAGATAGATACTCAGTAATTCTGTAGTGTAAAACCATAGTGAACTAACACAAATTGATGTGCAAATCCTCACTTCAATCTGCCATGTTTCATTAAAAGCATAGATGCAAGTCTCTGTACTCATACATCTGATGTAAGCCTCCATTTCTTCAGATTTATTCTTAGAACACAGCATGTGCATATTAAAGACATTAGAGATGGTAGTGGAAGTTTCTAAATCCTGCATTGTATTCCACCCCTGCTCACATTTTTCTTGGCTTTCTTTTTCTGTGGGTAGATTTTCCACCTCCAATCATTACAGCCACACTTATTAAATGAGAGATTACACAGAAAGAAGAAACTCCTGGCTGTAGGAAATTCTGTGATTGTTGCTGCTTTTTTGTCCAAGTCTTGCAGGAGAAAAGTCCATAAGAAGACATGCAAAAACACATTGAAGCATATAAATATTCCCAAACATGAACAATTGTGGTTAATTCACAAGTTAAAACTGGATGTTAAAATAATAATAATAATAATAAAAACAAACAACACAGAGCACCGAGCTGTTTCCTGTAGCCTTACTCACATTGAGATCAAGGCATATCAGGCCTGTCAAAGTTACCACACTGAACCAAGAGATGTGTTCTCTCTTGGACAGAGGTGTGATTGAATTGTAGACCACATGATTCACAGCAATGGGTTCTATTCAATCGTTTCCATCCTAGACTTGAGTGGGTATGAATCGTTTCCCCTTCTTCCATGTGCCAAGGTTGCCAGATGTAATTCATGATACTAATTCATCTGCATGACACCTATTGCCACGTTCCTATTGCTCTAGAACACTGATGCTTTATAAGGTTTGTCTACCAAGGACAGGCCTTACTGCTATTCTTGGATGATTGAGACTTCTAAAAGAGACCTCTCAAATAAAATTAAGCACATTTTTATAGCATAATAGGTGCACTTTAAGACCTTGGATTTTGCTGATGCATTCGCTAATGGAAGGAACAGCCAGCAGATCTACTGTCCAAAATGAATGGAGAGATTTTGCACCCCTAGTTCCTGAGTATGAGGGTGTTCAGTTCATTTTGTCCAAAGGCCACATAACATTGTGTAGTTAAAAAAAAAAAAATACATTAAAGGGTGCATTCATTAACCTAGAAGCCAATGGGTAGCACAATAACACAGTTAGGCAATAGGCACCTTGCCTTTTTTGAAAACTGTTGGATTTCAATAACAACTCCAAACGTATTGCAAGGGATAATTGGAGAGGAATGCACAGCACTGTCCATGATGGAACAACCTCCGACATCACCTGACCTTAACGTAATCAAGCTGCTTTGGGAGGAGTTGGGAATCAAAAATTTCAGGAGTGAGGCCCTGAAAAATGAAATAAAATTGAAAACCAAACAAATCTGAGGATTGCAAAATTATATGTCTGTGGAGGGTGTTCCGGCTATGGCTGCCATCACATCATCTACGTAGGTGCCACACAATAGTGGTGGCTGAGTATATCCCCCTATACTATGTAAAGCCCTTTGACTGTCTATAAAAGCGCTAAATAAATTTAAGGAATTAATAATATTATTATTATAGGGAGACTTAATTTGAAACACAATAGGAGAAAACTCACTCCAGTGCAAGTATTTGGTTACTGTCAAACAGGAAATAAATGCAAAGAAAATGTACAGTAATTTTTCATATGAGGAATCATTCGAGGAATCAATAACACCAGATTTTCTTGACTCAAATTGTATTAAATTTAAATGTAAGAACATAATAAGGACTTTGATTGGAATTTCGATGTCTATATAAAAGAGTGCTACACTACAGACATCCTTTTATCTCTTTCGGGTTAGTGGAAGGGCAGTTTTTCAAGCACAAATTGACTGGGTCTAACTGCAACCTATTTGAAAGATGGAGCTGTTGTTAGCTCTTTTTATTTCAGGCAATTGCAGGTCCTCAGAAATGTCTTGCTGTATGAAGTTCAAAAAGTCCCAAGCCTTTACTCCTTTGTGAATACTATACCTTAAAAGCAGACAATTTATGAGACCTGTGGTTGGGGAGATTTGGTAAATGGCAAGCTCTGTCTGGGTACTATTTAATTGCCCAGGTGAAACATTGTCGTCTCTTTGCCTTGTGCTGCAGCTCCTTAGCTCACAGCAAATTGGAGCCTAAGAGGATCTGAAGAAAAGAAAAATAGACTGCTGCCTCAATTGTCTCTGCTGATTTTATTTATTTATTTATTTATTTATTTATTTATTTAGCCCATATATCTGTCAGCCTGTCTATTCTGTTGATTATGCGCACTTCCTTTGCCTAAGGGAGACATATGAGAGGCTGTGCTTAAACTGTTTTAGAGCATTTAGAACAAATGTTTAAATGTCCTTATGTTAAAATACAACTTTTGTTGTATGTACACTGCCAAATCTTCATTTTGTATCTTCTATTTTCTATATCTGAAGAGAGAAGAAACAAAAACACCCAAGCTCATCAAAGCTCTATGTTCTCTAAATCTTGATTTTTATCTTGTTGACTCCCAGCAGTTCTTTTAGCTAACAAGGAAGTTCATTTTAATAACACTCAAGACTTAAAGGAATAGTTTGCCCTGAAAATTACAATTCTGTCATCAATTTCTCACCCTTGTGTCATTCCAAACCCAGAGAGTTTCGTTCATCTTCGGAACATAATGTAAAGACATTTTTAATGAAACCTTTTACCATTTACAGTCCAGTAACCAAAACATTCAAGCTCCAAAAAGTTCATAAAGGCATTGTAAAAGTAATCCATGTGACTCCGGTGGTTTAATCGCAATTTTCTGAAGCGTTACAAATGATTTGTGTGCGCAAAAAAACACCTAAAATTAAGTCTTTATTCACAAAATATATTCACTTCGGCATAGATTTCTGTTGCACATTCACGAGAGTATCACGATCCATTAGTGTTGTGTTGATGCAAGAGCAGACAAAAAAATGCAAGCCGTCCTCTATGTTGAAATCTACAGATATCTTTGTTACAAAGCTTGTTATATGTGACTCAGTTTGTGTACAGCATCCCTCTTCCTCTGTTTCTGGCAAAATCTTTACCTGATGCATTTCACATGCAACTAACATGCAGATCCACATGTACTTAAATATGTAGTGATCTGAATAGCAATGTGCATGGTTATGACGTATATGAGGAGCATGCAACAAAAGTCTGACTATGGCCCAGAGTTATCAATACATATTATGTAATCGGCTTGTTGTAATGTTTCCACTAGTTGTTAGTGTTTTGTGTTGGTCATTGTGATCTGTTGGAAAAAGTGTTCTTGTTAAAAGAAAACACTCAGATAGCACACACACCTCTAGCCAATGTCAGCACAAATTACACCAAAACATCTGCAGCTCGTTTGCTAATTGTAAAACATTTGCATAATATTTTGAACTACTATTAACTACTTGTCTGTTAAGACAAGTCAGATTTTTTATTCAGTTGCTGATTGTAGTCAATCGTATGTTACCTTACTTTCCACAAAAAAAATTAAATACAATTATGTTGATTCAGCAAGGGAGGAAATATTGCATGAAGGGAACTTGAGATGAATGTGCTTATCACAGGTCGAGATTTAATAAATGATCACCAAGAGGGGGTGCTGTCTTACAACGCTGACTGGTTTAAATCACTGACTCATTTGTGGTGTTTTGTTAGTTGTAGTGCATTTTGATCATGAAATTATCTATTGTGCCAAACTGCATATTTGTACAAAGAGATAGAGAGATGTGCTTTGAAAGAGTGAACTTAGTAAATAACGCTTGTTAGCCATTGAAAAAAAAAAATTAATCTTTGCATTGCATTGCACATTTTGTGTAGCTTCCGAGTTTATGTTGCTGTCATTTCTTAGTAAATTCTTATGAGTTCTAAGTCTATATAAAAGTATCATGATAAATCATAGCTCCAGTCAAATATGTGAACCTTTAATGTGTACTTACAAGCAGTGCTTGCTCACTTAAGATCAGGATGTCAGGATGTTTTTTTCTCTCTGACTCCAACATCTTTGTCTTTTGTGTGCACTCTCTCTCTCTCTGTCTTCTCTCTCTCTCTCTCTCTCTCTCTCTCTCTCTCTCTCTCTCTCTCTCTCTGTGTGTGACAGTACTGGGAGGGCCAGAGTCTCGTGGAGTCCTGAGGAAAATCAGTGAAATGTTGGAGATAATTTTGAAGAGAATTGACACTCTAGCAAAACTCAGCAACACCAGCAAAAGCCACAGCCTGGAGGAGCTCAGCTCTACTCTTGAAAGGTACACAGTGTGCGTGTGTGTGTGTGTGTGTGTGTGTGTGTGTGTGTGTGTGTGTGTGTGTGATGTGGGAGTCTTGCTTAAAATCTTCTCAGAATTAGAATTTTTTTCCTCATAGTCTCCATGGTGACAGAGCCCCTCGTACCAGGGGTTGAGAGATTTTATGTTGTCATGACTGGATGTCAGTGGTGTTTTGGTCTTGTTTCCTGCACATTGCGGCTTCAGTACTAAATTATACACACTTAAAAATGACGTGTTAGTATCCTACACAATTTTTTGTGTTATTACTATTTCAGAACGAGTTAAATTATCCAATAAATGTGTTAAAAATGAAAGAAAATTCACACGAGTGATCAACATGTGTTAAATTATTGTCCAGTCACGTTGCCAACTGCGTTGCTGACATCATCATCCAATTCTGAACTCACCTCAAAGAAAATGTTCGCTGCTTTGAGCTTTTGATTTGTTACAGCTGAGTCCTGAGGCGAGGAAACAAAATGACCACAGGTAAGTTAGCATTCATCACTATTTACCATTATCGCTGCTGAAAGTGCCTGGCCTAGTTTGTAATATTCAGGGAGTTCTCGAAAATTTATTAATGGGAATACAGTAACTCAGCAAGGGATAATTTACTTTACCTATTGTGACGACTTCAACAGTGAATATCATTTACTGCTTCCTCAGTGTTGGCTTTATGCTACTAGTGTCATGTGTTTATGTTGGCTGTGAAATCTGGACTGAGGTTATTTTATAATTTGGTGGATGCTGTCACCAATCACAGTAGGAATGAGTGATGTTAACCTAGACGCTCACCTGAGTAGATAACATTACGTTAGCATACAGCTCATGGTAATGTTAGACATTCCCATTACCTTTTTGAAAGTTATCGATAATGTAGCATTACAGCTATTCATAATGTTTTTATACAGAGAGTGGGTTAACATTAATTACATTTAGCAAGTCTTTTGGATGAGACAAGCTATTAGCTTGAGTAGTAATTAGCATGAGTAGTAATTAGCATGAGGAGGATGGGTTAGAGCTGTGTTTCGTCATGTATTTGGTGAATGTTAATGCTGGTTAACAGGTGCAGACAGTCAGTGGCTAACGGATCTTAGCTAGCTCAGTAATGTCGAGGCCAAAAGTTCTTCACAAGGATAATGTGACAAAAAAGAAAGGCTGGGGTTTAGGTTGTAATGCTTTCCACTATTTCTGTGATGTTGGTTTATTTAATTAGGTTTTGCAAAAACAAAAATTGTTGGTGAGGTGCTAAAGGCTGGAAAATAAATATTCACAAGTTAGCTAGATTTTCCTGTTGACTCTACAGCACCATTTTGTTAATTTCGTTCAAAATTACACAATTTGGCTTTCTGTAAAGCAATTTCTCCGTAGCTAACATCTACCCAATACTCTTTTTGCTATTTTACATTTTTTCAAATGGAAGACAATGGGACTCTTGTCTTCCCAGATGGCAGGGAGATTTGTAAGAAGATACATCAACTCCAATTCTTATATGGTAAATGGTAAATGTGCACTTATATAGCGCTTTTATCCAAAGCGCTTTACACTGTGTCTCATTCACCCATTCACACACACACACTCACACATCAATGGTAGCACAGCTGCCATGCAAGGCGCTAGCTTGCCATCGGGAGCAACTTGGGGTTCAGTGTCTTGCCCAAGGACACTTCGGCATGTGGAGTCACCCGGGCCGGGAATCGACCCGCCAACCCTACGATTAGTGGACAACCCACTCTACCAACTGCGCCACAGCCGCCCCATATATCTTATATCTGTCAAATGTTTTAATTGTTTTAATAAATGTCACCTGAATTTCATGCAATTGTTTGTTTATTTTGTGAGCATTTTAGTAGAATTTAACATATAAATAAATTGCATTTTAGGATAATTGTGTGTGTATGTGTGGGGGGGTATAAACTTCAATTAAATTTTATTTGTATAGCGCTTTTTACAATAGATATTGTCTCAAAGCAGCTTTACAGATATATCAACACGGTATACAGATATTAAAAGTGTGACTTATCCCGACTGAGCAAGATGGTGGCAAGGAAAAACTCCCTAAGATGTTAAGAGGAAGAAACCTTGAAAGGAACCAGACTCAGAAGGGAACCCATCCTCATCTGGGTAACAGATAGTGTGGAAAAAGTCCATTATGGATTTATATGATTGGCCTTAGAAGCAGCCGTAGTCCCAGCAATCTCAAATTTGAGTAGATGAGAGCTCCATCCAGAGGTAGGACATCCGAAATGGATCAGGCAGGTCCGGAGAGCAGAAAGGATCAGGATCTCTAGTATCTCCATAAAATCGTGTGTGGCTCGACAGAAGGAGAGAGGGAGAGAAAAGATTATTAGTGCTGTGCTTAGTGTAACAGAAAGTCTAGTCTAGCCTAGACTTAAACACTGGGACTGTGAGACTCTAGGAAGACTGTGTCTGAATGCATGAACTAATATTTCTGCATCATGTAGTGACAATATATTTCTAATCTTAGAAATATTTCTGAGATGAAAGAAGGCTATCCTAGTAATATTATCTACATGAGCATCAAATGATAGGCTGTCAATAATCACACCAAGGTCTTTTACTGCTGCACATGATGAAACAGAAAGTCCATCCAGAGTAACTATGTGATCAGAAAGCTTACTTCTAGCTGCATGTGGTCCTAACACAAGTACTTCTGTCTTATCAGAATTCAGTAAAAGGAAGTTAGTTAGCATCCAACGTCTAATGTCCTTTACACAATCCTCAACTTTACTAAGCTGCTATCTGTCCTCTGGCTTCACTGAAACATACAACTGTGTATCATTAGCATAACAGTGGAAGTTAATTCCATGTTTACGAATAATTTGACCTAGAGGTAGCATATATAAAGTAAAAAGCAGTGGGCCTAAAACAAGATTGTGGAGCACCAAATTTAACCTCAGTATGCGTGGAGAAGTCTCCATTTACATCTACGAACTGAGCCAGGAGAGGACTGTTCCCTAAATGCCAACAACATTTTCTATCAAGGAGAATAGTATGATCTATAGTATCAAAAGCTGCACTAAGGTCAAGTAACACAAGCAGCGAGACACAACCCTGATCAGAGGCCAGTAGTCGATCATTCACTTTTTTAAACTAACACTGTCTCTGTGCTATGATGAGGTCTAAATCCTGACTGATACATTTCATTAATGTTGTTCCTATGCAACATGAGCATGGCTGCTGTGCTAGAACCTTTTCTAAGATCTTGGAGATGAAGGGGAGATTCGATATTGGTCTATAGCTGGACAATTATGGGGGTCAAGGTCAGGTTTTTAATCAGGGGTTTAATAACTGCTAATTTAAGTGATTTAGGTACATAGCCAGTGCTAAGCGAAGAATTGATTATATTTAAAAGTGGTTCAATTACTCCAGGACAAATCTGTATAAAGAAAGATGTAGGTACAGGATCTAGTACTGTATGCAAGTTGATGAATTTACTGAAGAGATTAATGTAGCTAATTCGGTCTCTCTAAGGGGAGTAAAACATTCTAAACATTGGTCTGATATTGCTATATTATCTTCTATAGGGTTAGTTATAATACTGTCTTGTTTTAATTTAATAGCCTGAATTTCACATCTAATATTTTCAATCTTACCAATTAAAAATTTCATGAAATCTTCACTGCTATGTAATGATTGTGTATTTCTTTCTGTAGTAGTTTTATTCCTAGTTAATTTTTGCTACTGTGTTGAATAGGAATCTCAAATTGTTTTTGTTATCTCCTATTAACATGGAGAGATAGACTTTTCTAGCATCGCTAAGAGATTTTCTATAGTTCTGTAGGCTCTCCTTCCATGCTGTTTGAAATACTACCAATTTGGTTTGACGCCATTTACGTTCTAATTGTCGAGTGGTCTGTTTTAAGGTACGCATTTTATCGTTATACCAGGGTGCTAGTTTTTTCTCTTTAATTAATTTTCTTTTGAGTGGCGCCACTCTATCTAGCGTGTAGCGGCGTGTTGACTCTAAGCATTCAGTCGCCTAATCGAGTTCTATCGGAACAAACGGTGATCCAAATCTAATTGATGTCTCTGCGAGATTTTTTATGTAGCTCGGTGCAGTAGCTGAGTTGAAAGAACGTTTTATGCGGTAGCAAGGCGAGATGAAAATATTTTGATCAATACATATTATGAATGAGATAAGATAATGGTCTGAGACAACTTCAGACTGAGGAAAAATTACAATGTTTTCTATATTTAACCTGTATGTTAGTATAAGGTCAAGAGTGTGGACACAAGATGGACACAACCGCTGTTCTCAGAGGGTCTTCCAGGTTATCAAAATGAATATTAAAATCACCTACGATTAATGCTTTATCAACAGAAACAACCAGGTTTGAGATAAAGTCTGCAAATTCACTAAGAAATTCAGTATATGGCCCTGGGGGTCTGTAAATATAATTAGAGTAATTGACTTATTTTTTGTGGCTACATAAGTTATACTGGTATAAAGAATTTCAAAAGAATTACATTTATAACTAGCTTTTTGTGTGATGTCTTGATTTTGACTATGGATGAGACCAAAACCTCCTCCTCTACCAGTTGATGTACATAACTGTATCCAGGAGGACTGGCTTCATTTAATGCTATGTACTCGTTTGGTTTAATCCAAGTTTCCCTTAAAAACATTAAATTACATTCCTGATCAGTAATGATTTCGTTAACAAAAAGAGCCTTAGACGCAAGAGATCTAATGTTTAATAGCCCTAGCTTCAGATTAAAGGTGCTGGATGTGCATTCAGTATGGTCTAATTTGATGTAAATTAGGTTACTAAAACAAACTTTCCGAAATTTTCTATGTATTTGTATAGCTCGGGGAACAGACACAGTCTCTATTGTATGTACTACAAGTGTTGAACTATTAATTGAACATTGCTTATGATGAACGTTGTTACTGTCGGAAGATGTACTTACGTTGGGCAGTCACTTCGTGTGTAGAGCCTTGGAGATGTTGTCTGAGAGCAGTTCCGCTCCAAGGCTGCTGGGGTGCAGGCCATCAAGACGAAACAACCTAGGACCCTCCAAGAACAGATTCCAGTTATTAACAAACAGCAGATTCTGTTCATTACACCAAGAAACTAACCAGTCATTCAAAGCAAGAACACCACATCTGTGTTATTTTTGTGTAAATTTTTAACACATCTTTGTGTGGAAATGTATGAACACAGCATGTATTAAATGAAAGCAGCACAAAATGTGCTGTCCTTAATTAGACATGCAGGTATTAAAAATGTAAACGTGTTATTAACACATCTGTTTGTGAGTGTAGTTAAAATACATTTATCTAAATCATTGTAATTTGTCAGTAATTTGCATCTTAACAACCTAATGAATAGTCATTGGATAACACTTGACAAAGGTTCCCTTTATTGATATTATTTACAGAATTAGTCAATATTATACAATATTTAGTTCACTCATTTGAATGATTAGTTTGAAGTAGCAAAAGTGTGCTAATATTTAATTTAACAGCACTTAGAAATATCACTGTTAAGTTCTTGTCCGATACTACTCAGAACCAAAATTTGGACCCTGCCCTGGCTGATTTCCTCTTGTCCTAGCTCGGGAAGAAGTTCACACAAACACAATTCAGTATCACAAACACATGTGTGTGTGTGTGTGTGTGTGTGTGTGTGTGTGTGTATACAGTATCTCACAAAAGTGAGTAGACCCCTCACATTTTTGTAAATATTTGATTATATCTTTTCGTGTGACAAGTGGTCATCTTGACAGTGACAGTGGTCATTTTGCAGGTGTGTTCTGGGTCATTATCATGCTGAAAATCTGCCCTGCAGCCCAGTCTCCAAAGGGAGGGGATCATGCTCTACTTCAGTATGTCACAGTACATGTTGCCATACATGGTTCCCTCAATGAACTGTAGCTCCCCAGTGCCGGCAGTACTCATGCAGCCCTAGACCATGACACTCCCACCACCATGCTTGACTGTAGGCAAGACACACTTGTCTCTGTACTCTTCACCTGGTTGCCACCACACACCCTTGACACCATCTGAACAAATTAGGTTATTTTGGAATCATCAGACCACATGACATGGTTCCAGTAATCCATGTCCTTAGTCTACTTGTCTTCAGAAAACTGTTTGCGGGCTTACTTGTGCATCATCTTTAGAAGAGGCTTCCTTCTGGGATGACAGCCATGCAGACCAATTTGATGTAATGTGCGGCGTATGATCTGAACACTGACAGACTGACCTCCCACCCCTTCAACCTCTGCAGCAATGCTGGTAGCACTCATATGTCTATTACTCAAAGACAACTTCTGGATATGACGCTGAGCACGTTCACTCAACTTCGTTGGTCGACCATGGTGAGGCCTGTTCTGAGTGGAACCTGTCCTGTTAAACCGCTGTATGGTATTGGCCAACTAGAATGTGGGAGTGTGAGAGCAATAACACCAAATTTAAAACACCTACTCCCCATTCACACCTGAAACCTTGTAACACCAAGAAGTCACAGACACCGGGGAAAGAAAATGGCTAATTTGGCCAAATTTGGATATTTTCACTTAGGGGTGTACTCACTTTTGTGAGATACTGTATATATATATATATATATATATATATATATATATATATATATATATATATATATATATATATATGTGTGTGTATACACCGGAAAAATAATAAATTATGATAATGTCAATTGGCTTCAGTGATACAGGAACTAAGGTATCTGTTCAAGCAGACAATAGGAAGAAGGAGGAGGGCGGAAAGGAGGAGGAGGGTGGGGGCGATTAGGAATGCACAAAACAACTCTATCAATTCTTGTACATTGCACTACAGACTAGGGACCTTTAGAATTGAGACACAGCTCATACCATAAAACTTATGAGTATCACTCCTCTTATGTGTATTCGCTACATAAAATTAAAATTTTAACAATAATTTGTTAAATTGAAACTGTTACTACACTTATTATGGGATGTCAGTCTATGCTGGCAACATGCAACACTCTGTTCAGCTGTGGCTTCTTTGGGAATTATTGTCATAGGTGGTGCTGAAATAAACAAAAAAATTGCCCATATTGTGTCTGAAATGTCAGCTAATTAATATATATTTCTTGTTTATTGAACTGTTGTATAAAAACAATATCACATTTGCAATCATGCTGTTGTACTGAATATGTGAAACAGCTGTAGACCGAGTGCCACAGGTAATTTCAAAAAGTACTTTTTCTTCTGCAGTATTGCTTAATTGAAGCAGGTATCAACATTTACAATGGATTTAAAAGTTTGCACACCCCTGTTAAAATTACAGGTTTTTCTGATGTAAAAAATTTAACTAAGATTTTAATATGATATTAATCAGAAACACTTCACTGATCACAGGTGAACAATAATTACTTTTGAATATTAGTCATATACCCCATTATAAAAGGGTGTGCACACTTATGCAACCAGGTTAATGTAAGTTGCCACTGAATACATCCACCTGTTCCTTGACTAACCCTTCCCAGATCTGGGCTACCACCTCTGTGTACAGATACCACTCCTCTAAACATAAGTGCCACCCCATTGTACAGCCCTAGGAGTTTGGTAGTCTGCTTTTCAGTGTTGTATTAATATCTGTTAGCATTTTTTTATCCATCCATTCATCCATCCAAGCTTCCCTTTCCCGAGCCACATTAACCAGCTCTGACTGGGGGATCCCGAGGCGTTCCCAGGCCAGTGTGGAAATATAGTCTCTCCACCTAGTCCTGGGTCTTCCAGGAGGTCTTCTCCTGGCTGGACGTGCCTGAAACACCTTCCTAGGGAGGCGCCCAGGGGGCATCCTTACCAGTTGCCCGAACCACCTCAACTGGCTCCTTTCAATGCAAAGGAGCAGCGGCTCTATTCTGAGTTCCTCTCGGATAGCTGAGCTTCTCACCCTATCTCTAAGGGAGAGGCCAGCCACCCTCCTGAGAAATCCCATTTCGGCTGCTTGTACCCGCGATCTAGTTCTTTCGGTCACTACCCAATCTTCATGACCATAGGTGAGTGTAGAAATGAAAATTGCCCAGTAGATCGAGAGTTTTGCCTTCCGGCTCTTTTCGTCACAACGGTGCGGTAAAGCGATTGCTCCGATTCTCCAGCCAAGCTCCCGCTCCAATGTCCCCTCAATCGTGAACAAGACCCCAAGGTACTTGAACTCCTTCACTTGGGTTATGTTCTCATTCACTACCCGGAGTAGGCACTCTATCGGTTTCCTGCTGAGAGCCATGGCCTCAGATTTAGAGGTGCTAATCTTCATCCCAGCCTCTTCGTACTCGGCTGCAAACCAATCCAGTTCGTGCTGGAGGTCACGGACTGATGATGCCATCATGTGATCAGATCAGTGATGAGATCCTCAGGTCACCAAACCGCAACCCTCTATATCCTGTCCATGAATATCACGAAGAGGATTGGTGACAAAGCGCAGCCCTGGCGGAGACCAACCCCCACTTGGAACAAGTCAGACTTTTTGCCGAGCCTCAGGACACAACTCTCGTTTTGGGCATACAGCGATTGGAAAGCCTTAAGAAGGGAACCCTTCACCCCATACTCCCTCCGCACCTACCACAGTAGACCCCTGGGCACACGGACATACTCCTTCTCCAGATCCACAATACACATGTAGACCGGATGGGCATACTCCCAGGCCCCCTCCAAGATCCTTGCGAGAGTAAAGAGCTGGTCCGCTGTTCCACGTCCAGGACGAAATCCGCATTGTTTCTCCTCAATCCAAGGTTCGACTATTAGCTGAACTTTCCATTCCAGCACCTTGGAGTAGACTTTACCATGGAGGCTGAGAAGTGTGATACCCCTATAATTGGCAGACACTTTCTGGTCCCCCTTTTTAAACAGGGGAACCACCACCGCGGTCTGCCACTTCTTGTTCACTGTCCCCGACTTCCATGCAATGTACAAGAGGCGTGTCATCCAAGATATCCCCTCCACACTCAGAGCTTTCAGCATTTCTGGCCGGATCTCATCAATCCCCAGGTATTTGCCACTGTGTAGTTGATTGACTACATCAGTAACCTCCACCACAGAAATTGTCTATGATCCCCCATCAGCCTCCACCTCTGCCTCTACCATAGAGGGTGTGTTAGTCGGATTCAGGAGCTCCTCAAAGTGTTCCTTCCATCGTGCAATTACTTCCTCAGTTGAGGTCAACAGCGTCCCATCCTTACTGTACACAGCTTGAATGGTTCCCCGTTTCCCCTTCCTGAGGTGGCGGATGGTTTTCCAGAAACACATTGGTGCCGACCAAATGTCCTTCTCCATGTCCTCTCCGAACTTCTCCCACACCCACTGCTTTGCTTCTTTCACGGCAAAAGCTGCAGTGGCTGCGGAAGCTGCGGTACCTTGCAACTGCCTCCGGAGTCCCCTGGGATAACACATCTCGGAAGGCCTCCTTCTTCAGTCGGAAGGCTTCCCTGACCACCGGTGTCCACCATGGTGTTCGAGGGTTACCGCCCCTTGAGACACCTTTGCCTTTGTTTATTTATTAGTTTTCATATGATTCATTTACATGTGATTAATTTACATATGATTCATTTTCATGTGATTCATATTTATGCATGTGACTCATTTACAATTTAATTACAATTTAATTAATTTTCATGTGAAATCATATTCATGTAATTCATTTACCTTTTCTCCCCTCCCTTCCCTTTCCCAAATATTTAATTGAGAAGAAAATAAATAAATAAATACATTTTTAAAAAATCCAAACGTCCAAAATCCAAAAAAAAACGGAGATGGTCAGATCCCTCACTTTAATCTGGTGGCGCTCTCTCGCGCGGCGTAAAATATCATCACAGTCACTGTGATAATGGAATCTGCACACAATAGCTCGTGGTCGTTCACCAGACTTCGGCTTCGGCTGAAGGGTCCGGCTGGACCGGTCCAAAACCGGCTCCTTCTCCAGACCAAACGCCTCCGTTAACAAGGCCGCTACAGCAGCGGTTGTACAGGTGTCAGCGCCCTCTGGAACTCCAACTATCCTAACGTTATTGCATTAGTGAGGCACCTAAGACCTTGAGACCACAACTCTCCACTGCAGCTTCAGCAATGGAGGCTTTGAACATTGTCCACTCGGGTTCAATGCCCCCAACCTCCACAGGGATGCCAGAAAAATTCCGCTGGATGTGTGAGTTGAAGATCTCACGGACAGGGGCCTCCTCCAGACGTTCCCAGTTTACCCGCATGAACCGTTTGGGCTTTCCAGGTCTGTCCAGAGTCTTCCCCCACCTCTTGATCCAACTCACCTCCAGATGGTGATCAATTGACAGCTCCGCCCCTCTCTTCACTCAAGTGTCCAGAACATGCGGCCTCAGATCAGATGATACAATTACAAAATCGATCATAGACCTTCGGCCTAGGTTGCTCTGGTACCAAGTACACTTATGAGCCTTCTTATGTTCGAACAGGGTATTTTTTATAGACAGTCCATGACTAGCACAGAAGTCCAATAACAATTGCCCACTCAGATTTAGTTCAGGGAGGCCGTTCCTCCCAATCATGCCTCTCCAGTTGTCTCCATCATTGCCCACGTGCGCGTTGAAGTCCCCCAGCAGAACTATGGAGTCCCCTACTGGTGCCCCATACAGGACTCTGTTCTGGGTTTCCAAGAAGGCCGAGTACTCTGAACTGGTGTTTGGTGCATATGCATGTACAACAGTCAGAGTTATCCCACCCACAACCCGTAGGCGTAAGGAGGCAGCCCTCTTGTCCACCGGTGTAAACTCCAACGTAACGGCACTCAGCCGGAGACTTGTGAGTATCCCCACACCCACCCGGCGCCTCGCACCCAGGTCAACTCCAGAGTAGAATAGAGTCCATCCCCTATACAGGAGTACGGTTCCAGACCCGAGACTGTGCGTAGATGTAAGCCACACCAGATCTAGCCGGTAGCGCTCCACCTCCTGCACAAGTTCCAGTTCCTTCCCCCACAGAGAGGTGAAGTTCCACATACCCAGAGCCAGCCTCTTCCGCCTGAGACCTTCACTGCCACCCATGGTGCAGTGCACCCGACCCCCACGGTTCACCCCATGAGTGGTGGGCTCATAGGATAGAGAGGGGGGTCCCACATTGCTTTTTCGGGCTTTGCCCGGCTGGGCTCCATGGCAAACCCAGCCACCAGGCGCTCGCAGTCGGGCCCTCCCTCTGGGCCTGGATCCAGACAGGGGCCCCGGGCTTCCTCCAGACAGGGTAACTCCTCCTCTCGTTATCTTTTCCATGAGGGTTTTGGAACCATTCTTAGTCTGGCCCCTCCCCTGAGACCACTTTTCCTTGAGAGACCCTACCAGGAGCACAAGGCTTCAGACAACGCAGCCCTCAGGTTCATCGGGACACACAAACCTCTCCACCACGATAAGGTGACGGTTCCCGGAGAACCTTTTTTTTTTATATGAACTACAATTATTTGATAAGGTTGAAATCTTGGCTCACCTAAATTTGACTTCATGTTAGCAATTAAGAATATTTAATCAAGTTTTCTACCTGATTTTTGTCTTAAATAGCATTATAATGCAAGTAGATTACACTGCTCACTTACATTTTCTTAGTAACAACCTCAGAGTAAAATAAGTGTTTCATGCCTCCCCTGTCTAGGACACGCGCATGCCTCTCCTGCCCCAGCACTCCACAAAAATCAGATTTGTGTGACACTTAAGAGTACCATTAATTTGTTAATTTCAATACAAATAGAGTACCTTCAAAAGAGACTTAAGGAGGGGACCAAACACAAGTTCTGACTTTGAGGGAAGTACTTTCTAAACTTTCAAAAAAATAAATAAATAACTAAATAAATAACCAGAATGAACAACAAAATTTTTACCTTACTCCCTCTCTAACCAAATACAGGAGAAAACATGGGCATTAACAAAAATTGGCTCCACCTCCCTCCAGCTTCCTACTGTTATTTAAATAATTACATTATTAACAGTTTCCTAAATCTCTTCCTTTGTGTAGAACAAAAAACAGAGTAGCAGCAAATTACCAAGTCTATTTTAGTAAACAATATGTTGTACACTAACAAGAAGATGGGGATGGGTAGAGTGCACGCACGGACGCGCACGCACACACTAGCATCTGGAACAAGCAACACTGATCTCATCAGCCTGGAGACAAAAAAAGCCCCCCAAAACTGAGTTTCCTCTTCCTTGTTATCCATCAGCTCTTCCTCCAGCATTTGATGGTAACTAGAGTCAACTGATCTCCATTAAGCTGTACATTGAGGAGAGAGAGTGAAAGCACGAGAGAGCAAAACACAAAAAGACTGCACATAAATAGTAAAAGAAAAATAATAACACCTTGGGATGCAAGTCTAAATCTCAATTAATTTTTTTCCTTACTTAGGGTTCCTGCTTTTCTCAAAACTTAAAGGGTTCTTTTTCTCCTCAGAGCTTCCTTGGAGCTTGATAGTCTGCTCACTTTCCTTTGATTTGTTCACTACAACATTTGCATAAATTAGGGCATCAGTGCATGTTTCATGTAAATTGGTTGTATATGAGGGTAAATTGGGGTGTGTCATATGCGTATGCTATGTAAATCAGAGACTGAGTCACCATTTGAGATCTTTGATGTCATACAATAGTTTCACGACCCACTTGCATATTCATTAATACATTCCGTGTTATCATTCCGTGTTATCAAACCTAAACTTGCTTCTCATATGAATAAGGGCCTACGTGTGCAAAAAAAAAAAGTTGAACTTCATTTCAAATAAGGAAGAAGCTCAAAAGAATTTTTCTCCCTTCCCATACTGTTAGGAGTGGTACGATTTTAACATCCAAGATTTCAACACAGTGCGTCTAAACATAATGTGCGTGTGTGTGTGTGTGTGTGTGTGTGTGTAGGTTTCAGCCGATGGGACTAGTGGAACGGATTCAGGCCATTGCCCAGAATGTGTCTGAAATGGCTGTGCGTATGGAGCAGATCCTGCAGATGAGTAAAAATGCTGCCACAGGTGCCTATACTAATATACTCACCTAACCCTAATACACCTTAATTTAACTTTGTAATAAATGGTAAATGTGCACTTACATAGCACTTTTATCCAAAGCACTTTACACTGTGTCTCATTCACCCATTCACCCACACACATGCAAGGCACTAGCTTGCCATCAGGAGCAACTTGGGGTTCAGTGTCTTGCCCAAGGACACTTCAGCATTTGGATTCACCCAGGCCAGGAATCGAACCACCAACCCTACGATTAGTGAACAACCCACTCTACCAACTGCGCCACAACCGCCACACTGCACCACAACCGCCTGTAATTTAGATTAGCAAAATAATTCCTAATACTTAATTAAAGGTTTACCAATCCTGAATGTCCCAGTACTCCCGGTTCTTACGTACTTCGGTCTGATATTACTGCTGCCCTCACTTGTTTTAAACTTATTTCTGTAGCTGTGGGTTTCAATAAATATAGTTCTTTTGAAATAACTGGATCAGTCATTGCCATTTCTTGTTTTTGTAATCAACTGAACCACAGAAGCATTTTATTTCTCCAGCAGATTTCAATGTTGTAGCCTTTTGTTGATTAAACTCCAAGTATTTATTTGTTATCTCTATGTATTCATCGTTTTTAGTTTACATTTTCTTTTGCACTCTGCTGGAATATTTTCCCTATTGTTACCACTGTCAGGATCATTCCTGTAATCAGACAGAACGATGCATATTCCCTTTGTGTGTGATCATGCTTGCTGGAGCTTAGCAGCCTGTTGAATAAAGAACAGCAGTGCTTCTTTAATTAGGCTAACTGAGACCCAGTTCCAGACAGCACAGAGGATTTTTATTAATCAAGGCAATCGGATGTTGCTAATATTCTGTTTCTCCCACTGCCTCACGGCACAGTGGGATAAACCTTGGTCATCAAATATGCATTTATCTGTGTCCACTGGCATGCCAATGTATAATGATGCAACCAGAAGGACATAAATGTGACATTTTCAAACCAAAAGGAGGGAACCAAGGAGGCAGATAAGGATAAGATTTAACCTTCTCCTGCCTCATTAAAGTTGTCACAGTTTTGATCTCCTTTAACAACCGTTTTCATACTGTTCTCTTATGGAGAAATAATGTCAAACTGAATGTCTGTCTGTGTCATCTGCAGGGAGAGACGGAATAGCAGGGCAGTGCGAAATCCCAAAAGATCCTAGCTACCCAGACTGTGCAAGTAAAGTTGATGTATGTTGATATTACCTTGACTCATTAGAGATCTCTCACTGCGCTACAGTACATTTCTTCTATCCTTTATTTTATTGAGTTATGGCCTGACAATATCAAGCCACCAAATGCCATATTTTCTGTCTCTGTTAGGAATGTAATGCAATGGCTGTGTTTGTATCTGTAACTGTTTACTGCTCCAAATATTTGTATTTTAGATTCATATTTAAACCAGCAATGGGTCTGAAAGGTTTATTAATTTAATTTAATATTTATTAATTTTTTAACCCTACTACTCCAAAAACACTGGAAAATGGGCTGCTAGAAAAATAAGTAATTTTTCATTTAGAATTATAATAAAAATAGCAATTTGTAGAACATAACTTCAATTCAATAAAATTTTATTTGTATAGTGCTTTTTACAATGGACGTTGTCTCAAAGCAGCTTTACAAAAGCATATAAACATGGTATACAGACAAAAAATAAATAAATAGTGCACATCCTTTTCATGTCTGTCTGTGGAGTTTCTTCTCACCTCCCAAAAGCATTGTTGGTGGATTGGCTAAGATATAATACCTCAAGGCATGTATGAGTGTGAATGTATGTGCGTCCTATAATGGACTGGAGTTCCATTCAGGGTGTATTTTAGCCTTATACCCATAGTTCTCAGGACCCACTGTGACACTGACCAGGATAAAGAGATTTCTGAAAGTGAGTGTGACAATGCAAATGCAAACAATAATAAAGGGAAACATGTGGGTTTAATTTATTAGTGTGCACATTTTTGGTTTGAATAATGCAAAATTTAATTTACTTTAATCTACAATTAATGAACTGACAATAGTAAGTCTTGTATTGCAAAATACTTTTTGTCAGACTTGCACCTTTTTACATCTTGTTCAGCCTTGTTTCAGTGTCCTTTACTTCATGTCAATGATGTTAATTGTCTTTGGATATCTTTGAATTGTTGTTCAGAAACGACAGCATGTTCTTCTGCTTCCTGTAAACCATGTAAAACTGTTTGTAACTCTCCCACTCGGTTATGCTAGTGGATGAGGGCCAGATGGACATCAGACCCCTGTTATGCCTTCTATGGAGTTGATGGCTCCGACTGCTCCTTCCTCATCTACCTGAGTGAGGTGGAGTGGTTCTGCCCCCTGCTTGGCTGGAGGAATCAGAGCATTCAGCCCACCATCAGCACCCCACCAAAGACACAAGTGAGAGAATTAGCAGAACTTGTACCAGTGTTCTCCAAGAATCTTCTAGGAGATGGTTCAAGAATTATATTTATGTCTTCCAATTTTATTGGAGTACGTAAAACTAATTGTGCTCTTTTTTCAGACAGAATTAAATAGTGGGCACAGGTAGTTTTTATTCAGCTCAGACATATTTTTTAAGATGTTCCTGCTCAACAATATAAGAACACTAACTACTTCAGCTTTTGCTATTAGTTATATAATAGATAGAACTGATTTATTGTAACTGCTGAATTATATGCAAGTATGTACAGTATATTAGGTAGACTAGAAGTTAAATCCCATATTTACAGGTTTAATTAATATTGATTGGATTTATTGTATTTGATTCTATTTATTGTAATACTGATTTATTGTAATTGCTGAATTACATGCAAGTATGTACAGTACATTAGGTAGACTAGAAGTTAAATCCCATATTTACAGGTTTAATGAATATTGATTAGACAACAGAATTTTATAATGGTTGAAGGGATGAGTGTGGGGATGGCTGGTTGATTTGAAAGCTAGGGAGAGAAAGAGAGGAAAAGCCATAAAAATGTATTTTGGACATTTAGAACATTCTCAACTGTATTTAAAGAGAGAAGATCAGCATATTAGGTAGACTAGAATCCTATTAGCATGCACATGAACATACAGTGATACAGTGAAGGCAAAGCGCTGATTAATATTTTCAGAAGAAATACTTTAATCAGCAAGCTAAATCCCATATTTACAGGTTTAATGAATATTGATTGGACAACAGAATATTAGAATGGATGGAAGGACGGGAGGGTGGATGGGCAGTTGAAAAGAAAGCTTGGGAGAGAAAAAGAGGAAAAGCCATAAAAAAGTATGTTGGACATTTACAACATTTTAAACTGCATTTAAAAAGAGAAGATCTTTTAAAAATATATATATATTCCAGTAGAGTACAGCTTTATTCTTTTTGGAGCATATTCAGAGTCTACAGATTAGGTCCAAAAGTTATACCAGTATTTATGCAGTGAAATCTGCATGTATTATGCAAATCGCCTGTGTGTAGTTCACACTTCAAGGTTTCCAAGTTTGTTTTTAGTAGATGCGTTCATAACAGGGTTTTTGAATAACATCTAGACTACTGCCTTTAACACAAGCACTTTCCTTTAAGCCCGGAAAAATTGGTGATATTAAATGCGGAATGAATACGGAAATCACATTTTGTTCGCCCTTTGCTGTCAAATGTAATATAAAAGCAAGAGACAATGAAAAAAATAAAAAGACATACTTGAGGTAAATGAGATTGAAATAAGCATTTAATAGGAGTCTTATATATTGTCAATATATTGCTGCATTAATAGTCCTAGTAGTAATTGTTATGTTAATCAGAGCAATTTTGTATAATTTAACCATACGGCAATCATTTACTAAGCTTGTGACTCATGCTAAGTGTTCATAATTATATCATATTTAATAATTGGTCCTGGAAATAAGCATGTCTCTGATTAAGATGCTGTCTTAAGGTGCTCTGATGTCCTACGTGTGAATGGAATTTTTTTATGCACTTTAAAGGCAGATTAACCTTAATTTATTAGTAGAGTCAAATGTATGTGTTTAATATTAATATCTCAAATGGCATTCCATAGTTTTACACAGTGACCCACAGTATTTAAACCCCAGTGTTGCTGGACTTAATGCTGCTTCTCGCTCAAGTTGATATTGCACATGAAAAATGCAATTTAGAGTCGCTCTGTTTTAGGCAAGTTGTCTGTCAAAACTTCTCAATACTTCTCAATAAGTGTGGAGCTATTTTTGAGGTCTGAATATTGATGTGTGCAATTTGGGCATTAAATCCTCACTATGTGCACTTAACTCAACCTTGAATACAGCCCTTTATGAATAGTGGTTCAGAAAATTATTAATTTTATGCTGTGCTGCACAACAGGGTGTCTCGGGAATAAGTGTGTGAGTTAGGCATTTTGTACAGCCTGTGTTGTTTACAATAGAGTAAAACTAGGCCAGTTAGAGTAGACTGCTCGAACAGTTCTGCTGCTGTGGTGATTCACTGGCTTGTGCATGTTCATACACCTGACTCTCTGACTCTCTATGGTAGTTAAAGTATGCCTCGCACAGAGTCATAGAACATAACAGATACAGTGCCCTCCAGAATTATTGTTACCCTTCATATAAATGAGCAAAAATTGTATAAAACAAACATTACATACAATAATTCAAAGTTTCCAGTCAAACAATAGGAAGGATTATTAATCATTGTTCTAACAAAAATCATTCAATTTTTTCTTGCCAATAATTGACACGGTTGTGAAATGTTTAAAATAAATTCAACTAATTTGTTATTCTTGAAAATATTACATATTTTTTTTCTTTTTCGTGCACTGTGTTTCTATGCATTTGTTATATTTTCCTTTGTGTCCTGTTCCTATTGTTATTATTGAGTAGCATAGATACATTTATAGTGTCCTGCCTTTTACTGTACACATGTCCAGACCTCACTGTACAGCACTCCGCTGTCTTTAATGTACTTAATAAACAAATCTAACTGTGTATCTCTTTAGGCAATAGTTCGTGCTGATATGGGCCCCCTTCTGGAGCAGGTTGGATCAGGGAAAGAGTCTCTGAGCTTCATGAGGAGGCGGATACGCAGGTTGGCTGTGCAGTGGGCCGTAGCTGCTCGCAGGCTGGACGAGCATCTGCGCAACCAACAGAGGCAGCAGAAGAGGGTGAGCGTATGTATTCTCACACTGTGTATGCCAGGGGTACTCTTCAACGTCACATGTCAGCATGGGTTATTATGGGAGTCCAAGCTGAGCATCGTCTGCAAAGATTTGCAGATTTGCAGATTTATTTGAAGGTTTGTCTAAAGTGCAAAATATTTTATGGATATTTTACATAAAATAGTATCTTTCATGCATAATTTCATGAACATGATTTCATTGCTTTTAATATACAAGATGTGATCAATTCATGTCATACCAATTACATTATGAAATCTCATGAGGATGTTGGCATTGATGGGAATTATAACTATGTTATTAAATTTAGGCGCTTATAACTTGCACAGTAGATTAGTGCAGAAGTAATGTGCTGTTGCAGAATTCCAGGGACCTGGGTTTCATTCTCAGCTTGTGTGTGAGTTCAGTGTTCTATTTTATTCAGGGCTTTGAAAATACATGATCAAATCATGTTGGATGTATGAAACCAAATTATGTTAATGTTACTCAGTTAAATTGTGAGGTGTCCTTGAGCTGTGGAAGGGTGCTAAATAAATAAAACTTTTTATTATCCATCCATACATTTTCTGTACCGCTTATTCTTACTTGGTTGCGGGGAACCTGGAGCCTATCCCAGGAGGCATGGGGCAGAAAGTGGTGGACCCCCTGGACGGGTTGCCAGTCTGTCGCAGGGCACAATCACATACACATTCACACACAACGGACACTTTTTCCCCCACTTTTCATCATCATCATCATCATCATCATCATCATCATCATGTATACACATTTGAATAATTAAATTCAAATTCAAATTAAGTAAATTCAGTGAGTAAAATCAAATTTCTCAATTTGATTGGATTTAATCATATTTCTTTTCCCATCCGCAAAAATTCAGGCATTTGACAAGGTAGATACATTTTCTTCTTTTTCTCAGCCTTTGTTTCATGATTTTATTTTTTAGATTTAATTCTGATAATTTGCTATAAAACAAGATCTTGGCTGCTGCAGAGTATTTTTAAACTAACCCAATGTGGTAACCATGTCGTTAACTGTCCTGTTTGCTGCTCCTCCCCCAAGTAGGGGGCAGCATGATTCATGTCCCAAATGGGTCTCTATTAGTACTTTGTTCAATGATAACTCTATGGAGCTGTATGGGACAGTGCATGTGTTGCCCTTTGATTATGTGACATCCAGAAAGCAAATCATTGTCTTATAAATCAAATTATAATGTAATTTGTTTCATACACACACACACACACACACACACACACACACACATAAACAGTATGACATACTGAAATGATTATTACAAGTGTCTGTGATATAAAATAAAATTTACATAGAGTTAGAGAAAGGGAAAGTATTTTTTAATATAAAAATAGAATGTAAGGATATAAAGATAGGTGACAGCAACATTTTGACTATAGTTGGTATAAAATGCAGATATGTGCACTTATTTTGTGCAATATAATGCTGTGCAACATTAAGCTGATGTAGTTGTACTGAAATTGCCTACATATATAATAAATATCTATTACATACTCAGAAAAGATGGATGAATAGTCTCAAAGGAATGTAGGCAGTGTGGTTGTTGGTGTTGTCCTGGTTCAGGGCCCGAATGGCCTGTGGGAAGAAACTCCTCCTCTTTCTTGCTGTGTTGGCCTTCAGGGAGTAGATGTGTGTCCCTGACCGCAACAGAGAGAAGAGTCCATTATATACTGTGCCTTCCACTTGGTAATTTCTCTGCTATCATGGATATCAAACAATTGCAAACACAGCTCAGGTTTATCAAAAATAAATATTTAAAAAAAAAAAAAAAAAAAAAAAAAAAAAAAAAAAAAAAAAAAAAAAAAAAAAAAAAAAAAAAAAAAAAAAAAAAAAAAAAAAAAAAAAAAAAAAAAAAAAAAATTTTTTTTTTTTCATAATAAGAAGTTCCAGTCAACTGGAAATGTAATGAATCAACCTGTAATTGGATGCGTATCTATATTGTCTTAAGGTACTGTGAAGAGAATGGTTTGAGTGGCCAAAAAATCTCCAAGGATCACAGCTGGAGAATTGCAGATGTTAGTTCAATCTTGGGGTCAGAAAATCTCCAAAACTACAATCTGAAGTCACCTACATCACCACAAGTTGTTTGTAAGGGTTTAAAAACTCACCTCGTAGAGGCACAGGTTACAAACAAGATCCAGGGTCTAACAGCATGTAGGGGGGAAAAAACAAAAACCACAAATAACTTTCACCACATTTGTTGTGTATTATAAGAAAATATATACAAGTATATACAAATATATACAAATAACCCACACTCACACTCTCTTACAAAAGAAATATATATAATGGATTAAAGTCTTTTTGGATCATTCTCACCCGTTTAGGTGAGCGTATCCAACCTATGGCGCTGAGTCCACATAGAGTCTTGTGATAACTTGAGCACAGAACCAAACACAGTGTGGATGATGGCAACTACTAGACAACACTAATAGCTAACGTGCTATTCATTAAAATAATTAAACACACATACATATACAGTGAGGGAAAGAAGTATTTGATCCCCATCTGATTTTGTACGTTTGCCCACTGACAAAGAAATGATCAGTCTATAATTTTAATGGTAGGTTTATTTGAACAGTGAGAGACAGAATAACAACAAGAAAATCCAGAAAAACACTCTTAAAGGGCGTGCTCCTAATCTCAGCTTGTTACCTGTATAAAAGACACCTGTCCACAGAAGCAATCAATCAGATTCCAAACTCTCCACCATGGCCAAGACCAAAGAGCTCTCCAAGGATCTCAGGGACAAGATTGTAGACCTACACAAGTCTGGAATGGGCTACAAGACCATTGCCAAGCAGCTTGGTGAGAAGGTGACAACAGTTGGTGCGATTATTCGCAAATGGAAGAAACACAAATGAACTGTCAATCTCCCTCGACCTTGGGCTCCATGCAAGATCTCACCTCATGGAGTTGCAATGATCATGAGAACAGTGAGGAATCAGCCCAGAACTACACGGGAGGATCTTGTCAATGATCTCAAGGCAGCTGGGACCATAGTCACCAAGAAAACAATAGGTAACACTCTATGCCGTGAAGGACTGAAATCCTGCAGCGCCCGCAAGGTCCCCCTTCTTAAGAAGGAACATATACATGCCCGTCTGAAGTTTGCCAATGAACAACTGAATGATTCAGAGGACAACTGGGTGAAAGTGTTGTGGTCAGATGAGACCAAAATGGTGCTCTTTGGCATCAACTCAACTCGCCGTGTTTGGAGGAGGAGGAATGCTGCCTATGACCCCAAGAACACCATCCCCATCGTCAAACATAGAGGTGGAAACATTATGCTTTGGGGGTGTTTTTCTGCTAAAGGGACGGGACAACTTCACCGCATCAAAGGGACGATGGACGGGGCCATGTACCGTCAAATCTTGGGTGAGAACAGGGTTAGGCAATTTTTTTGTTGTTCTTCTCTCTCTCACTGTTCAAATAAATCTACCATTAAAATTATAGACTGATCATTTCTTTGTTAGTGGGCAAACATACAAAATCAGCAGGGGATCAAATACTTTTTTCCCCCACTGTATGTATATATAAACATGGAAATTATGTGGCAGAGCTACAAGAGTTTCAAGAAAAAAGCCTCTACTCTGATCCAAACATCTTCAGTTTGCCAGACACTACTGGAACTTTGAATTGGATCGGGTTCTATGGTATAACCAGATAGAGCTTTTTGGCATTAAATTTTGGCACACACAGAGAGGTAGCCATATGGAAAAGTACCTCATGCCCACGGTTAAATATGGTGGTGGCTCTTTAATGTTTTGGGGCTGTTTTTTCTGCCAGAGGACCTGGACATTTTGTTAGGATATATGGCATCATGGACTCTATGAAATATCAACAGATATTAAATGAAAACCTGACTGCCTCTACCAGAAAGCTTAAAATGGGCCATGGTTGGATCTTCCAGCAGGCCAATCATCCAAAACATTCATCAAAATCATCACAAATATGGTTTACTGATCACAAAATCAAGGTCCTGCCATGGCCATCCCAGTTCCCTGACTTGAACCCATAGAAAACCTGTAGGGTGAACTGAAGAGGAGAGTCCATCAGCGTGAACCTTGAAATTTGAAGGATCTGGCGAGATTCTGTGTGGAGGAATGGTCTCAGATCCCTTGCCTCCAACTTCATCAGGCATTATAGGAGAAGAGTCAGAGCTGTTATATAGGCAAAGGGAGGTAGTACAAAGTATTGACTAAAAGGGTGCCAATAATTGTGGCACACACACACACACACACACACACACACACACACACACACACACACATATATATATATATATATATATATATATATATATATATATATATATATATATATATATATATATATATATATATATATATATATATATATATATATATATTTGTTTGTTTGTTTATTTGTTTGTTTGTTTGTTTGTTTGAATGATAAACCTGTGCTGAATGAAACCAGACCTGAATGATTATAATGGTGCATCATAATACAACTTAAAGGCTAGTATTATATTTGTGGAGGAAATTTAAAGAAAGTAAAACATTTTTCTCTATGTAGTAACAAGGATACAAATGGGATAGGAAAAAAGTGAAAAGTGTATCTTTGGGAGATAATAGTTTAATAGTGTGTAATGCGCATCAGGAGTATTTCTATTATTTTATTATATGTTAATAGAATAAAAATATTTTTTATGAGATGTTAACTACTCTACTTCTTCTAAACTGAGTTGCTCATATTGAAATTCTCCTGCTAACTACACATGAAATTGATCTGATCTCTTTATCTTAGTAAATCAAGGCCATACTACACACCACAACAGGCACAATATTGGGAAAAACCAAACAGTATAATTATATCAAGGAGAGGCAACTCCAGTGAGTGTGGTGAGATCGTCATATAAAAGTGTTTCAGCATAGAAAGGATATTGATCAATAACCATAGCATTTGAACAGACAGTCCAAAGTGGTAGTGCAGTCCAGTAGATATTGCAGTCTAATAAAGTACTTGAGCTAGTGAGCAAAGTGGTGTTGGGGTTTAGACTTCATATCTTAAAGTGGAGTGTTGTGAAATATGACTGCCTAGGGGAGGAAGAAGAGAGGCTGGCAATATTGGTTCCAGTACATTTTCACCGATGGAAGGAAATATACTGTACTGACACTGAAGCCTATCAGGTTCCAGAATTTTCTCTGCTGCCCAATGTTAAGGCAATACATTTGGGTATTCCTTAGGATGTGGTAGAGGTCTTAATACGGAGGAAAAATAATATATATTTCCTTGGAAATGTGTTTAGTTCATTAAATCGCATATTATGCACTTGTGTACAGGTTTTTCAATGTTAGAGGCATACACTGTATGGTGTGTTTATGAATCTGCATAAACCACTCCAGGCTTACAACTCATTCAGGAAAATGACATTTCATTCTGTATGCTGTAGATGAATGACTCAGTTCTGAATGCAGCACAGGGGTGTGCTGTAGAGAAAACTACATCTCCCTTATGCACTCATTTTTGTGTGTGTTTGTCTGTGTCTCAGTTTCAGTTTTTATTTTAAGATGCACTGGGATATATTCCTCTGGGCTGCAGTGATAGACTAAGAATGCACATGGTGCAACCAAGTCTAATTCACACTACTGCCATTTGTGATGCATCAGTATCCGCACACCCTGCACATATCCTACATAACAGTTAAGATCATCATCAAACCATCAAATATTCTCTCTGAACCGGGAAGAAGTATGGATTTGATGACTATCTGAGTTTCCGTCCTGACAATACTTGTGCTCTTTCATTCTTCCCTTGTTTGAACTGATCCAATACAACATTCAGACTAGAGTTAGAGACTGTTTGAAATGCATACATCAGTAGATAGGTGAGTCTGTACATAAATGTAGCCATGTATCTTGCTGATTTGACAGGTCTTTCTATTTAGCTATCTTGCTTCTGCTGTTCTGCTCTGTGAATCACAGAAAACAGTACTGTGGGATTTTCCTGTGGAATGGGCTCAGTAATGCTTGAAAAGGGATCATTTTCTTCAAACGCTCTTAGCTGAGACTCTTGCTTGGATGTTCTGAGACATATTCACAATATAGAGACACATTTTCACATAGGGAAACAAAACTGCTTTTAGTCTTTAGTTGTTTCAAATATTATATGCATTTTTTTAAATGCATTAGGAAACAAATGGTCTATTGTATAAGATGCATATTGAACAACAAACAAGCAAATGATGAATTGTGGACAGATAGAAGTAACAATATAGATAACAAAGAATGCACACAAACAAATGTTGTCAAAAATATAGATTTTTCAATACATATTAATTCTGAATATTTGAAACGGTTTCAATACTCATTTTCGTCAGTATTGATACACCGATACCAGCTGCACTTTCTTTTTCGCTCTCTCTTCTACAGACAGCGAGCTGACACACACTGCAGTGTCCACATAGACCACTTAGCATTACGCAAGATGGCCCAGTAAACTGTTGTTGATAAATGTGTTGACCCATTGTAATTCTCAAAGCTAAGCTAATTCTCTTCAGAGCTCTCCTACCTAAGGAATCTCAGACAGCAGCGTTTCAGTTCTTTGACTATGGTCCAATGTAAATTAACTTAGATATTGTTGTGCTTAAAGGAATAGTTCAACCAAAAATTTAAATTCTGTCATCATTTACTCACACTCATGTCGTACCAATGAGGTCTGTCAGTCTTTTAAACAATTGTATTACCTCAAGATGTTTCATTAATGTAAAAAATAAACCTTGTTGTCATGTTATAGTCTTGTTAAATATATCTTTTTTTAGTTGTAGATAAAAATCTAAAATGTTATGCTCTTAATGTTGTGGCAATTTTTCCCCTTGGTCCATTGAAAATGGTGTTGATTGTCTATATTTGTCAAGGTATTGTATCACAGTTAGAAATTCCAGTATGATGAAAACACTAATACAAACTGAATATGTAAGTACAAAATAGTGAAACTGAAACTAAATAGAATGTAATAACAGACTAATTAAGAAGGTTAAACAAGCATAAAGGATACCAGAATCTAACCTGAATCGAAGTTGTCAAACTCATTATGGGTAACATGCCAAATAAGGGAGGCAGGAAGGTGTTTTACATAGGGGGTGCTGGAGAAGCATATATGTGCCTTGAGCTATGTTCTCACCCGAATGATAGTCAAATAATTTTTATTTTAACAGTGAATGTGTGTTGACTACAATAATTATACCACAGCCTGGTTGAACTCTTGAATCATAACGTCTTGATTAATTTTCTATAACAACAAGTCTCTGAATATTTACAACTGTAACAAATATGGTTTACATGCATAATATGTTAATCGGTTAATAAGTTTAATAAGACACAAAAACGTAGCTTGTCATCTTACAGAGAAAATGGAAAGCGTAAACTCTGTTCTGAAGACTCAAGTCTGGCAGATGTTCTGTAACATTAAATACAACTGTAAACATTTTAAAAGCTCCATGCATCATTCTTTAATAATTAAAAAATAATAATAATCGTTGGAAAATCACTGTGGTAAAAGAGAAATAACCCCCCATCTCCAACATAGAAACACAAAAATGTATAAATATCCAAAATTTTAAAGTTTGTTTAGCCTTTGTTTATTCTTTATTTATTTGTATATTTTTATTATTATTTTAGTTTTTCAGGCTGTAGTTGCAGTTATAGCAATCCTGAAATTCTGGGATGCTGCAATGCCAGCACCCCTACTTCCCCTCTCCATAGGCCACATTACACTTTGTCCAGTGTCAAGTGGGCCAGATAATAATAATAATAATAATAATAATAATAATAATAATAATAATAATAATAATAATAATAATAATAATAATAATAATAATAATAATAAAAAGAATCAGATAGTAGACCAATAATTACCAACACAAACTATTCCGCTTGAGTTTATCTGAAAGATACATTCTTAATGCACAAAAGGATTGAACTTCATTACAAAAAAAAACCTAAAATTAAACACAAAATTATGGTTTACCATACAGCCTTGCAGATGTTCACCCCTTCCCATAACCCCAACTCCCTTCACCTTTTCTACATTTTGTAGTGTAACAACAACCCCCCCCCCCCAAAAATAAATAAATAAATAAAAATAATATATACATAAATAATTAAATGGTAGCTTGCAAATAGGGTATTACCGTTAGCATATTTGATGTGTAGCTGAGTGTATTGCACTACTCTGCCCTCTAGTGGAGTAAGGGGACAATGACTTATTTTTCTTCTAATCATTAAATGTCCACAAGACAACATCCATAGACCACCTGCTTGACACTCCTGATCTAATCTGTTGGAAGAACCAGAAAGTAACATATAATTTGCATGGATTTGCATAGAACGAAGGTACCTTGAACAACAATAACTACTATAAACAAGATACAAGGCCATTTAAACACAAGTTATAGATACTGTAAAGTGAACTAGAGTTTAGCAAGATGAACATAATGTCATGGAATAGCACAAGACGCTAGTTCAATACTGTTGTTGTTGTAAACTTTTTTGTTGTGGTGATTGCAGACTTGACTCTTTCTGTGGAAGTACAAAGAATGTATCAAGAATGTAATGTGATATGACAGCTCTAATATATATGCAATATGTGTTTCATTTGAGCTGTCTGGTTATTGTTTTATCATGAAAAGCCTTAGATCAAGGTTAAAAACTAGTGTGTTTGCAAGTGATAATAATATAAACAAGAAATTACAAGACTAATTGCAGAAACTCAAACACACTGTCGAGACTAGCTAATTAACCAACATTCAGACAGCCAAATATTAACATTGGAATATCAACAGATTTCAGACATCAGTAATAAACAGACTTTGATTTTGAATTTGCAGGGAAGATGGTAGCACATAAGGGATTGCTGCATGAAAAACTTGAACTAACATGGGTTTTACAGCATCCTTAACTGGCTAAGTGTGAGCACTGGACATGGACTGCCAAGAACCAGCTATTGCTACAGCATTCTGGGAACTGGAGTTTACAAAGTCTTTTATCAATTTATCAATTATCAATTACTTTAAATTTTCAGTGCCCTGGCTGAGGGAAGGTGGTTCTCACCCAAAATTTGACGGTACACGGTCCCGTCCATCATCCCTTTGATGCGGTGAAGTCGTCCTGTCCCCTTAGCAGAAAAACACCCCCAAAGCATAATGTTTTCACCTCCATGTTTGACGGTGGGGATGGTGTTCTTGTGGTCATAGGCAGCATTCCATCTCCTCCAAACACGGCAAGTTGAATTGTGGCAAAGAGCTCCATTTTGGTCTCATCTGACCACCGGAGGACAACTGGTTGAAAGTGTTGTGGTCAGATGAGACCAAAAGGAAAATTTGAAAATTTAAAGTAATTACTAAGTCATTACAAAGTACTAAGTCATGTTTTGCAGAGGGGTCAAATACACATTTCCCTCATTAAAATGCAAATCAATTTATAACATTTTTGATGCGTTTTTTCGGGATTTTCTTGTTGTTATTCTGTCTGTCACTATTCAAGTATACCAATAGATATCCATAATAAATATCCAATAGATTTCGTTCCAATTCACAATTGTGTCCCACTTGTTGGCGATTCTTCACAAAAAATTAAAAATTTTTATCTTTATGTTTGAAGCCTGAAATGTGGCAAAAGGTTGAAAAGTTCAAGGGGGCCGAATACTTTCGCAAGGCACTGTATAATGAATCAAACTTTTAACATAAATCCACACTGTAACCCCTCCCCCTTTCCATCCCCTTAAAATAACCTGTCTACCAATCATCACACTGGTCAAAACCCAATCTTTTTTGTACCTATCCTCCAATTTTGTGACCTCCCCATCTCCCAAAATACAGAGTCTAGGGCAGAACGAGATCTGAGTGTTCAACACCTCACATACAAAGCTCTGCACCTTCAACAAAATTCTTGGATCTTACGACACCCCTAAAAACATGGATAGTTTCTCCATCTTCTGAATGGCATCGCCAGCAGGTGGGTGTGTCTTTAAGACCAAACCACAATTTAGAGGGGGTCCAATAGAACCGATGTAAAATCTTAAATTGTATAAGGCGCACCCTTGCTTCTCTAGATGCAGTTTATACTTTTTTCAATCCTAGCCCACTCCCCCTCCCCCAATTCCAAATTTAAATCTTTCTCCCATAATCTCTTGAGAGTGGTCGAGACTCCGTCCCCTAGACTCTGAATCAGTAAGGAGTAATACACTGATGCTTCGTGTCCTCTTCCAAAAGCAGAAATCACCTCTCCCAGAGTATTTGCTGCTTTAGGGGGGTGCATGCTACTCCCAAAAATAGTACAGAGCAAGTGGCGTAGTTGAAGATACCTAAAAAAACTGAGATCTGGGAATCCCAAAATGTTGAACCAATTTTTCAAAAGATATCATCACACCACTCTCATAAAGATCACCGATCGTATTAATCCCCCTCGTGATCCACTCTGACCAACAAAAAAGGGACTTATTAATACGTAGTTTGGGGTTTAGCCATAGGCTCGAGGCAACATTGAGATAAATATCAGAATCAAACACTCTGGACACTCGTGTCCACACTGAGTGCAGATGTGAAATAACAGGGTGTGATTTAACTTCTCTGGTGAGATTAATGGAAAGGCTTTGCAGTGGCAAAATAGGGGCAATAACTTATTGTTCAATGCAGAACCAGGGAGGGGCTGTGACCAATGAGCCAAATGTCTGAGACCAAACGCATAATAATAAAACAGAATCTTGGGTAGGCCTAGCCCACCCTTGTCAATCGGCCTATGTAACTTATTGAAATTTAACCTGGGACGCTTACCATTCCAAATAAAAGACTTCGCTATACTCTCAAATTGCTTGAAATATGAAAGAGGGACATCTATAGGGAGAGATTGTAGCAGGTAATTGAATTTTGAAATACAACTAATTTTAAACACATTAACCTTCCCGATCATAGATAAATGTAAAGAAGACCACCTGTCTACATCACTCGAAAATCTTTTTATTAACGGGTCAACATTAACACTACCTAAATCGGCCAAATTTTTTGGAAATAAAATACCCAAGTACTTAATGCCCTGTTTGGGCCACTGGAAGGCACCAGGCTGAAAGGCTGTTACTGGACAGTATGCTGTCAGAGCCAAAGCTTCAGATATAGAGCAGTTGACTTTGTATCCTGAGAATTTGGAAAAGGAATTAATAATTCTGCAAGGCATAGATTTAGTAGGGTCAGAGACGAATAATAAAATATAATCTGCATAAAGCAAAAGCTTATGTGCCACACCTCCCACCACCACCCCTGGAAAATCATTCTCCTTTCTTATCGCAGCTGCTAATGGTTCCAGGGCAAGACAGAACAATAATGGGGAAAGAGGGCAACCCTGCCGGGTGCGCCTATCCAGAGTAAAATAATCTGAAATTAGTCCATTTGTTTGTACTGCCGCTACAGGGTGACTATAAAGTAGCTTAATCAAGTGAGATGGCAGCAACCGGAGACTGATCATTCACTACTGACCACATGATATCAATGAGACGTCTAATGTTATCAGAATAGCTATGGCCCCGATTAAACCCCACCTGATCTATATGTATAAGAGATGTCATAACTTTAATTAATCGGTTAGCCAAAATTTTCGACAAAATTTTTACATCTAACTGGATCAGGGAATTGGACGATAGCTTTTACACTCACTTGGATCTTTGTCTTTTTTTAGAATCAGACTGATCCAGGCTTGTGTCAATGTTGGAGGAAGCTTTCCTTTCTTTAATGATTCTGTATAAATGATTTTTTCTTTAATGATTCTGTATATTCTAACAGAAGTGGAGCCAGTTCTGTAGCATATGATTTGAAAAACTCAGCGGCAAAGCCATCCGGCCCTGGAGACTTGCCTGTAGGCAGGGCCTTGATTACCTCACCAAGCTCCTCCAGGGTTATCTCAGAATCAAGAGAATTTTTTTGCTCCGTCGTCAATTTCGGGAGTTCTAATGGTTCCACAAAGTTTCTAATATCTTCATCGGTAGACGAAGACATTGAACTATAGAGATTCAAGTAAAATTCTTTAAAAGCATTATTGATATCAATGGCTGAAGTAAAAATTTCACTACTAACAGACTTCACTGTGGGAATGGTAGAAAGGGCCTCCCTCTGTTTTATATATCTAGCCAAAAGTTTTCCTGCTTTGTCCCCCGACTCAAAGTATGACTGTCTTGCGCTGAACAACCAAAACTCCACTTTTCTCGACAAAATAGTATTATATCTATATTTCAATCTGGTCAACTCTTTGAGACCATCAGACGACATTCGGTGCTTCAGCTCTGCCTCTGCACTTTTAATATGTCCTTCCAACTCCACAAGTTCTTGTGCTTTGGATTTTTTAATGAATGAGGCATACTGTATGATCCGACCCCTAAGAACCGCCTTAAGTGCCTCTCACGCCACGCCCACAGAGGATACTGAGGACCAGTTTGGTCTCCATATAAAAATCAAGTTCCATCTTTAACATTTGTCGAAAATCAGGATTTTGTAGAAGGGATACATTAAAGCACCAACTGAATGATTTCTTCTTCTCCGATTGTGGCCACACCTCTAAACTCACCAGGGCATGATCTGAGACTAGGATGTTTCGATTGAACAATCAGCAACAGATGAAATGAGTGATTTGGATATAAAAAACAAATCTATTCTAGAATAAATCTTATGGACTGAAGAATAAAATGTATAATCCCTACCAGATGGGTTCAAAAGTCTCCAAATATCTGCAAGACCAAGATTTTTACACATCCTGTGAAGCGTGACTGTTGCTCCAGGGGGCTTACCCACTTTTGCAACACTATGATTGAGGACTGAGTCCATCAAAAGATTAAAGTCTCCTCCCAATATTATATCATGTGGGGTGCCAGCAGAGTGCAACATCCCTTCTAGATCTATAAAAAAAAGCCCTGATGATCAGCATTGGGTGCATAAATATTAGCCAAAATAAGACTTTGCCCCTGAATTTCTGCTAAAACAATAATTACTCTCCATAATTTATCTTTAAACTGTTTGAGACAATTGAATTGTAGATGCTTATTTACCAATATAATGACGCCCCTGCTCTTACTCGAGCCAGCACTAAAGAAAACATGACCGCCTCATATCTTCCCAAATTTTTCAGCTTCCTGCGGGGAAAGATACGTTTCTTGAAGAAACACGATATCATATTTCTTACGCTTAAGAAAAGTAATGACCTTCCATCTTTTTATTGGGTGTCCCAACCCATTCACATTCCACGTGGAGAGAGATAGTACACTCATATTAACATCTGACATTTTGATATAACAGAAAAAATTAATTGTGTGCCAAAAACTAAATTATGAAGACCACAATTCAACATTGATGCAAGAATAAGACCCCAAGCTTCACCCCGAACAAAACAAACAGAAAAAAGAAAAACATGCGCATCAACCCCGCGCATGACAGTGCCAACCGGCGCCAATCCCCCTAAACTCAAAGAGTCCATGTACGCCTATGAGAGCCCCCGCGACAACTCTGGCATCGGATTGCACGATTCTGCCTCACAAATTTGTGAGGCAAAATTACATAACAAAAAATATTTTCTAAAATAAAATACACCCCAACCAATAAGCAGAGTAAACACAAATAATGTATAGACTAGTTCACAGAACTGCCTCAAAGGTGTTCCTTCACAAAACAAAACAAATTCTAGCCGATATAGAGCCGTTCAATTTCTTCAGACAGACAAACGAATAATCAGCCAGCCGGCTGTTATGAAAGAATGATGTCATTATTCCAACGTCCCATGGAAATACTCCACACATCGGACTTCAGCCAACAGGAGGCACAAGCGCAAGGAGCGAGCAGAGACATCTGCCACTGGAGCTAGCACAAAAGGAAACAAAACCGCATCCTGGCTCCTCTGATGGCCGCATAATTTTGCGGTCGTCTGTAGTGTCTATTATTAATCTGGGCTGGAACTTCATTGTAAAAGTGATCTTCTGTCCATGCCAAAGTTTCTTTAAGGCAGTGATATTTCACAAAACAAAACCATCTCTAGCCGTTCTGCGCCAACGCAAAAATAAATAGAAAATGGCGGCCATTTTCCTCCGAGATTCAGAGTACGCACAGCGAGTCGACCCACTCACAAGAAACATCCAATGCATTATTCACCCATTGATTCAATAAAAGACATTGCCTGATTGGGACACGAAAATACTTTGCTTCCGTCTTTGGTGTTTATTCTCAATCTGGCCGGAAACATCAGTGCAAAAGTGATCTTACGTTGGTGCAAGACTTTCTTGCATTCCTTGAACCGATCACGTTTCTCTCTTGTCGAGTTCGCAAAGTCCGGGAACAAGAAAATATTGTGATTCTTCCAAGAGAGCCTTCCTTTGCTCCTCGCCTGGCGCAACACAAGATCTTTATCGGATGATCTCAGAAATCTAGCCAGGATTGGTCGCGGCCTGTCTCCCTCGCCAGATCTCGAAGCCGGGACACTGTGGGCCTGCTCGAGTTCTAATTTATGGCCTGTTATGTCGAGCAGACTCAGGAAAAGCTCGTCCAGAAATTTCACCATATCTCTGCCTTCTTCATGCTCAGGAACTCCAATAATCCGCAAATTATTCCTTCAGCTTCGATTTTCCAAATCTTCCAATCTTTCAAATATTTTTTTCCAAGTCTCTCTTGGTTGCGGGCAGATTAGCAGATAATGCCCTTTCCGAAGACTCCAGATACTCGATTCGTTTCTCCGCATCCGCCACTCTTGTAACTAACTCGGAGAATTTTATTTCTATCGCGGTAACCGAACATCGTATTACAGCGAGATCTTCCAAGTCAGCAACAGCCTTCGTCAACATCCCCGACATGTTGGATAGTTGGCGCTGGATTTCTTTTCCCGCTGCACCACCCAAAACGAGTCCGCGGTCCACAGGCCCGTGCGGACTCTCATCTTGGACACGTAAGTGTCTCCAGAGCTCGAGGATTTTGACTTTTTTGCCATGTTTACCTCAAACAGCAAAAGTGTAACCGGGTATGCCAAATTTCACCAGATTATATCATGAAAATAATTAGAAAAGTTAGCAAAGTTCGCAGAGCTTTGTCTGTCACGTGACTCTCTGCCATCAATGTTGGTGTTCCACAGTTTAGTCATCCAGTCATTTTAAAACAAATTAATGGAGTACAGTATCAAACCCGTACAAGTTCTGTCGCTTGCCAGTTCCTCACAGCCTGCATTGTGTATTTAAAAGGATCAGTCTGATATTTCCTAAACGAAATAAATGACATTTTCTGCATTTTTTCTCTCTGTCCATCTTTCCCAGGTGCTCATACATGTGGGTTTTCTGACAGAGGAATCTGGCGATGTGTTCAGTCCTAAGGTCTTAAAAGGAGGGCCGCTGGGTGAGATGGTGCAGTGGGCCGACATCCTCAGTGCACTTCATGTGCTGGGACACGAGCTCAAGATCTCACTTTCAGTCAAAGAGCTACATGGGTGAGTTTAATATATTATATCTGCATTATATCTGCAGCTCCAAAGACATGGTTTGTGTAATTAATTTCTTTCAGTAACATGGATAGCTCCCAAGGCCATACACATTTTTTGCTGACTCTATTGTACAATTGAGCATTACATTACTTTATGTTTTCTTGCTTCAACAGTTCATTCAGTTCACAAAAATCACCTTCAACACTGCAGTTGTAACATTTAAATGGCTCTTGTATCAACTTGGTGTTTGTTTCGGGTTCTTGCAATTTCTATACAAGCCTCTATATAAGCATGTGACATGAATACACACAAACGCACACACACAATTGCCCTTCAATTATACAAATATTAATTCCTATATACAAATAGTAAAAAACAAGTACACCCCATGGAAATTGTTGGCTTTTATATATATAAATATGTATGTATATTTATATAAATATGTATATATATATATATATATATATATATATATATATATATATATATATATATATATATATATATATATATATATATATATATATATATATATATATATATATATATATATATATATATATATATATATATATATATATATATATATTGAAACTCAACGCAGCTGTATTATGTAGCATGGCAATGATCCAAAGAATAGGAGTAAATCCTAGTGCTAGAAATAAGTGAAAGAAACGGAAGCGTTTGGTTGCAATCTGGTTGTGCTACAGGTGGCACAACCAGATTGTGGGGCCAGTTCATTTTTCAAATTGGTGAAATATACGCAAAAACAAAAGAAATTAAATACTTTTTCACAGCACTGTGATAGCCTAATTTATGTTGAGTGGTTATATTTGATTACTAATTAAATTTGTGATTTGATTATGATCTGAATTATGGATCAGTTGCATGTTGGACCTGGTCGCACATCCTTCTTCATTTAACGTTTTTCTTTTATTCTCACCAAGCAGTCACAAAAAAGATCAAATTCATTCTTACTTTGTTGGTCAAACGCTGTAGAAAAACATATTTTATGTCTCTTCCTCTTTGAGCCAGTTAATTTAAAATTTCTTGAACATGAAAAGTTTAACAATCTTTCTTTCTTTCTTTCTTTCTTTCTTTCTTTCCATTTGCAATTTTTGTACAATCAGTATTTCTTTTAGCAATTATTGGATACACTACAGTAGATATCTTAAATAGATAATAAAATACAGTTTGATGCAGAAGCAAAGAACATATCTCAATGCCCATTTCTAAGTGGTGGGAGAAAGATGGGTTTTTATGACCTTCTACTGGTACCAAGTTCTGTGCACTTTTTACCAATATGCTGAGATGTTTTATCGCTTCTGTAAGGAGCAGCAAGGTGTTATGGTTTCTATAAGAATCCATAAAACCCAACATGTTTTAAACACATCTTCTATAGCTGAAGTTCACTCCACTGCTTCCTAGCAGAAACCCCAAATCTATTTGTTTTTTCTTACTCATTTGTGTAAACTGTACGCTATCGGTCCCCGTGCAGAGCCTGAAGATGACTCAGAGCTTGAGCAGCTCTGAAAAGCACAGCGTGACTGCACTGATGGTGCTACTCTAATCTGAAAGACTTTCAGTTATTAAATGCTCGCCTGCTGGTAGTGGGTGGTGTGCGTGCATGTTTGTGTTTGTATGTGGGCATGGATGCATATACTGTTTGTGTGTGTTTGAATTTGTATGTGATTTCAACGTTTATCAAAATACTATTATGTGTTACACGATGTGTTATTTTCCCACACAATGTGCGTACATGTGGAAAACTGATGGTTCTGTTAATGCAGTGCATAAACTTAATAGCAATGTAAGTGATGTCTAAATGAAACAGTGTTAAGCAAGATAAAGTGAGGGGGGTTGGGAGGGGGTGATAGAGTTACAGTACTGTCCAAAAGTCATATGTACGTAAAGACTATAAAGCAAAGATGACTTCAAAAATAATTAAATTAAACATTCCTACATCATATTATTATTAACAAAGGGCAAAGAACTTGGTACCAGTAGAAGGACACAGAGACAGTCAGAGAGGAGATAGAGATCTGAGTGTATACCTGTAGCTTTGAAAGAAAGGACAGTGTGTCAACCTGAATACATATAGAAGGATGTTGCAATGCTGTGATACTTTTCTGAGATTACGGTGTTCTTATGTGGTAAGATAAGAAAGAGATACTAATGTAACTCTGTACAACCTACAGTGTACAACCTACAGAACTAATCTACACAATGATTTATATATATATTATATATATATATATATATATATATATATATATATATATATATATATATATATATATAAAACAGTAAGCAGAAATAAACTATGCTCAATAAAACTCCTTTTTTTTTATTTCCTTTTATAGTCTGGTCCATAAGTATTTGGTCAGGGACACAATTTTCTTACTTTTGCCTCTGTACATCACCACGATGGAGCAATCAAGGTGTGATTGAAGTTTAGACTTTCCGCTTTAATTCAAGCAAGAATTACAGCCATTTTTTACATAGTACCTCCATTTTCTCATCCTCAAAAGTAACTGGACAAACCATCATTATTATAAAAATACCAATTATTGAAATAATTAGATCATATACAGTATATTATATTATATAATAATATTATTAGAAATAATATGCTTATAGACAACACTGTAAAACTGAACAAAGTACACCAAATATTGACTTTGTTTAGTCAATATTTGACTCTTAGTCAGAATAACTACAATGGATAGGACAATAGAATTTATACATACAGAATATCACAAAATATTTTTTAATCTAAAAATACATTTTCAATTTAATTTATAAGAATGTAATTGAATAAGAATGGATTTATAAGTAAATAGACACCAACACAGTTTTTTTTCTTACACTAAAAAAAATGCTCAATCTTTCTTTAAAAACACCTTAAACATTCATCAAATATTCCTGTACTTAGCTGAAGACAAACCCCAGAGATACATTTCCCATGTTATTGACGGAAAGACTAAGAAGAGTTCTCTTAGTCAGCTATTTCTGGGGCTTACTTCCTGTAACAACAATTAACACAAACAAGCCCCAGCCTGCATGCCATTGTAGTAAAATATAAACACATAAATTACATTATCACACAAAGCGAAAACAAATATTTGGCCCAGTAAAACTAAGAAGCTTATATTCAATGTAAATTATAGTTAGAAAGGAGACACTACCAATTCAAACTTAACACTTTAAATGAACCTTTAATTCCAACTTTACATTCATCATTCTTATAACTACAGACATTTTACTATTAGTTTCACAATTACTGAAATTTATGGTAACTGAGAGATACTTTGCCTTAAGAGGAATAATTAGGATGCTGAATCATTAAGAGGTTAATAAAAGAGATATAATATATGCATTGGAAAAGAAGCTTCCTACTGTTAGTCATGCAAAGCATTAACACATCTCTGTATTTTTACTTTCGCTTTTCAGCAAACTCATTCAAAAACACGTGCACACCCACGGCTCTGTGTTGGTCATGTGTCTCTCTCTCTTTCTCTCTCTCTCTCTCTCTCTCTCTCTCTCTCTCTCTCTAGCTTGTTACAGGCTGCTGAAAGCACAAAGAGACACACATAAGTAAACTCAGGCTAATTCAACACAAGTGAGAATCATCACACATCACATCATGTGTCCACAGCTAAACACTTAACCACGCCCCTGCCACCACAAACACGTTTCCAAACTTGCCAACATTGTACCATATAAATCAGCTGAATGATTGGGAAAAAAATTATGTCTTTTGTTAAGTTGGTAGTGTTTGTTTATGCCAGATTTGTAGTCAATTGTTCCAATAAGCACTTATAATGAAAACAGTAATGTGTTCTTTTAGTTTAAATTAATTGAACTGAATTATGAGAGTGAGTGAAAATACAGTCCAAAGATGGGGGCAAAGGAGAAGTTGATACATTTTTGATTATGTCATAGTAGAACTGTGGGCAGAACATGAAAAAATTAACCCGTTATCTACTGTTTCTCCAATAAATACTATTAAGTCAATAGAGTTGAAAACAGAAAACGTCTTGAGACTTCTCTCACTAAAAACCCTCCTCTTCCATGAGCACTTAACTAACCCGCAAAATGCCAACCCCCACATTATTTAAAAAATAATAATAATTAAATTACTCTGGCTCTTACAGCTCTTCTCAACTGACTTTGCTTCTCTGGAACTTAATTACAAATCTTGTATGGTAGCATTACTTGTATTTTTCTCAGCTTGATATATCACTTTGCTTGTATTTCCTCATTTGTAAGTTGCTTTTGGGTAAAAGCATCTGCTAAATAAATACATGAAAATGTAATGAGACCGGACTCGAAGTCCGGTCCTGGCCCTACCTGCTGGACGTACAAGCTCAAATAAATGTGACCTCACAGTCAACTGCAGCTAGTATTTCCGTGCTTGTATTGGAACGCCCACTTTTCAGAACCCATTCAGATGTAGATGAGTGAAGCTAAGTTCCCAGATGTGCCATTTCACTCATAAATATGTCACAATGAATAAAAATATGTTGAAAACCAATTCACCTTGTCTTTAAAGCTATCTTGAGCTGAGTGCTGTCTATCTATTGATATATTGATAAACTTTTTGTCAATAATAGTGGGCAAAATCTGTTTACTTTCACAAGAAGAGGACATTTGATTTTCATTGCAACCAACCAACCACATACCTTTTTGCAACAAATACTTCTTTACATTACACTAACTGTGTCAAAAAAAAAGATTGAATACTGTGAAGTATACAGTGGCAATATGTGGCTTTAAAGTTATTTTCCATGTGTATGGATAACCAGTGAGATTTCACCCTTCAAGATTCTTAAGCTTATGGTCAGTTAAATACACAAAAGATACTAAAGCTTTTGTGTCTGTAGTTAAGGTAAGGTAGAGAGAGAGATTGAGAGAAAAACAATTGGCACTTGAATTGTTTTTTAAGATATTCAACTTCATGTTAAATGGAGCCAGGGGATCATTGAGGAGGACAGGCACAAAGCACAAATTTACTATCAGGGATCTCAAAATTTCACACTAATGATTCATTATTGGGGGTGGGGGTTATGGTGGCTTAGTGGTTAGCATATTTGCCTTGTTCTCCGGTTTCCTCCCCCAGTCCAAAAACGTGTTGTAGGCAGTTTGGCATGTCTAAATTGTCTGTAGTGTGTTAATGTTAATGTGTGTGTGTGTATGAAAGTGTGTGCGAATGTGCCCTGCGATGGGTTGGCACCCCATCCATGGTGTTCCGCACCTTGTGTCCAGAGTTCCCTGGGATAGGCTTCCCGCGACCCTCTATAGGATAAGCAGTACAGAAAATGGATGCGTGGACTCATCTGCAACAGAATAGAAAGTGTTTGGGTCCATAGTGCCTCTCTGCATTTATTTCTTCCACAGCTATTTATTTTCTTGCTATTGGACTCTCATCCTCCTTTCACATCCAGAGGTGAGACAGAGAGAAGGAGGGACTCGAGGAAAGATGAACCCTTAAAGGCTTTGCCTACTGAGACAGAATATCATGGAATGAACAGCTTCAAAACACTGCCAGCAAGCCTGTGAGCTCTGTAAGCCTTTGAGTTATTAAATGCTCCCCAATGCAGAGGGTGGTGTCTGTGAGTGTGTGCCTTTTATAGACGTGTGTGTTTATTTTCGTGGCGAACTTCAATGTTCGTCAAAATACTGCCATGTGTTACATAAAGTGACACACTCTTGCTCATTGCCCACACGTTTGAAAAGCTGTGGGAGTTGTTAATTTACTGATGAAATGGAAAGTGATATTCCCATTGAGAAAAGATGCTTTGATGCTGCAAGATGCTGGGAGATAGACAGAGAGAGAGAGAGAGAGAGAGAGAGAAGTGAAGTTTGAGTTGATATGTATGATGACTAATACACAAGATTGGAAAGCATGCAGATGACACCGTAGAGTCAGTCTTTTTGATGCATATAAGGCAGAAGCAGGCTAATTATTATTATGAATTTATTTTCATGAAAGTTAAACATGAAAGTAAAACATTAAAACTGATTTGCTAAAAGCTTTTGTAAAAAAAAAAAAACAAACAAACATCAACTTCATAACATTTTACAGAATTAATTTTAAAATGTTACAATGGTAGTTCAACTCCGACTTTCGTTTGTGTTCCTGTCATTTTACTGACGACTGCTTCTCAAATCTATCTGAAGTCAACATGGGATTTGAGAATCGATTATTCATAAAAGATAAAACATGAAAGTAAAACATTAAAACTGTGATTTGCTAAAGGCTTTTGTAAAAAAACAAAACATCAACTTCATAATATTTTTTCATTTTATTTGAAAGAAGAAATATGCAAGCTAATTTACTGAAAGGGTCTACTGAAAATCATGAACATCTGTATTTTGTATTTGCCATAATCAATATGCAGTTTTTAGTATTTCTACCTAAAAGTACAAAATACTGGGCAGAAAGTTGTTTTGCAGAAAGGTGTTTTGCTCTCTCTCAGTGTGATTTGCTCCAACCTGAAAGTATCAGTGATTGTGCACACAAATGATTACAACCAAAGGGCATTATATATTTTTTAAAAGCGCCTATTATGCTTTTTTAAATTTTACCTTTCCTGTAGTGTGTTATGTAGCTGTTTGTGAATGTAAAAAGTCAAAAATCAAAATGCACGACTCCCAAAAGATGAAACCAATGAACCGCTGAAATGAGTTGTTAGTAATTCCAGACTTATTTCCTGCAGTAACCTAGGTGTCAAGTATCAGAGATGGAACTCTGGACTTCAGTTCCCAGCAGCCACTGCACCGTACACATCAGTCACATGACCACCTGCACTTGAATCACTTTCTGGTTAACGAGCACTCGTGTATATAGCCACAGTTTTCACTGCTTTCTTTGTCACATGTTTGTTTTACAAAATCTTTGTCTCTGCTGCAGTGTTTTGTCTTAGTGTCTTGTGTATTTTGTTTGTTTCTTTATTAAATGTTTGAAATTCTGCACCTGTATCCGTCTCCACCTTTGAAACATGACACTAGGTAGGTTTGAAACAAAACAAAAAAAACGCTTCTGGTCCTCATTGGCTGCTTGTGAACAACATGTACTTTGACCCTCCCTCAAACACTACACTACAGTAGTTGCATCCTAAAAGAATTAGGTTCTAGAAGACATTTCTTTTCTGCACTGCAAAAGCAAAACCACTTTGCTTGGACTCCCAAAGGATGAGGATGTAAAGAGTCAGTGGTTAGAATTCATTTTAAAATGATACCATGCTAGTTCAACTCCGACTTTCGTTTGTGTTCCCCTCATTTTACTGATGACTGCTTCTCAAATCTATCTGAAGTCAATGTGGGATTTGAGAATCGATTATTCATAAAAGATGGGGGACTTTTATGTTTTTCTTATTTTGCACACACTTGTTTTTAAATTGTTGTGGGAATGATTTCAGCTCAGCACACAACACATCCATCACGCTTTGCTAACTGACCTCCCAGTCTAAGGAGACTTAACAGAGACTAGAATTTTTATTTTTTTTAATGAAATGTCTATTGCCTGACTCATGTAAGTTAGTTATATTGTATTTGAAATGCCTGACAGCATGCCAGCCCACACATCCATTCTGTGACAGATCTAAAGCTCATGGATGTGTCTGAGACAGCAAACCAGCAAACTGATGCTGTCTGTTTGTCTGTTTCTTCTCCGCATTGGGTTCTCATCCTCCACCCACAGCCAGAGGACATGAGAAGGAGAAAAAGAGGCATTTTGAAGACGTTATGTTATTGAACTATTACAGATTCTCAGTTACTGCAGTGTCTGAATACACAGCTACATTTTTAAATGTGCCAGTCTAAGCTTGTGCTGCCAGTATCTATGTTCCATGACAGGCTATATATCCTTAGGCCTTCTTTAGGGAGACTTTTTCATTCATGCTGACACAGTCTCAAAAGAAATGAACAAAGAAATAAACCCAGAGCTAATATCATGCAAGACTGTGTTCCGAGAGTGTTTATGTTTATCCATCAGAAGGGTGTTAAAGGCAACGGGTGTTACAGAGTCATCAAAAGCAGTGTTGTCAACTCATGAATATGAGCTCACATGGGTAGCATATACAACAGAATGCTATGTCACTTGTTTGCTCTCTCATTGGTGATAAATTAAAATATTTATTATTAATTTTGTTATTGTTAAATTTGTACCATTAAAGGAATGTGCATTGATGCACACCTTGAATGACTGTAAGTTTAGCTATTCTTGCTATTGTTAATAGTGTCCATTGAAGAGACACATGGCCTTTTGTTTGTATCATTTATATTTAACTCACCTGGCTGATGCTTCTATACAAAACAACTTAGACGGGATGCAGTTGAACGTTGAGCATCTTGCTCAGGGCACCTTGGTGTTGCGGGGCTTTTAACTCGCATTTTAACGTTGTAAATTTTAACTTACTATATATATGTACATGTATTTATATATTTTTAACAACAACTAGATTAATACAACTAGAAAATCTCAAACTTTCACTGATTAGTTGATCAGTAATTTAGTTTTATATATATATATATATATATATATATATATATATATATATATATATATATATATATATATATATAATATTTTGTATATAGATAGATAGATAGATATAGATATATATATATATATATATCTGCATTTCAGTAGGTTTCCACCCACCACTACTTATCAACTGGGAAAGATTGTCCACCAGCATGACCAGGCAGCTGTTAGCTTGTCAGACCAAGCTAGATGACCAGGGGTGGCAGGGCTAGAGCAAGACTAAAGAAAAACATCAGATTAAATTTAGAAAAAAGTACACAGTTCCAGACAACATTCTGAGCTGGAATTATTTTCTGATACCCTGCATAACGCCTATTTGCTGGGAGAATTGCAGAAATTAAGAGCTAACATTAGCTTTTACGTTACTCGCTCTCTTTGATTTCTTGTCTTCTAGTAGTTCTAGTCTTGTAGTAATTGAGCACACTTTTAAATGCAACAGTCTTCTATTATCTATTACATCATTAATCAAGTGAAAAACTATTTGACATCATTGGAATTGGTTGTGGAATTATGAGCTGAGCGAGACACCTCTTCTGTGATCTACTACTGGAGAACAAGCACAACATTTGGTTTGACAAATAAAATAAATTGTTGGAAGTTTTATAAGACCTTGCCATATTATTCCAGTAGGCTATCATTCAGAAAGTTCTTTTGTAATTGTTGATGTAAGGATCCTCTAGAGTAATTATATCATACAACCCAAGAGATACATCTAGACAGTTATTTGAGCTAGACATCAGCAAATATACATCTAGACAGTTGCACCTCCTATCTATCTAGACAGAGCTACACCTCCTCTGAGTTTTGTCCTTATCTACTGGAAAATCACAATGGGATATTGAAAGCTCAGTGACAAGTGGTTGTGTATCTGCTTTAGTCAGTGCACTTAGCAGCTACAGTACTAAACACAAGGTCGTCCAAGCTAATCGCTCAAATGCTAATGAACCCTTGACATACATGCAGCTGAAGCATCTCTACAACTGTGCTTTTGGGAATTACAAACTGCTCCTTCAACATTCTTTAGCAGTATCTTTACCAGGCTGGAATCTATTAATATAGACTCAAACATTTTGGTGTGTAAAGATAATTGAAAAACATTCAGCTGGTGTTCTGTTCAATTTAGTCATATTAGAGTCGTCTGTTTTGGGGTTTTTTTTTTTGCTTTTTCCAAAAATGCAGCATAATCTCAATGTAATTGAAGGTCATACTTCTTGATTTTGTTGACAACCACCCACTGGTACAGGAGGGCAAAAATGCTGGGACTAAAGCACTTTATGGTGTCTGTGAATGTGTTTGTGTAAACCCCTTTATTTTGGTGATTTCAAACTGACTTCACAAAAATCTCTCTCTTGCTCTCTCTCATTTCGCTGGTGTCCTTTTCTTTTGGGAAACTGTGGCACAGTGTATGAATAGACTTAATAAGTCACCTTTTAACAGACCAAGATATAACTTCCTAAGGTCTGGCTCAGTACCCGTACATCCATTAAACACACACACACACACACACACACACACACACACACACACACACACACACACGTACATACATACTGTATCTCAGAAAAATGAGTACACCCCTCACATTTTTGTAAATATTTGATTATTATATCTTTTCATGTGAACACTGAAGAAATGACACTTTGCTACAATGTAAAGTAGTGAGTGTACAGCTTGTGTAACAGTGTAAATTTGCTGTTCCCTCAAAATAACTCAACACACAGCCATTCATGTCTAAACCGCTGGCAACAAAAGTGAGTACACCCCTAAGGGAAAATGTCCAAATTGGGCCCAAAGTGTCATTATTTTGTGTGGCCACCATTATTTTCCAGCACTGCCTTAACCCTCTTGGGCAAGGAGTTCACCAGAGCTTCACAGGTTGCCACTGGACCTTGTGCTCCTCTACCTTCCATTTGAGAATGCCCCACAGATGCCCAATAAGGTTTAGTCCATCACCTTCACCCTCAACTTCTTTAGCAAGGTCATTGAAAGTCATTTCTTCAGTGCTGTCACATGAAAAGATATAATCAAATATTTATAAAAATGTGAGGGGCGTACTCACTTTTATGAGATACTGTATATGTATGGAATCAATATTGAAAAGTCTGCTCCTATTACTGTGAATAGAGATCTTTCTGTTGTGATGGAGCTCTGTACTTTCTAGCACTTTGGGCTGGATTTACCAAGACACAATTCAACTGAGCTACTTGGAACAATCAATGGATGTTTCTCTAGTGTCTGTGTGTGTGTGTGTGTGTGTGTGTGTGTGTGTGTGTGTGTGTGTGTGTGTGTGTGTGTGTGTGAAAGTGAGAGAGAGAGAGAGATCCTTCCTTGTGCAGCTCATTCTCTTCTCAGCATGAGGTTGATCCTCAATCTACATCTGAAAATAGCCAGCAGCCCTCGAGTACAACTTGGTCACACTAGGATGTGCTGCAAGTCAGCCTTTAGTGAACTCACACATGTCCTCCCAGTAGAATTTTCCACCCCAGATCTTGTTCTATTACAGTGTTCTGTCAATGTGTATAGTTCAGTTTCAGATTTATCCTGGTATATCACATTTTATGCAAATTCAAATTCTCAGAATGTATCCTGGGATTAGTATACATCTCATTAAAGCCACCAGGCAGCCACAGCTGTTTTAGGAATGTGTAAACATTTCTAGCTAAGTGCTGCACTGTGCTGCTCATTATCACACATTTCGTTCTCTGTGTGAAATGGCACGCTTAGAATCAAATATCTATTAATTATCATACATTAGAAAAAACTCTGTCTCTGTATTCAGCTCACATACATTCCAGGATTCAGCAGATTTGTCACGTATCTGGAAACTCTGGACTCCATTTCCCATCAGCCACTGCACTGCACCACATGACCACATGCACCACCACATGCACCTGATTCACGTTTTGGTTAATGAGCACTCGTGTATATCTAGTCCTTGTCTGCACTGGTTTCTTGTCTTTCGTTGTCTTAGACTCATGTCATTTATGTCTCAGTGTTTTGTCTCATGCCACAGTGTTTTGCCAAGTGTCTTAGTGTCTTGTTTCATAGTCTGTTTGTTTATATTAAATGTTTAAGTCTGCACTTGCTTCTGCCTCAATCGTGATACGTGACAGAACGAAAGACCGTTTTTTTTTTCGGAAGCAGCAGACCAACTCTCACCCTCCCTCCCCTATTATGGCTCTCACTCAGCTGTCATGGTCAGCAGAGGACATCACTCTGCCTCCACGGTACGTGAGAGAAGTCGCTCCGTCTCCTGGCGGACTCAAAGATTCCCCTCTGTTCAGCTACCTCAAGCTTGCTCGGCCGTCATGTTCAGTGGAGGATATCACTTTACCGCCCCGCTATGTGAGAGAGGACGCTCCATCTCCTAGCGGACTCAAGGATTCCCCACTGTTCAGCTACCTCAAGGTCGCTCGGCCGTCATGTTCAGTGGAGGATATCAATCTACCACCCCGCTACTTGAGATTTGACGCTCTGTCTCGTAGCGGACTCAAGGATTCCCCACTGTTCAGCTACCTTAAGGTGCCTCAGCTTCCCTGCTCGGCTGTGGTCGTCGCTCAGCTTCCCTGCTCGGCTGTGGTCGTCGCTCAGCCTCTCTGCTCGGCTGTGGACGTCGCTCAGCCTCCCTGCTCGGCTGTGGACGTCGCTCAGCCTCCCTGCTCGGCTGTGGACGTCGCTCAGCCTCCCTGCTCGGCTGTGGACGTCTCTCAGCCTCCCTGCTCGGTTGTGGACGTTGCTCAGCCTCCCTGCTCGGCTGTGGACGTCGCTCAGCCTCCCTGCTCGGCTGTGGACGTGAGCCTCGCGTAGAACCTCTCTCCCCCCGTGAGCCTCGCGTAGAACCTCTCTCCCCCGTGAGCCTCGCGTAGAACCTCGCTCCCCCCGTGAGCCTCGCGTAGAACCTCGCTCCCCCCGTGAGCCTCGCGTAGAACCTCGCTCCCCCCGTGAGGCTCGCTCCCCTTGTAAGCTACTTCGCTCCCCCCTTGAACCTCGTGGTGAAGCCCGCTCTGCTCTCCTATCCTGTAGGGGACGTCACCCCGCTTTCATGCTCTGCCAAGGACGTCCCTCTGCCCCCCTGTGCCGTTGTGGAAGCCGCTCGGCCTCCTGGTTTTGCTGGGGACCTTTTGCCCAGACGGCCGGGTCCTCCAGAATGTGGACGTATGATTTTGGGTGCTCCGGGAGTAACGTCCTTGGGGGAGGGTTCTATCACATATCTGGAAACTCTGGACTCCATTTCCCATCAGCCACTGCACTGCACCACATGACCACATGCACCACCACATGCACCTGATTCACGTTTTGGTTAATGAGCACTCGTGTTTATCTAGTGCTTGTCTGCACTGGTTTCTTGTCTTTCGTTGTCTTAGACTCATGTCATTTATGTCTCAGTGTTTTGTCTCATGCCACAGTGTTTTGCCAAGTGTCTTAGTGTCTTGTTTCATAGTCTGTTTGTTTATATTAAATGTTTAAGTCTGCACCTGCTTCTGCCTCAACCGTGATTCGTGACAAGATTATTATTTGAGCAGATCATGATCAGGGCTGACATGGAGAACATGCATATGGTTATACAGGGTGTCCAAAAATTCTCCATACTTGTTTGTTTGCCAGTACCAAATCGGTTTGCCTTCATCAGTGGATGTTCATGGACGTCCACATCTCGGTTGGTCCACAACACTTCCAGGCTTTTTTTTAAATTATGACGATTGGCAACAGTGTGTGATGTGCAGGCCATGTTTCCCGTTAAAGTCCATCACAAGAAGATTGATTCACGTTCTTCTTTTTTCAATTCTTAAAGGCTATCTGAAAAAAAAATTAATTACACATATATTATATATATATATATATATATATATATGTGGCCGGGGCCCCATGTAGCCCAAAGGGGAAGACCCGGTACTGCCAGTGGCCCGTGGCGGTGCTAAAGGCCGTCTTGGGTCGAGCTTCGGCCGCCAGGGCCACTTGCCAGTACCCCTTGGTGAGGTCCAGAGTGGAAATGAATCGGGCCCTCCCAAGGCGCTCCACAAGGTCGTCCACTCGGGGGAGGGGTAGCTGTCAAACTCCGAGACCTGGTTGAGTCGGCGAAAGTCATTGCAGAGCCGAATACTCCCGTCGGGTTTCGGCACTACAACGACGGGGCTGGACCAGGGGCTGTTGGACTCCTCGATGACTCCGTCTCGTAGCATGCTCTCTACCTCTTTCTCGATGGCCTTACGCCGGGCCTCCGGGACACGGTAGGGCCTCTGCCTCACCACTACCCCTGGAGGTCTTTTTATGTGGTGGCGCACCACTTGGGTCCTTCCTGGGGAGGAGGAGAATACGTCCGTGAATTGGTCCACGAACTCGCGGAGCTCCTGTCTCTGGGCGGGTGTGAGGTCCTCCCCGAGGTCGACCAAAGCACGCTTGTTCTGATCTGTGTCTAGGGCGGCGTATGCTGAAACGACCGGGGCGGGTTCCACCCACTTCTTCAACAGGTTAATGTGATAGAGTTTGCCGTCCGTTCTCCTACCGGGCTGTTGCAGGCGGTAGTTGACGGCGCCCTGACGCTCTAGAACGGTGTACGGCCCCTGCCAGCGGGCCAGGAACTTGCAGGCGCTACTGGGTACCAGCAGAAGTACCTGGTCCCCTGGGTGGAACTCTCGGGGCTGATGCATGACGAGGGGCGCCTTCGTCCTCGGTACCACCAGGAGGTCTACCTGCTCCCCGCGGCGGTCGGCCCGTTGGTAGAGGAGGCCACACCGGACAAGGAAGTACGAGGTGGGAAGCCTCAGGTCGGGGTTTTGGTCGACCCCCTCTACAACCCGTACCTGGGCCCAGCAGTGCTTGAGTCGGTCGTCCTCCTTCTGTTCCCGCCCAAAGCTCCCCTCTCGGGTTACCTGATGGACGACACCAGACATAGGGTTAGTTGATATAGCGTCCTCACCTTCGGGAGTGGCGTCCCCGTTGTCCTGGGCCAGGTAAGCGGTCCGGGCCCAGGTCCTCTGCTTCCGACATCGTGGCTGCCCCGTCTCGGTGTCCCGGCCCGGCGGGCATCCTGGCCAGTCCCTCCCCAGGAGTAATGGTACGGGGAGGTCAGGGATCACGCCTACATGGAGAGACCAGCTCCCGGTCACGCCCTTGATCGGCACTTCGGCTGTCGGGACTTCTCGGGTTTCCCCATGAACGCAGGTCACAGTGAGGCTCCCCCTGGTTGGAGCCCGCGCGGGGAGGATGGACGGTGGGCGAGGGTCACCGAGCTCCCGGTGTCCAGCAGCGCGGTGATCGGCCTCCCTCAATCCACACCTTCTGGGTGGGCCCCTCCGGCAACTGTCGTACATGGAGGCGCGACCCGGCCAGCCAATGTTTCTGGGTCGGTCCGGGAGGCCCCAGTTCCGCCCCGGTGGGCATGGGCTCATCGGGTGGGATTTACTGGGGCGGGCGACCTCCGGCGGGTTCGCCAAGTGCAGGCTGGGCGTGGCCGGACAGACCGGACTCCCGAGGCCCCTAGAGGTAGGTCAGAGGGCTGTGGCTCTTGTGGGTCGAGCTCGAGGGTGGCGGTGATGCGCTCCAGGGCCGTCAGGAGCTCCTGGGGCGTTCGCGGTGCTTGGACCCCCACGGCCTGTCGTACCATCCGGGGTAATGCCCTCAGGAACCGATCCATCGCCACCTCTTCCGCCACCTCGAGGGCCGCGGTGCTGTCTGGCCGGGCCGGCCTTTTTGGTGAGGCGGATGAGGGTGTTCCGCTGCCTGCGGGCTGCGCCGCCGGCTGATAGGCCCAGCGATGGAACTTCGGCGGCCGCTTGGGGAGAGCCTCGGCCGCACCACGCCAGGACGCCCTCTTTATGGTGTGCGGTAGTCCGCCGCGTCCTCCGGCTCGAGACTGTAATAGGCCTCGCGGGCCTCCCCTGTGAGCAGGGGACCTATGGCGCGGGGCCAGTCCTCCTTATCCCAGCTCTCGCGGCGGGCGATGGTTTCAAAGGTCTCGAGGTACGCCACCGGGTCGTCATCAGAAGCCAAGGGGGGGAGTAGGCGGCGGAGCTCACGTCCCGGGTCCGGGAGAGGCGTGGAGGCCGCGCGGGACTGTAGCGCCACCAGCGTCTCTGTCGCCGCCTGGAGGCTTTCCGCAAGTTGTTGGGTGACGGCCTGTTGCTGTATACTGGCCTGCACCAGCTGCTGTAATGTCTGCTCCATTGTGTGCGTGTTTTGTTTTTTTTTTTTGTTTTTTCCTTTTTTTTTGTTTTTTTTTTGGAAAAAGAAGAAAAACTGATAGTCTCTCCTTCTTCTTTTTTTTTTTTTTTTTTTTGGAAAAAGAAGAAAAAAGATAGTCTCTCCTTCTCTCTTGTTTTTTTTTTTGTTTTTTTTGTTTGTTTTTTTTTCTAGGTAAGGGGCGGTTCTGTGCTCATGCCCGCATCCTCCACCAGTGTAGCGGGATGGGCGATGCACAGAGACACGGAGGCGAAGGTAGCGCAAAAACTCAGGCTTTATTCTTGGTTTGGTAGAGTGTATGTCCCGGGGGTGTGTGTGTAGGTCCGCGGGGTCGGGCTGACGCCGTGACGCTAGTGGGGGCGTGTCGGGGGAATCCCGGAAGACGCCTCGGGGCTCTCGGGCAGTCCCTCAGCGCTGCGCGTCGTCTCGGCCGGCGCGGTCCTCGTCCGTGTCGGTGCCTTCCGCCGAAGTACAGAGAGAGAGAGAGAGAGAGAGAGATTAGTCATCCACAATAAAAAGGGGAGCACGAGTGAATACCTGCACGAGGGTCTGTTCGGACGCCAACCGTTTGGGTAAGTCGGTACTCAATCTTTCCGGGCGGAAGGGCGCGTCCTTTTATCTCCGCCATCCGGGTAGCGAGTGGTGGAATTCTTCCGTCCGATCCTCCAATCCCCCGGACGGTACGGCATCGGTGGGTCTCCTCCCCGGCATGGCGTCCCTTCCGGTTACTGCCAGGTCGCCGCGGGGCTGCTCGCTTCGGCCGGCACGGCAGTTGGCAAAGGAGCGATCCCCTTTTTCCTCGCGCCGAATGCCCAGTCCGTCGCGACAATATATATATATATATATATATATATATATATATATATATATTATACACACACACACGTCCGTAAACCTTTGAAAAGCAGGTGACTTTACACAGTCATATAAACTAAATGGAATGGTTTTTTTTTTGTTTTTTTTTGTTTTTTTTTAATAAATGCTAACATGACTACGAGGCGAATAGTCTCTCAGCTGGCCACCATTAAATGATCCTGTGTGTGAATATAGGATATTTAGGCAGTAACATGTCTGTCTGGGGAATAAAGAAAACTATTTTCCAGCCTGTGTTGGTTTAGTCATTTTGTACAAATAGTCATTGTAACTATTTTAATAGTGCTGACAGATGAAAATGCAAAGTTCTAAAAAAAACTGCGAAGCTGGCATTAGAACAGGATTAATTAGCATGATAAATATGTAAGAGGCCAGCCATTTTAGAACAAGGCCTCCATGCAAGTATCTTACTCATGGTTTGTTTGTGTACTGTTTTGTGTTATGTGTACATACAATGATTTTCATCAGGCAGATTTAATTAATATGCATAACCCATTAAACCTTGACTAATCATTCCTCTTAAAATATATAATTCAGTAGCTGGTATGAATTAATCAGTGACTTTTGGAAACCAGCAAAATAGTATGCACACTGTGTGTGTGTGTGTGTGAGTGTGTGTGTGTGTGTGTATATATATATATTTATTTTCCCAGTTTGTTTCACAGTGTCTTGTTTCCTAGTTTGGTCATTTTCTGGTTCTTGGACTCTGAGATTTTTCCTGATTTATAAATATGGATTATCATTTTGATGCTTCCTACTTGTGCTCTGGCCCCTGCTATAGACTTTGACAATGATAAAACACACATTGAGTTTTTGTACTTGCGTCTTGTTTTCTATAGCCACACAGTACACCAATTTCCCACAGTTATCAGGTATAAATAATTACAAACAGCAAGCTGAAATGAGCTATAAACGCAAAAGCATAGTCTCATGAAGTGTATCTATTGCTTTTCCTTTTATTTACTGCAGTAGAAGGAGAAGGATATATGTGGGCACCATCATGCATGAATCCCGAAAGAGTGATCAGCATTCATTTCAGGAGCAACTCAGTACTGGATTATGTATTTTCTCTGGTACCATCTGCCTCTGCTCAGAATTATGAGAAAACAAATAAGAGCCAAATTTGCTCTCTCTCTCTCTCTCCCTCTCTCTTTCTCTCTCTCTCTCTCTCCATAGGACATAGCCAAAGTCCTTTTACTGTCAGATGAAAAAGAGAATTACATCACTGCTAATGTGTGTGTGTGTGTGTGTGTGTGTGTGTGTGTGTGTGTGTGTGTGTGTGTGTTTTGATGGATAGAGCTTTATCATGCACTGACAGGTTGCTTGCTTATAGTCATACTGCACAGTGGGTAATTGGGAGAATCTGAACAGTTCCTAGTGGGCTCCTTTTGTTGGGCGGGTGAAAGTCAGTAAATACAATAATTGTTTAAATGGATTCTGTCAACTGATGTTGCAGTCTGGTTGAATAATGTGACTTCCGGTCTCAGTTCTTCGTACGTGCACGCACAAAAAATTCCAAGACATTGGATCTACCATGGAACACTTTAGACAATAATGAACAAGTGGAGAAAATATTGCACAACAGTAACACTACTAAGAAAAGGACATCCCTCTAAAATTGCTGAGAAGATCAGGAGAAAACTGGTCAAGGAGGCTGCCAAGAGGCATATGGCAACATTAAAAGAAAAATTTGCAGCAGTTTCTGGCAAGTTCTGGCTGCTCCCTATTTGTGACAATCTCTCAAATTCAACAACGACCCAAAGAGAACCTCCAGATCAATAAAGGAATGGCTTTACCAAAACAAGATCAATTTTTTATCAAAAATCTATGAGCTGAAACGGGCTGTGCACAGGGGATGCCAAGCCAATTTGACATAGTTAGAATGCTTATGCTAGGAAGAAAGTCAAGATGTGCCGAACTGACTGACTCTTACCCCAAAAGATTAAAAGATAAAAGCGTGCTTCAACAAACTACTGTATTAGTTTGTGGGTGTGCACACCTATGCGACCAGATTATTGTACATTTTAATTTATACTATAATACTATATAATTTGTATTTAATTTATACTTTAATTTATAGGTTTCAATTTCACAATAAAGGTAGAAAAACTTAGATATGATTTATCTTGCATTAATTTTTATAATGTGTAACACTATATAATGTGTATTATGTGTATCATGTGTATTATTATTATTATTATTATTATTATTATTATTATTATTTTGGAACAGTACAACTTTCTTCTTTCTATCTGCATTACTGCCTGCAGACAGATTGCCTGTCTGTGTGCCTTGGTGCTTTCAAGAGACCACACATTCATAACTATTTTAAACATCCGCAGAGAGTGGCATGACAAAAGAGCTCTTCCAGTGTTAGTGCATGTGCACATAGTATTTGCACTTTGCTAATGGCCTGCTTTACCTCCACTACAAAGACTGTAATAGATCTGTTTATCAGGACTTTTTGTGGGTTATTTATCATCTCTCTTTTTGTTCTATAAGCATATTCTTAGCACATCTTTAAAATTCAACTTTTTCTCCCAGGTTTCTTGGCGTTCCCCCAGGAAGAGGAAGTTGTCCATTGCGAGGACCTTTGCCCTTTGACCTCATCTACACCGATTACCATGGACTGCAGCAGATGAAGCAACACATGGGCCTCTCCCTCAAAAAGCACAGGTCAGTGTGTGTGTGTGTGTGTGTGTGTGTGTTTTCGTTATATCTATGTTATTAATCACCCTTCATGTTTAGATGATTCCTCTCTTGCGCTAATGATTGGTTCTGCTATGTTTTGAGATATCATGTGTCAAGTAATTTCATGTAAGTAATGATCTACAGCCAGACCATCTCTGAGCAAAAAAATAATGATATAGTGTTGACTCTTCAAAGACCTTTTAATTTTGGGATAGATGTTAGGGTCAGTAGCTTCCTAAAATGCTTCTTTTTGGAATCCTTTATCATAGGGAATTACTCTGGGGAATGAGACGTGACGCAATCTAGTTAGGCTCAGCTATAAACACTTTAAAACTCATGTATATTTTAATTAAATTTTTAATGTGAATGAATTAATAATATTAATAGTAATAAAATGCATTGCACAGCTAATACACTCAGAGAAACACAGAGTCACTGATGCAAATCAACATGGACCCCCGACTGTTCCTATGCTCTCGAACACTGTCCCCACCCCAAAATCCCATATTCCTACACCATCCCCAACTTGCCCCCACATCGCCTAACACCACCTATTACTGTATATACAGGTACAGTATACACTCAGCATCCACTTTAATACAAATGCCTATACAGATCAAGAGCTTCAGTTAATGTTCACACCAAACATAAGAATCTCTGTGATTTTAACCACGGCATGGTTGTTTACACCAGATGGGCTGGTTTGAGTATTTCCAAAACTGCTGATATCCAGCAATTTTCACACACAACAGTGTCTAGAGTTTACACATGATGGTGCAAAAAAACAGAAAACATTGAGTGAGCAACAGTTCTGTGGGTGGAAATGCCTTATTGATCAGAGAGGTCAGATGAAAATGACACGATTGGTTCAAGCTGCCAGGAAGGATATAGTAACTCATATAATCACTCTTTATAACCGTGGTGAGGAGAAAAGCATCTCATTATTCACAACACATCAAACCTTGAAGTGGATGAGATACAACAGTAGAAGACCTCATCAGGTTTCACTCCTGTCAGCCAAGAACAGGAATCTATGGCTATCATGGACACAGACTCACCCAAACTGGACAGTCAAAGACTGGAAAAAGACAAGGTGATTATTTTTTTCTAATCTTCAACTGTCCTTGGTCATTTCTCTTTGATCTCTCTTATCAACAAGGCACTTCTACCCACAGAACTTTCGCTTACTGAATGTTTTTGTTTGTCACACCATTCTGAGTAAACTCTAGACACTGTTATGTGTATAAATCCCAGGAGATTAGCACTTTGGGAAATACTCAACCCAGCCCATCTGGGACCAACAACCATGCCACGGTTAAAGTTATATAAATCACACTTCTTTTTTATTCTAATGTGTGATGTGAACATGAACTGAAGCTCTTGACCTTTATCTGTATGCTTTTATGCATTGTACTGCAGCCACATGATTGGTTCATTGCATAACTGCATAAATGAGCAGGTGTACAGGTGTTAAAGTGGACGGTGAGCGCGTTTCATACTATAAATGTTTTGTTTATTCATCTGCAATTTGTTTCAGTATTTAAAACGATCTGTTAAACACTTCTGTGTCTAAATATTTGACAGTATTTCTGTCATTATTTATCATTTTTATAATACATTGCTAGACTTTAGTATCCAGTATATAATAGAGCATCCTGTATACATCTTTCTGTGCCAACATAAATGTAATACAAATCAGTAAATTATTGCAGTAATATGTTTATCTTTTTAAAGTAGAAAGTATTAGAATTCTAGTTTAAAACAGTTGTCAATTACATGACCTATATACTGTATAAACCTTGAATTAGGAGCTGCACATGGAGCTGGTGTTGCTGCATTAAGAATAAAACTGAAATATAAAAGTGTAATGTTTAGTTTATTCAATGCCAAAAATTTCATTCCTCTTTTTGCAGATTTTTTCTCTCTCAATTTCTATGGATATCTACAGAAATCTTAAATATTACCATTGTCTCCATTCCTCTGCAGTTTTCTATATTAATAGAAATAGCTGCCCTCAGAAAATCAGTCTGTTACGCCACGGCGAACTCGCGGCTGCAGTTCCCAGCGTGTAGTGCCACCCATGGACATGGCGGACAAGGACTACACTACCGAGCCATGCACGCGCTCGAGTTCGCAGGAGTTCTGATTACAAATACCTGCACTATATCAAAAGTTAAAAAAGGGGCTTGTTAAAGTCAGCTGCTTGCAAAGTAAACACTCAGCAGCCTTGCCCTGTCATATACCAAGCCGTAGTTTCTTATCTGCTATCCTGGTTCAGACATTAGCTGGTTTGTTGACTAAGATTCTGCCTAATCCCAGTAATTTGCCAGATCATCTGACCTTGATTTCCTGCCGTACTCCATCTTTCATTTGCCCCACACACTCTGAACTGTTCGTCCGCGCTTGTCTTTACAAAGGAATCGTAACACAGTCAGTCATTCAGTCAGTATGGTATTAATAAGACTAAAGAAGTCTTTTTAATGAGTTATCCACCGTAGATAGATCCTTATAAAATCAAAGGCTATGTGTGTTTTGATATCTGGTCAAAAATTCACTTTCTAAATTTCTTGTAGTTTTAATAAGAACTTTTGAAGTGTAGGCAATATTAAAAAATAAATATGGATTGTGCTGCCATAGAGTTTTGCCATCTTAGACCTCAGAACTTTGATCCCTGATACACTACATGGCCAAAAGGTTTGTGGACACCCGACCATCACACACACATGTGTTTATTGAATATTCCATCATAGATTCATTCCTCCTTTGCTGTTATAACACTCGTCTGGGAATTTTTTCCATAAGACTTTGGAGCATGACTGTGGGGGATTTGCCCATTCAGCCACAAGTGTATTAGTGAGGACAGGTACTGCTGTCATGTGAAGAGGCCTGGGTTGCAGTCGGCATTTCAGTTCATCCTAAAGGTGTTCAGTAGTGTTGAGGACAGGGCACTGGAGGCCACTCACATTCTTGTACTCTAACATCGGCAAACCATGTCTTTGTGGATTGCACAGCAGGATAGTCATGCTGGAACATGACAGATATTTGTGGCAACAGTTTTAGGGAAGACCCACACATGGGCGTGATGGTCAGGTGTCTACCAGGTGCATTTCTAGCGTTTGATCTCTACTGGGGCACAGCCCCAAAAGTACTTAAAATTTCTAGGGGGGTCTGGGGCAAATTCACATACTACTCATTAACACAGCTATAAGGGTTTGCCTGATAGTTACCTCTCCTCAGCTGCAATGTCGCATTATGAATTATTGTCTGATTGCATGTCGAGGTTTCCATGGGGAAAAGTGAAGAGAGGAGGAGCACAGTGAGGGGGCGAGGTGAATGATTGAAGAGGATGCACAGGATATTTTCACTTCAGCTGGCATTACAATATGCCTTCATGTTTTAAATTATTCTAATGATGTAAATGATACCGTTCAATGAATAGGAAAGCCTATTTTCTGAACTAAACTACTGTAATCTACCTCATCAGACAATAATTTATCAGGAACATTTTACTGGGGCACAAGAAAATTTTAAATGGTCTAATGATGCCCCTGATATCCACAAACTTACCACATTTCACTATTAGTTACTATTATTAATTACTATTATTACTATTAGTTTGCACTAAAGCAGTGAAATATCACTGACATAATGACCCATATTTGGAATGCTGTCTGTTAGAACATTAGCATATACAATAATGTTAAGTGGGAAGAATAGATACTAAAATGCTCTTTTGCTGTGACAGGTAAAAGTGTAGGGAATATATGCCTGTTTCATCATGCAGTGATTAAAGTATATAAATCAGAAACTGCTCAGCATGATATCTTGTCACACACTCCCTAGACATTCAACTGAAGATTTGTCTCTGCAATCTGCTCTAAAGAGCAGCTCAGTAAGCTAAGTAATGATGACAGCAAGACACTTACTCAACGATGCCCTCAGAAGCAACCCTGAGTAATGTTATCTTAAACGTTGATTCATACATTATGAATAATATTTGTGCAACTCATGCCAAAACTGCTTCATGCATAAATCATTGCAGTTGTAATACTTGGTAGCTCTATTAGTGGATGTCTTCTAGATAATGGAATTGCAAAAAAAATAAAACAAATTTAATAAAATGTCTCTAGGAGATAAAGTGGAGGATAAAGGACCTGGATGTGTCATGTGTTTAAAATCCATTTAGTCTTTAGATTCAGGCTAATTTCTGTTTTATTGTGAATCATGTCTCCATTTCAGTTTGTCTTGAGCGGCATATTTGATTTCATTGTTAATGCTCTGGTGCAGTGAGCCTGAGCCATGCTTTGATTAAATAGGCTAATAAAGATGAACACAGCCAAACAGCCCTAACCAAGGAAAACATTAACAGAAGGTTTTCATTGCAACTTTAGGGCCCAGGGTTAAGGCTCCACCTGTTTAAACATTACATAAGGGGGTCTTTTTAATGTTCTATAAAGCCTGTATCCACAAGTGTTGTTATTTATTCCTCATGATTTTGCTATATATATAAACTCCAATAATGTCTCATATAAGGTATTATAATACATTCCTAGATGACTTAACATGTCACCATTAATCAAAAATATGAACTTGCACCTCAGTCATGGATATGTGGGTGCATAATGAATGATATTGACATTTATGGACATTTTAGCAAATATACTCTATACAGTGGCAAGAAAAAGTATGTGAACTTTTTGGAATTTCATGGTTTTTTGAATAAATTCTGATCTTCATCTAAGTCAGGGGTATTGACAAATATGATGTGCCTAAAATAATAACACAAAAGAAATTCTAATCCCTCATGTCTTTATTGAGAGCAACCAAAAAAAACTCATAGTGCTTGTGGAAAAAGTATGTGAACCCTTGAGTTAATGACCTCAAAAAAGCTAATTGGAGTCAGGTTTTAGCAGACCTGGAGTCTCGTTAAGAAAATGAGTTTGGAGGTGTGGGCTACAACTACTTTGACCTCATTCGTCAGCAAGATCAGATTAGTTCACATTTTCTTCTATTCTGAAGTTTGATGTGAACATTAAGTGAAGCTCTTGACCTGTAACTGCATGATTTTATGCATCATGCTGCTGCCACGTAATTACCTGATTGGATAATCAATAAATCAGCAGGTACAGGTGTTCATTAAAGTGTGAAGTGAATGTGTGTGTATGTGTATATTATATATATATATATATATATATATATATATATATATATATATATATATATATATATATATATATATATATATATATATATATATATATATAGTTTATAAATGGACTCAAAGAAAGTCTGACTCTTTCACATACATAAAATATTCACTGTTTTACAATTATTTGATCGTCAGTCATTGGAGTAGAAGCCCATGACCCTGTAATTAATAGTGATTTAACTATAGTGTTTTGTTTGAGCTGTTTGAGACAAGTTAAATAAAAAAACGTGACTAATACAAAAAGAAGTGGTAAACATAGTCATAAATCTTTGCAAATACAGTATACATAGAAAGTGTTACTGAAAAGAGAGAGAAAAAATTCTTATTTTATAACTCACGCCTCCACACTGCCTTTCATGTTACTTGCTAGCAGATTTAATTTGCTCTAGCACTGGTTTCTTCCAGGCATTACCGAATGAGAGTTTACCTAGACTTCAAACTGGCTCCTGAACACACACACACACACACACACACACACACACACACAACTATCTTTACATGACTATGGCTGACTCACAATTATATAACAACAACAAAAAGATTTATATTTGCTTTTTCCTGATGTTCTGATGTGTTATTTAAAAATAAAAACAGTAGAATTAACAGTAATGTACTGGCAACCTGGATTAAATATACGTATGTAGTAAAAATTTAAATGGTATAAACACACATAATTCAGTATATTAGCTCATTTGGTTGATGCAGGATACAACTGTGCAATGCTGGGATTTAAACACATGACGTTCTGATCTGTAACACAAAGCCCTACCCACTGAGCCACCACAATTAACATAACTAGTTTGCTATAAGTCAATGCAATCTTTTAGTGCAGGTATTTCAACAGTAGAAGTGGTTGATACACTGGTTGAATGTGTTATAATAAAGCTAATTGAGGTGACTCAGTGGTTAAGACTTCGTGTTACAGATCAAGCGGTTGTGTGTTCAAATCCCAGCACCACCAAACTTCCATATTTGGGACCTAGTCTAGACCCTTCAGCTCTTGTATTCTGCAGTGAGGAAATATACTGGATTATGTGTTATTTTATACTATTTAAGTAAAACATACCTTATATTTGTTTACTGTACATTTTACAGCACTTTACTGGCAAGTCAGGTGGTCAATAAGTTACTGTAAATTTTACAGCATTTCTTTTTTTACAGTGTACTCTTTAAATTAGCAGTGCAGTAATAACACCTAATCTGTCATTAATACTTTGACCCTTTTGCCAGATAATAAGCAGATAGCTCATAATAGAATCTGTCTTTGAACACTTTATTTTCAGCATCTTTAATTTATGTGATAAATTGAATTGGGCTGAATGGGCAAAAATGGTCACATCGAGCAGATATGGAGGCGTGAAAGAGGACTGGTTTAAACTTCTGATCTTTGGTGTAAAATTAGGCTTGATGCATTTTACTTATCATGATACTATCAGATTCATCCAAATTGATTGCTGCTCTGAAATGCCAGTCTGAATTCAATTTTCTCTATGCTGAGGCAGTCCTTTTCTTTAGTGACCCTGGTACTATAAGATGTGAAGGTGTGAAATAGTCTGCCGTTATATCAGTACTGGGACTCCATCCACAAACTGTTGTCATTTGAACTGGTCTCAGCATCCATATCATTGTTTCTGACAGATGTCATATCCGAGTGATTGACACATTTGGTACTGAGCCAGCATATAACCATGAGGAATACGCCACCCTGCATGGCTACAGGACCAACTGGGGCTACTGGAACCTCAACTGCAGACAGTACATGACTATGTTCCGTAAGTAGGGATATTGTTTTTTGTTGTGTTTTTTTGTCAGCACTGTGGGAGAGCAAATTTTAAATGGTTAGGTATAACTGAGCCAGACAGTTGCCTGTGTGTTGAGTGTGTGAGTTTGTAGCTCACTGGGCTGCAGCTGCTACTAATTCATGCCCAAGGTGTATATACTGGCAGTTCAGCGGAATACAATTCCGCTGAGAAACAGAGCAAGTGTTCATGGTCACAGCTGTGTGCTTGTATTTTGATTGTGTCGTCTTGTCGTCTGAGCCAGTGATTTAGTCAATAGTTCAGTGATTTAAATATTAAATGAAAAAGCCCAGACATCTTGCTTTGGGAAAAAAAATAACAACAACATTGCAGTTTGCATGTCATTCTGTTCAGCTTTGCACAATCATGCTCTCTAAGTTATCCCAATGCTGCTCTTGTTGTTCTGTGTAGTCACCTCTGCTGTATTTATTGTTTTGTACACTGCCTTACAGAAGCTCTGCACAGCTGTGCAGCAGCTCTGTGCCAGTCTATGTCCAGAGATGCTGTACTGTCTTGTATGTTGCTCCATGGCCCTAGACGAGTGATATTTCACTATGTAGGTGTATATGAAAAATGTCAATAAAATTAACATGATTTTTAAAATAATTCTATTAATAATTAAACTGGACACCTTTCAATATCTTTCCCTTATTTCAATATCTTGTTCAATATCTTCCCTCATTTCCCTCATTTTCATAATAAACTGTGCTCTCTTGTTTTGTTTTGTTTTGTTTTTTTTTCATCTGGAGGTTTAATTATAAACATTTTGCATACATTGGATTCATTCTGTCTGTAATGTGCAATGTAGAGATGAAGAGGCAGGTGAGATCAGCATGGCTTTTATTGAGAACAGACCAAAAATCATTGTCAAAAACCATAGCAGGGTCACTGAACAGGCAGACAGTGTTAACGAAGGCATATAAATATTCGTAGTCAAGGCACAGGCACCAATCAAAAAACAGGAAATTACAAGAATCCGAAATGCAGAACTGGAACCAGAAATGCGGGAAAAACATGGCTTGGAACTTAATCGACTGAAAAGCCGGACTACCATAGAATCAAAACAAAGACAGGGAAGCATGTTTGTGTTTGAATCCGCGCTGCAGACCCGAACGCAGTGTGTGCTAAGGATTAATTACGTGGCATAGTAAAATTCAGGAAATTTAAAAAATCAGAAACATAGAACTGGAACCAGAAATGTGCGAAAAACACAGCTCAGAACTTAATCGATAGAAAAGTTCTATACGACCTTGTAACAAGACAAAGAAACAGAATGGCTTATATATACAAACTGATCAGAAAATAATTCAAAACAGGACAAAACAATCAACACGCATCAGGGCAATAAACCAGAGCAGGGACGGGGACATGACTAGAATCAAAACATGCAGTGTGCTTGCAGTGTGCTTGAATCCACACTGCATGCCGGAAGGTGCAGCATGCACAAAGGGTGAATTACATGACTATTACATGATCAGAAATCTTCATGATATTAACCAATAAAGTGTTGTGCACTACAGATTTTTCTTTGTGCATTATAGGATTTCATATAAATCCTTTTATTACAAAGCCAAGACCTGCCAACTCTTTCCCTATGCAGCACATACTCCTGACAACTCCTTCATGGGCTTTGTTGCTGAAGAACTAAACCACACGGAGAGGCTCAACATTCAGAGAGAGAAAGTCAACAATATGGCAGTGATCTATGGCAAAGAGGCCAGCATGTGGAAGGTAAGAGCGTACAACACACACACACACACACACACACACTGAACAACAGCAAGTATTCCTCATGAATATTTTACCTCTGTGAAAAATTCAGAGGCACTGGATTTATGATCATCTTCCTTTTCATTTCTCCCGGACACTCATCTCAAGACACTGTTGGATGCTTTATACACCGTGAAGGGCCTGCGGGTGTCACCTCGGTCATGTAAAGCTTCATGACTGATAGGAACATAATGAACTTTATTCACCCTGATTTATAGAGCTACAGAGACACTGGCATCCTCTCGAGTCGCATCTGTTTATGAATGTTATAAATCTAGAGTCGATGGCTGCTGCGGTAATAACTCTCTGATGACTTGTCAAACGCTTTTACCAGGTAAGTGGTGCCAGATTTAGCTTCTAATGTGGCACTCATCCCTGAGGACCTGCGGCTTGTGTATCATTTTATGGCCACAGTAGGCTCAGCACTTCTAAAAGGTACACACTGAGATAGATTACCTATCAGAGTCTGTTAGGCACAATGACAGCATTGCGCCACAGTGCCATTTTAGACAGCATACAGTTAGCACTGTGACACTAATCAAGTTGTGATGAAGCGCAGCGCTTGCAAAGAGAGAGACAGATAGAGACAGAAAGAGAATTAAACATCATGTAAACATTAGCGGAGGAAGATGCTTCCTTCTGTTCCTACCAAAAAGCTGACAAGCAGCCCACTTTATTCTCTTTGAACACATGTTTTGGCTGTCAGACTTCAAGAGACATGCCACTGATTTTTTTTTTCTGACAGTATTCAAACATGCTTAGCTATTCAAATGACTGTTCTTGTCTTCATATCATGAAAACCAAAACTATCTTTTCAGTCAAATGCCCTCACAAGAACTATGCCCTATAGGCCATTCTGTCACTTAAAGCATTTATACAGTGTCACTCAACAGGATGAGATCAGAACTAATTCCTTTCTCTTTATGTTTCTTTTTATGTTATATGTCCATCTGCTCTTGCCACTGTCCACAGCTTGAGGTAAGTGAGACATTTAATAAATTGTTAGATGACAACAAATTTTGTATTTAATGGTCTGGTGTGCATAAGTACAGCTGGAAGTGAAAAAAGGAGGTGGGAGAAGTTGTGTATTGAATACCAGATGTGTTAGATGCAGCTGTTCGGTAACACTTCAGTGGCATCATGACACAGAGTCATTGATGTCATATGCTACTGTATTAGTGTTACTGCATAATATTTGGTCATGCACCTATCATATGCTATTGATAAATATATGAAAGTGGAACTGTCATATATTCTAGATTCATTACACATAAAGTGAAATATTTCAGGCCTTTCTCTTTTTTTGTTTGTTTTAATCTTGATGATTACCACCTACAGCTCATGGAAATCAAAAATCCATTATCTCAATATATTAGAATAAGGAATATATAATCACCACTCCTGGGGAGGGTTACAGTGGTCTTAACTGTCCTCCATTTGTACAATACAATACAATACAATACAATACAATACAATACAATACAATACAATATACTAAGTCAGTACCCTTGACTTAGATGAAGATCAGATCATATTTTATGACAAATTTATGCAGAAAACCATGAAATTCCAAAAGGTTCACATACTTTTTCTTGCCACTGTATATGCTATATGTTCTGACAGGCAACTGGACATCAAATGAACTATATGTCATTACAAAAATATAATTGTGCTGCACTGCTCACAAGGGAATTATTAAAGGGAATACAATACAATGTATCTAGAAGATCTTAGTCCTTGTTTTTACGTGTGTGCTTAGGTCACAAAATTCATTAATGCATTCAAAAGTATTTCTTTATACCCAATACTCCATTCATGGTACACTATATGGCCAAAAGTATGTGGACGTGTGACCAATGTAATTATGTCACTGTAATTAGCTACCCATGCTGGAAAAACTCTTCCTAATTGAAACTGGTGTAATTATTTTCATTAGCAATTATAATCATGACATATAATGACAATTATCATGACAATTATAATCATTGACACCATTCATTGAACTCACATTAGAAACAACTTTTGTAATCCAATTTTTAGTTTAGGCACCCTGTTTTGGGCAACATGTCTTACATCCTGGAATGCTTTGTTTAATGATGTTTTCCACCCAGGGATTTAACAGCTATACTTGTACCTCAATTTGAATAGGCCGTTTTCTCTCCTAAAGGGGAAAGACAAGTTTCTCTCCATTCTGCACCGCTACATGGACATTCATGGAACAGTCTATTATGAAGCCCAGAGGCCTCCAGAAATACCTGCCTTTGTCAGAAACCATGGCTTGTTGCCTCAACATGAGCTTCAGCAGCTTCTTAGGAAGGCCAAGGTATTGTCATTGTTTTTGTGAGTTTTAACTTCTTTCTTCACCGTATGACATTATACATAGGAACTGGTTTATTGTGTATTCCTTGCATCAAAGCTGGGCCAGAGGCCCTATTTACGATAGGTGAAGTATATAATCAGAGGTCAGATTATAGCCCAATACAGCTAATGTACAGCAGGTAGTTTCATAATAAAGGTTACCACACAAAGAATAGAAACATGACTCAAGGAACATGGGGAAAAATGAACCATAGCTTAGATACATGAATACATTTCTTCACACAAACAGTTGATAAGAGTATAAATATACAAATTTACTCAAGTATCATTTCTAAATCATTAAATCATTTCTGTCTTTCTTTTTACAGCTTTTTGTGGGATTTGGTTTTCCTTATGAAGGTCCTGCCCCTTTGGAGGCCATAGCCAATGGCTGCATTTTCCTTCAGCCCAAATTTCATCCACCTCGTAGCTCTCTCAACAATGAGTTCTTCAGAGGGAAGCCCATGTCCAGACAGGTGAGTACTGAGAGTCCAAACAAACCCAGTAGTGGAGAGTTGCATCCGGAGGAAAGAGCAAGAGATAGAGCAGTGCTCGTCTCTGGTTCCCCCTCCATATCCCCAGGGATCTGAGCTGGCTGGCTGCCTCGACAATGGCCGACCCAGTGTCCTGAGGTTCCAAAACTTATCTCGCTTTTGCCGAGAAGCGAGAGAGCTGGGAGCGTAGCCGCTTCATTATGAAGCATTCACAGTGAGTGCAGTCAGACTCCACGAGGGCTGCCGCATCAAGCTCCACTACTATATACTTGAAAATGTGTTCATCTCCCTAAAACGAGAGCAGAGAGTAACACACTTTCTATGGCTCACTCTCTATGGCTCATTCTGTTTGCACAGGATAGCATCAGAAGAGTGTATGTATGTATATATATACATATATATATATATATATATATATACAGAGAGAGAGAGAGAGAGAGAGAGAGAGAGAGAGAGAGAGAGAGAAGTGAAGAGTTTTAGGAATGTTTACACAGACAGCCAACATGCGCCTTTGCTGAAGACAATGAAAGCTGCTGACATGGTTTGCAGGTGCTCTTTTATAGTCAAGTGACATGCAAAATGGCACGTCACCTGACCACGGCAGGGCTATAATGAGGCATGAAGTTACACAGAGTTTAATGGTAGCATGTGAGGGTAAATTCAACATTATCCTATGTAATTAGTAAATATCTGCAGACACCCTTTAATATAGAGTAATGTTAATCAGGGGGCATGGTGGCTTAGTGGTTAGTACATTTGCCTCACACCTCCAGGGTGGAGGGTTTGATTCCTGCCACAGCGCTGTGTGTGCGGAACTTACATGTTCTCACTGCGCTTTGGGGGTTTCCTCCAGGTACTCTGGTTTCCTCACCCAGTCCAAAGTCATGCATTGTAGGCTGATTTGCATGTCCAAAATTGTCTGTAGTGTTTGAATGGGTGTGTGAATGTGTGACTCTGTGATGGATTGGTACCCCATCCAGGGTGTCCCCTGCAACCCTGGGATGTCCCCGCAACCCAATAAGGATAAGCGGTACAGGATGGATGGAGAAAACATTACACTCCCATACACACTTACTAACCCATAGTATACATTTATGTTGTGGTAATCCTATGCAATTTTTGTCTTTTTTATGAGGTGTCTTCTCAACACCCCTACACTGAACAGTACATTGGCAGACCACACGTCATCACTGTGGACTATAACAACACAGAGGAAATTGAGGCGACTATTAAGGAAATCCTGAAAACTAAGGTGAGCTGAAATTTACTTAAAACACTAAATACTAAATTATTTTTGTTAATTCTTATTAATTTGATTACATTCAACAAAATATCAGTGTGTTTTTTAAAATTCACTCTATAGCTTAGGAATTATGGATGCCTACAGGCCGGTTGAGTTGCCTGTTTAAGGTAACAGTAGAAGTGCCTATTGAGTACAATAGACCAGTAGTATGGTTTAGACCAGTAGTAGTTTACTTTTACAGCTACAATTTTAATGAATATTGATTGTAAGCTTTTTCAAGTACTTAGCTACAGTATGAAATTACAATAAAATGTTTTTTAATTATTTAGTCTCCCACACACACTAGACAGGATGAGACCATGACTATCACCTTCTATAAGACTATCAATTTTATAAGAGATTTACCTTTTATAAAAAAAAAAAAAAAAAAAACAAATACAACAAAGTAAAATCTAGTACATATCGTACACACGTAGTTGGAAGCTTTTTCTACATAATTTCTTAAAAAAGCTCACAGAAGTTTAACACATGGCCACTCAGTTTTCAGTTTGGGAGCTTGCCTAGTTTGTCACTTTTCCTCTTTTGTTAAATATGGGAAATAAATCCTAAAGGACTGTGGTTCATGTGTGCGGGTTTCTTGTTTATTTATATATTTTCTAAGTAAACAAATTTTTTTTCATCGTTGTAAAACAGGTTATCTTGATCTTGTTTGTGAAATTGCTGAGAAATCTAGCTCACAGCTAACTGACAGCAGGCAGTGAGCTCCTGCTAATTCAGTTCAATTTAGCGATTTAGTGAAAATGCGGTAACATGTTTTAACAGTCACACGTACAGTAAATGTAATACATACTCTTACATAAATACAGGGATTGATTGTAATATTATTCAGTCAAAATGTTGAGAACACTGTTAAAGGCAGGGTATATGTTTTATCTTTTTACTAACTTTTGACATTTTAGCTGGGTAACTTATGAATGAAGAGTAGTGCTGGTGATATCAATGTCCATATCAATGTCCTAAAGAACCCAGTTGTGAACCTGTTTTGTCAAAAAGATTCATTGGAATCCCTTGGAGTTAGAGTTGGAGACAAGTTTATGAACACTATACAGTATATTGGACTTATAGTGATAACCATGTTGATTGAGCCTGCTGTTAAAGGATTAAACTGTTCCTTAACAACGATCTTAGAAGAATGGGAATATAACTATTGCTGTAATCTGCCTTTGGCAAATCCAGTGATGCACAATCTTGGCTCACCAGGGACTCCCAGAATCTCCACTACAGGACACTGCACCATTAGCACAGTAAATAATTGATTGCTCAGCTTGAATTATGGGTCCTTCTGGGTTCACATGGCTTCCAACCAATGCTGATACTAGGTGACCATGCTCCACATATTGTCCTCCTGGAGAAAAGCCAGTAGCATTAATCACTTCTGTAGTGCTTGATCCATCTCCCACACAAGCAGCAGACAGAATCAATCGATCCTTGACTCTGAAGGATAATTTCGGTTCACATTCCAAGTGTATGTAGACAGCCCAACACAATGGTCTACAATGGTTGAGAATCAAATAAAGAGCATCTCAGAAATCTGCAAATGTTCTTCTGGCTGGTAACCAGCTTATTCTTTAAGACAATGACAATGCTATAGTTAGTATTAACATAAAAATAAATATGAGAATGAGGAGAAAATTGTGCTTAAATCTCTACATAAAATAATTTTGTGAACTAAAATCAGTTTTTGCTTTGTGGCAGTCCCCAGCCCACACTGCCCTAACAATGAAAGTAACTTTGTGAAATACTTTAACCAATGAGGTTTACATTGTGACTATTACAATTAATTGTTTCTGCATTGCATCAGTTGTACTGTGTTTTTTCAGTCACATGCAAAAATACAGTCATGAAAATAAGTAAGTACACTTACTTATAAAGGTAAAAATAAGTACACTCCATGGTTTCTTTTTTTTTTTTTGATAGTTGGACAAGCAAACATTTGATCCTCTATGAAACAGTGTCTATTAATAAAGGGGATACACTATCAAATGGCATAAAATTGACACTTTGTAGTAATTTTCACAATTTAAATTAACAAAAAACTGATCAGTCTCATGGAAAATGTAAGTACATCCCTACTATTATTAAACTTTAATCCATAAAATAAGAATCAGGTGTTCAAAATTGGGTGCCAGTGAAATTGGGTGCTAGTGAAATTGGGTTAGAACCTGCTCAGGGAGTGCATGTGGAAACTGTCTTATTTAAACAACTTGCATCTAGTGACTGGTGTTCCCTTTGCTATTGAGGTGTGTGGTGTCATCATGCCAAGATCTGAAGAGTTCTATAAGGCCTTCAGAAAATAGGTTGCAGATGCCTACAAGAGGGATTTCAAAAGATCTCCAAATTATTTGAAATACATAATTCCGCTGTAAGAAAAATAATCTGCAAATGGTGCAGATTTTGTTTGCACCATTTGCAGAACTTTTCCAGGACTGGCTGTCCCAGCAAATTCAGCTCAAAAGCACTTGTCTGATGCAAAAAAAAGTCTCCAAGCTCCCCAAATTTCATCAGAGGACCTGCTAGTAAGTCTTCCGAGTGTTGGTGTCAAAGTGCATGCTTCTGCAATCAGAAAGAGATTGTACAAATATGACCTGCATGGGATGCGTACCAAGATAAAGCCTTTGTTATCTAAAAAATAACATTAGAGCAAGACTACAATTTGTCAATGAGCATATAGGCAAAGACCAGGCCTTTTGGAATAATGTGCTCTGGACAGACAAATCAAAGGTAGAGGCACAGTAACAGCAGACATGTTTGGCACAGACCAAAGACAGCTTTTCAGGGGAAGCAGCTCATACCAACTGTGAAGCACGGTGGTGGAATGTTATGGTTTACAATTGCTTGCCTGCCTCAGGGTCTGGACAGCTTGTATTTATTGATTCAAATATGAATTCTGCATCATATCAAAGAGTGCTTGAAGATAATGTGCAGCCATCTGTCCAAAAGTTAAAGCTGAACTGAAAGTGTACCTTTCAGCAGGATAATGATCATAAGCACACTAGCAAATCCACCAAGGAATGGCTCAAAAAGAAGAAGTTGAGGGTTATTGAATGACCTAATCAAACTCTGGCTTTGAATCCCGTTGAAATGTTGTAGGGGCAATACATGCAAGAAAACCCTCAGACATCTTGCAGCTGAAAGAATATTGCATGGAAGGGTGGTCAAAAATTCCAGCAAGCTGATGTCAGAGACTAGTGAACTATTATGCATATATTAATCATACAGGAAATTATTTCTGCTAAAGGGACAACGCTAGCTTCTGAGGCCAAGGGTGTACTTACTTTTTCCACAGAAGAATATCACATGTATTGATATTGCTCTCGAATAAATGATTAAAAATTTATTTTTTTTCTTTGTGGTTTTGTTCAGGGATGTGAACTTTATTAACAGACACTGTTTCAAAGATAATAAAATGTTTGATTGTCCAAATATATCCATGGGGTGTACTTATTTTTTCACATGACTCCATATTTCTGATTGTGGATATTAATTACAGCACGTCCACCTCACACCTCCAGGGTCCAGGGTTTGAGTCCCGCCGGGGCCATGTGTTCTCCCCATGCTACGGGGGTTTCCTCCGGGTACTCCGGTTTCCTCCCCCAATTCAAAGACATAAAGTGAGGGAAAGAAGTATTTGATCCCCTGCAGATTTTGTACGTTTTCCCACTGACAAAGAAATGATCAGTCTATACTTTTAATGGTAGGTTTATTTGAACAGTGAGAGACAGAATAACAACAAGAAAATCCAGTTAAACGCATGTCAAAAAATTTATAAATTGATTTGCATTTTAATGAGGGAAATAAGTATTTGACCCCCTCTCAATCGGAAAGATTTCTGGCTCCCAGGTGTCTTTTATACATGTAACGAGCTGAGATTAGTAGCACACTCTTAAAGGGAGTGCTCCTAATCTCAGTTTTTTACCTGTATAAAAGACACCTGTCCACAGAAGCAATCAATCAATCAGATTCCAAACTGTCCACCATGGCCAAGACCAAAAAGCTATCCAAGGATGTCAGGGACAAGATTGTAGACCTACACAAGTCTGGAATGTGCTACAAGACAATTGCCAAGCAGCTTGGTGAGAAGGTGACAACAGTTGGTGCAATTATTCACAAATGGAAGAAACACAAAAGAACTGTCAATCTCCCTCGGCCTGGGGCTCCATGCAATATCTCACCTCATGTGAGGAATCAGCCAAGAACTACACGGGAGAATCTTGTCAATGATCCCAAGGCAGCTGGGACCATAGTCATCAAGAAAACAATTGTTAACACACTACGCCATGAAGGACTGAAATCCTGCAGTGCCCGCAAAGTCCCCCTGCTCAAGAAAGCACATATACATGCCCGTCTGAAGTTTGCCAATGAACATCTGAATGATTCAGAGGACAACTGGGTGAAAGTTTTGTGGTCAGATGAGACCAAAATGGAGCTCTTGGCATCAACTCAACTCGCCGTGTTTGGAGGAGGAGGAATGCTGCCTATGACCGCAAGAACACCATCCCCACCGTGAAACATGGAGGTGGAAACATTATGCTTTGGGGGTGTTTTGCTGCTAAGGGGACAGGACAACTTCATGTACCGTCAAATCTTGGGTGAGAACCTCCGTCCCTAAGCCAGGGCATTGAAAATGGGTCGTGGATGGCTATTCCAGCATGACAATGACCCAAAACACACGGCCAAGGCAACAAAGGAGTAGCTCAAGAAGAATCACAATAAGGTCCTGGAGTGGCCTAGCCAGTCTCTAGACCTTTATCCCATAGAAAATCTGTGGAGGGAGATGAAGGTTCGAGTTGTCAAACGTCAGCCACGAAACCTTAATGACTTGGAGAAGATCTGCAAAGAGGAGTGGGACAAAATCCCTCCTGAGGTGTGTGCACACTACAAGAAACGTCTGACCTCTGTGATTGCCAACAAGGGTTTTGCCACCAAGTACTAAGTCATGTTTTGCAGAGGGGTCAAATACATATTTCCCTCATTAAAATGCAAATCAATTTATAACATTTTTGACATGCGTTTTTTCTGGATTTTTTTATTTTGTTATTCTCTTTCTCACTGTTCAAATAAATCTACCATTAAAATTATAGACTGATCATTTCTTTGTCAGTGGGCAAACGTACAAAATCAGCAGGGGATCAAATACTTTTTTTCCCTCACTGTACATGGTAGGCTGATTGGCGTGTCTAAAGTGTCTGTAGTGCATGAATGGGTATGTGAGTGTGTATGTGATTGTGCCCTGCGATGGACTGGCACCCTGTCCAGGGTGTACTCCGCCTTGTGCCCGATGCTCCCTGGGATAGGCTCCAGGTTCCCCGTGACCCTGAAAACGGAGTAAGTGGTAGAAGATGGATGGATGGATGGATATTGATTACATCAATGGTGTTTGTGTCTCTGAATGCATACACAGGTAGAGCCCTTTTTGCCTTATGAATACACCTCTGAAGGAATGCTAGAAAGACTGAATGCTTACATCCAGCATCAGGTATGCTTTCTGTTTCTGTGCACACACACACACACACACAAGCTAATTAGTTTAGCATGAACTAATTAATGACATTATTTTTGTGCTGTGAATTTTTTTACCCATACAAAGGACTTCTGTCGCATCAGTAGCCCCTTTCCATCAGCGAATGAGTCCAAACTGTGGCCGGGGAATCCACCGAACCCTTTTGTCCACATGCCCAACTCTACAGGTGTGGAATGGGCTTCAAACATCAGTGCTCCAGCATCTTGGCCCCCTCTCAGTGCCCTGAGGCTGCTCCTCAGTCCCGAGGCCTCATCGTGTGTGAAGACATGCCAGGATGCTGGTCTCATCTGTGAGCCTGCCTTCTTCCCTTTCATTAACAATATGGAGGCCTTCAATGGGTGAGGATTTTAAGGAAAATATGTTTTTTTTTGTTTGTTTTTTACATAAGTTGTTCAACAATATGAATGTCATTATGAAACAGAAATAGACAGGACCAGAGACAGCAGAAGCTTAACTTGTTTACTCTATCCAAGACAACACAACAGCACACAACATTTATGTATGCATAATATCTAAATTGGGTGGTTCTGTGGTGCAGCAGGTAGTGTTGGTGCCTTACAGATCCATGGCCCAAGGTGAATCACTGAGCTCCAATTACTGTCCACATGTGGTTCTCTATTTTAAACAGGCATAAATGAGTGAATGAGCACATTATGCCATGTAGTAGACAGGTGTGCTATCCATGGTGTCTGCTTGTCTTAAGCTTGGTGCTTGCTGAAGAGACTTCAAACCCAGTAAGACCCTAACCATGAGAATGCAGTCAAGATTAAAATAGAAAATTAACACATTCAATTTAAATTTTCTGGTGTAAACTCAATTACACATTGACTGCGCATTGTAGTCATTGAAGTCAGTTGAGAGAGACTTGAAATGCTAGCCAGCTATGTAGCTAACTATCTACCTCACATGGTTGAGAAGGCTTAATTTAACTACACTAAACATTGTGACTGGCTACTTTTTTAAGATAGCGGAACTGTTCCTTACATTTTCTCTTATACCCTGATTTTTGTTCCTTCGTAACCTTAGATGCAAAGTTTATGGGTGTGTCAGATTCTGTGGTGAGTGAGACAGGGGTACCACATGATACTGTCGTCATTCATTTCTTATTTACCTTCTACAACTCAAACCTTAGATACAACTCTCAGAGCTTCCACCTAAAAAAAGTTCTTAGATAACTGCACTTGTGGAGTGTATCACCCACGGAAGGGTTCCAGCACAGAGGTGATACAACAGTAAAAGTTCCTGAACATAAATTGGACTAGGTAGGCAACTCTAAGGCTCTGTACAAGGTCAGAGTATAATAAGCAGTGGTGTTCTCAGGAAGGTTATATCAAAAGAAACATAATGGTATCTGGAAACGTATGCAGCCAGACTTGCTTAACGAAGTGGCTCAGTATCATGGACAACAATGCCCACCCACTCGAAAACACAGTATGCAGTCACAGAAGTATAGTTACAGTGCCCTCCACTAATATTGGCACCCTAGGTAATTTTTGAGTAAAGAAGGCTGTGAAAATTGTCTTTATTGTTCAACATTTTGATATTTTGATAACAAATTCACAAAAATACACTGTTCTCTTGGATATCAAACACAACAAAGGTTTAAAAAAACAAATCTTCATTAAATATAGGTGTGCAAAAATTGTTGGCACCCTTATGAACTCATATGAGAAAAATATATTTAAAAATATATAATTATATTCCAATTGATATTTTAAAAAACTAATTTAGTACACCTGAGTGACTAGGAAAAAGAAATTGTTCAACCATGACTTCCTGTTTCATAGGGATACAAATACAGTCGCAAGAAAAAGCATGTGAACCTTTTGGAATTTCATGGTTTTCTGCATAAATTTGTCATAAAATGTTATTAAGATAAGATGTCTTAGATGAAGACATAAGATGTCTTCATCTAAGTCAAGGGTATTGGCAAATATAATGTGCCTAAAAGAATAACACAAAAATAAATTCTGATCCCTCATGTCTTTATTGAGAACAACCAAAAAAACTCATAGTGCTTGTGGAAAAAGTATGTGAACCCTTGATTTAATGACCTCAATAAAGCTAATTAGAGTCAGGTTTTAGCACACCTGGAGTCTCATTAAGAAAATGAGTATGGAGGTGTGGACTACAGCTACTTTGACTGATAAAAACCCTCAAACTTTTGGAGTTTGCTCTGCACAAGAAGCACATGCTTATGTGAGCCATGCCTCGGCAAAAAGAGCTTTCAGAGGATCTACAATCAAGAATTGTTGATTTACATAAAGCTGGCAAGGGTTACAAGATGATTTCAAACACTTTAGAAATTCACCAGTCTACAGTTAGCCAAACATTCTACAAATGGAGACACTTTGGGACTGTTGCGACTCTACCAAGAAGTGGGTGCCCAGTCAAAATGACACCAAGAGCACATCGAAGACTCATCAATGAGGTAAAGAAACAACCACGAATGACAGCCAAAGATTTGAAGGCATCATTGGAACTGGCTAACATCTCTGTTCATGAGTTTATAATACGTAAAACATTGAACAAGAAGGGTACCTATGGCAGGACACCATGAAGGAAGCCACTGCTTGCTAAAAAGAACATTGCTGCACACCTGAAATTTGCAAAAGAGCACATTGACACTCCACAGCGGTATTGGCAAAATGTTTTGTTTACTGATGAAACGAAGACTGAACTATTTGGAAAAAACACACAGCACTACATCTGGCGTAGAAAGGGCACAGCATATCATCATGAAAACATCATCCCAACCGTAAAGTATGGTGGAGGAAATTTCATGATTTGGGCCTGCTTTGCTGCCTAAGGGCCTGGCCAGCTTGCAATCATTGAGGGGAAGATGAATTCCCAAGTATAGTGTATGAGACATTTCTTCAGGATAATGTGAGAATGTCTGTACGTCAGCTGAAACTGTGTAGAAGTTGGGTGATGCAACAGGACAATGACCCAAAACAGCGGAGCAAGTCCACAACAGAATGGCTTCAGAAAAACAAAATCTGCCTTTTGGAGTGGCCAAGTCAGAGCCCAGACCTCAACACAATAGAGATGCTATGGAACGACTTGAAGAGAGCCATACACATGAGACGTCCAAAGATTATGACCGAGCTAAAGCAGTTCTGCCAGGAAGAATGGGCTAAAATTCCTCCTGAACGATGTGCAGGTCTGATCCACAGCTACAGGAAGCACCTGGTTGAGGTTATTGACCAGTTATTATTTCTAAGGGTTCACTTAATTTTTCCACTGCCATTCTGAATGTTGAATGAGTGTGTTCAATAAAGATATGAGGGATAAAATTTTATTTCATGTTATTATTTTAGGCACATTATATTTGTCACCCTCCCCGGGAACCATCACCTTATCGTGGTGGAGAGGTTTGTGTGTCCCTATGAACCTGAGGGCTGTGTTGTCTGGAGCCTTGTGCTCCTGGTAGGGTCTCTCAAGGCAAAGTGGTCTCAGAGGAGGGGCCAGACTAAGAATGGTTCCAAAAACCCTCATGGATAAGAAAAAGAGAGGAGGAGATACCCTGCCCGGAGGAAGCCCGGGGCCTCCGTCTGGAGCCAGCCTTCGGTCGGCACCTAGGTGTTTCTGGAAAACTATCCACCACCTCAGGAAGGGGAAACGGGGAACCATCCAAGCTGTGTACAGTAAGGATGGGACGCTGTTGACCTCAACTGAGGAAGTAATTGCACGCTGGAAGGAACACTTTGAGGAGCTCCTGAATCTGACTAACACACCCTCTATGGTAGAGGCAGAGCGGGAGGCTGATGGATCATCGTCAATTTCCATGGTGGAGATTACTGAGGTAGTCAATCAACTACATAGTGGCAAAGCCCCGGGGATTGATGAGATCCGGCCAGAAATGCTGAAAGCTCTGGGTGTGGAGGGGATGGCTTGGATGACACGCCTCTTTAACTTTGCGTGGAAGTTGGGGTCAGTGCCCAAGGAGTGGCAGACTGGGATGGCGGTTCCTAATTTTTAAAACGGGGGACCAGATAGTGTGCGCCAATTATAGGGGTATCACACTTCTCATCCTCCCTGGTAAAGTCTACTCCAAGGTGCTGGAACGGAGGGTTTGACCAATAGTCAAACCTCGGATTGAGGAGGAACAATGCGGATTCCGTCCTAGTCGTGGAACAACGGACCAGCTCTTTACTCTCGCAAGCGGCTGGGATGAGGATTAGCACCTCTAAAGAGTGCCTACTCCGGTTTGGGAATGAGAACATAACCCAATTGAAGGAGTTCAAGTACCTTGGGGTCTTGTTCATGAATGAGGGGACATTGGAGCGGGAGATTGGCTGGAGAATTGGAGCAGCGGGAACAATATTGCAATCGCTTTACCGCACCGTTGTGACGAAAAGAGAGCTGAGCCAGAAGGCAAAACTATCGATCTACTGGGCAATTTTCGTTCCTACACTCACCTATGGTCATGAAGGTTGGGTAGTGACCGAAAGTACTAGATCGTGGGTACAAGTGGCCGAAATGGGTTTTCTCAGGAGGGTGCCTATCCCTTAGAGATAGGGTGAGAAGCTCGGCTATCGAGAGGAACTCAGAGTTGAGCCAGTTGAGGTGGTTCGGGCACCTGGTAAGGATGTCCCCTGGGCGCCTCCCTAGGGAGGTGTTCCAGGGACGTCCAGCTGGGAGGAGACCTCCGGGAAGACCCAGGACTAGGTGGAAAGACTATATTTGCACACTCGCCTGGGAACGCCTCGGGATCCCCCAGTCAGAGCTGGTTAATGTGGCTTAGGAAAGGGAAGTGTGGGGTCCCTTGCTGGAGCTGCTACCCCCGCGACCCGATTGCGGATAAGCGATTGAGGATGGATGGATGGATGGATATATTTGTCAATACCCCTGACTTAGATGAAGATCAGATCACATTTTATGACAAATTTATTCAGAAAACATACTTTTTTTACCACTGTATGAGGTGACAGATAGACCAAATTCCCTTAGTCATTCATAACAATGGATAAGACCATGGAATATAAAGTTGCAATCATAATTATTCAACCCCCATTGCAAATCAGTTTTATATTCCAAATCTGTAGACTTTCAGCTGTTTGAAATGAACAAAATGTGCAATTGAAATAGTTCAACACAACGCGTACGTCAGGTAGTTCCCCCAAATTCAACTGAAAATCCAACTTATAATGATTTCTCCAGTTTCAAATTTATTAAAATAATACTAATAGTTGTTTGGAATTGTTTCAAGAAAAAATAATTTACTCTCTTACAAATACAAACTCAAGCATATTCAGGTTGCCAGACACTAGTGGAACTTCAAATGGGATCATGTTCTATGGTCAGATGAAACCAAAATAGAGCTATGTCAGATGAAACCAAAATAGAAAATTGCTATGTTCCAGCTGAGCCATTGAATTCCTTTGGGTTGATTTCCTATGGTTTTCCTAAATGCAACACTAATTTGGCCATTGCACACCACTTTTCATTCATATTTAATGCGAGATTTTGACCTTACTGTAAGTCACACCCTTATACAATGGGGGGTTAAATACAGCATGGGGATGTGACAGCAGTGAGATATCTACAAGTTTGCTCCTACATTTCAATGATACATTGAAAAAAGTGGTCCTATGTCTTTTTGTCATAAATTGAGATACTTTGGGCAAAACTGTATCAGAACATGTATAGTAGATTTTTTTCAAAAATGCTTATCTTTTGTAGGTAGCCTATGAGCTGAAAAGTAACTGAAAATGTATAATTGATATTAATTATATTATGCTTGATTGATTCATTTATTTTTCATCCACTTATTCTGGTGGGGGTCACATTGTCTGAGAAGGTCAGTCCCTGGCTACAGATTCCAGTTCTTCCTCAATGATCCCCAGATATAATCTCCAGCGGATCATGGGCCTGCCCTGGGGTCACCACAGGGCATTCTTTTAAAGTGCCCAAGCCACCTCATCTGGTTCTTCATAATTCAAAGGGCCACCAGTTCTATTTTTAATTTCTGTCACCTTTATTTGAAATCTTATTCTTTTGGTCACTTCCCACATCTGTGACCATAGGTGAGGATAAGGGTTAAGCACTAAAAAGAAAGATTCAGATTGAGCTTCTGCTTTACCACCACAGATTGTTAAACCATCTATAACCCTGCTGACCCGATCTGTTTGTCAGTCTCGCACCATTTTTTCCATCACTTGTAAATAATATCCCAACTTAAGATTCCAACTTAAACTTCCTCCACCAGGGTCAAGATCTCTCCCCTTAGCTGAAGAGAGCATTACTCATTTCCGGGATAGAACCCAGCCACTTCACAGTTGATGATGAATGTTGACTGTAGGTGCATGTTGGGTGTGTAGGATGGTGCCAAGAAAACATCCTACAAGTAACAGAAATGTTACCTCCAGCACCTCATACTGGGCATCTCTCCATGAAAACCACAAACAGGAGTGGAGAACACAATCCCTTGGTGGAGTCTCGGATGCACCTTAAAATAATGTTTACTTAACTTGTGGATACGTACTGCTCATGGGCATTGTAGTCAGTTATATAACTTTTGAATTATTACATAATAGTCAATGAGTCTATAATGATACCATAATATACAATGAAATACAAACCCTGCCTCTATACACTGGCTGAGCAATTTATTCGGAACACTGTTTAAGGTTAGGTCACGCATCATAAATAAAGGCATGGGGTAATATAAGGTAGACTGAATGAGTATATGGTGTTCGAAGTAGTCAGGACTGAGACACACAGGAGTAATCTCAAGAGGGTGATATATTATGATATTTACAGGGTATATACATTTGTTGTACACCACAAAAAACTGGGAAAACCTCAGGGTGAACTAAGGCCAAACAAAAGCCACTGTTAAGGGAAACTAACTTACCTAAAACAAAAACAGAGACAAAAGACAGTTAGCTTCCCTACACTCCTTTACCAAAAACAGAAACATAAACCCATACTTAGCAAAAGTGGCAATCGCACCCCTACTACTGGTGAATATAAACAATGTTTTGATATTTACAAAAATACAGCAGTGTGATTATATACAATCTAGGCAGCAAACAGGCATCAAAGGACAGATCAAGCTTGGAGTCGGACAGGCACATTTCAAAAACCAGAAATACCACAATAGAAATATGGAGCGGACTAACAACACAAGCACAAGCGAGTGAGCATCAACAATATGCAGCTGGCAGCACTGGCTTCTGTTGCCGCTAAATACTGTCACCCATTGATAACATCATCTTTGTGGCTGAAGCAGCACACAAAGCTGATGGAGCAGTATCCAAGGCAGGGCAGGAATGCCCAGACGAGTCTGGAACAGCTGGACCTGCACACAGTTAACACACAAAACACACAAAACATACACACGTGATATTGTGGGTTATAACAACACCTGTACACCTTTTCATTCATGCAATTATCTAATCAGTCAATTGTGTGGCAGCAGTGCATGGTGCAGCAACTTCAGGCAATGTTTAAATGAACCAAAAGAATGGGGAAAATTTTTATCTCAGTGGTTTGGACTGTGGTATGATTATTGGTGCCAGACTGGTTTTAGTATTTCTATAATCTCCTGGGACTTTCACTCACAGCAGTCTCTAGAGGTTACTCAAAATAAAGGAAAAAAATCCAGTAAGCGGCAGTTCTGTGGATGGAATGCCTTATTGATGAGAGAGGTCTACAGAGAATGGCTAGACTGGTTTGAGCTGACATAAAGGCTACAGTAACTCTGATAACTACTCTGTACAATTGAGGTGAGCAGAAAAGCATCTCAGAATGCACAACACTTCAAACCTCAAGGCTGATGGGCTATAACAGCAGAAGACCACTTCAGATTACACATCTCTCAGTAAAGTCCAGGCTGGTAGAGGTGGCATAATGGTGTGGGGAAAGTTTTCTTAGCACACTTTGGGCCTGGTAATACCAATCAATCTTGAGCCACGGCCTGTTTGAATATTTTTTCTGACCAACAGTTTCATCCATTCATAGCCACAATTTACCTACACTAAATATTATAATACCAATTCATCGTTTTTTAAAAATGGTATTTAGGATTTTTTTAAAGGGATGTGTGAGAATGAGAAGAGAGAAAAACAATTAAAATAATATTCATTAAATAAAATGCTCTAGCAGCTTTTTTTGGAAAGGATAGCAGAGTTTTCACTTCCTATGTAAAGTATCTCACAAAAGTGAGTACACCCCTCACATTTTTGTAAATATTTTATATTTTTTTGTGACAACACTGAAGAAATGACACTTTGCTACAATGTAAAGAAGTGAGTGTACATCTTGTGTAACAGCGTAAATTTGCTGTCCCCTCAAAATAATTCAACACACAGCCATTAATATCTAAACTGCTGACAACAAAAGTGAATACACCCCTAAGTGAAAATGTCTAAATTGGGCCCAAAGTGTCAATATTTTGTGTGGCTACCATTATTTTCCAGCACTGATTAACCCTCTTGGGCATGGAGTTCACCAGAGCTTCACAGGTTGCCATTGGAGTCCTCTTCCACTCCTCCATGATGACATCACGGAGCTATGTCGTCATGTCGTGTGTTGAGTTATTTTGAGGGTACAGCAAATTTACACTGTTACACAAGCTGTACACTCACTACTTTACATTGTAGCAAAGTGTCATTTCTTCAGAGTTGTCACATGAAAAGATATAATCGAATATTTACAAAAGTGTGAGGGGTGTACTCACTTTTGTGAGATACAGAATTTTTTTCCCTAAACGCAAACAATATATGTGTTTCAAATAGGATTGATGTTCAATGTGAGGCTTTGGAAATGGAGATGAACCACTTATTTCCGGCTGTGGCTGTCAAGGGAAGAGAGTGTTTCCTGCAGAAGGAAGTGCTCCTGTTCAGCTGCGCTGGGATCAGCACCAAACATCAACGCCTTTGTCCATGTAGAGACTTCCTCCAAGGCCAGGTGGCGCTGTGTAAGGATTGTCTCTGAGATCTGTGATACACTGAGACCAGATCCTGGGACAGATGAGGTGATAGCCTTCCCATAAACATTAAGGCCCAATGAACTAATCCACTAATCCTCGTATGCCTGAGCAGAATGGATCCCTCAAGAAATGAGATATAATATATATATATATATATATATATATATATATATATATATATATATATATATATATATATATATATATATATATATCCAATGTTTTATATATATATGATGCATATCATAGCTGAGATTGATAAAAACAAGCATAATAAGATGTCTACAATTTCCAGAATGCTTGAGCCGCTTCAGGTTCTGCATATCTTTAGAGAGTGTATGTATATATATATATATATATATATATATATATATATATATATATATATATATATATATATATATATATATATATATGTGTGTATATATATATATATATGGAATGTATATGTATATATATATATATATATATATATATATATATATATATATATATATATATATATATATATATATATATATATATATATATGGAAAAGTCAGCTATTTTTCCACAATTATTCTTTGAATATTGTTATATCCAAATGAAAAAAGTGTTGAAACAACTGATAATGCTGATTTTTATAAACAAATGTGGTAAATGGTGTAAGTGTATTGTTCAATGTTCTATGGTATCCTAACTTTTACATTTTTAGGTTTTTTTATGTCAAGATATTATCAGAAATATTACCAGAAGCCCAAACTCATTTGCAAAATTGTTATAATTGTCATCTATAAAGGCAATGCTTTCTCAATATAATCAGCACTAGACAATACAACAGCAAGATTCACATGGAGATAGGCGTTCTTATGTAGAATGTCTCCTGAAGTCAACTGCGGCAAAACACAGTGGGCCTCATTTATCAATATATTTATATAAATTGTATGAAAATGTTTGGGTAAGCCAAAACAAACAAAAAAATTCCTCTGGATTTACAAATGTTTTGGAAATGCTGCTTTTATTTTGTTCTCATTTGTGTATGTTGATGAATAACTATCACCCATACTTACCAGGCACATGCATGGCATGTGACGCCCTTAAAAATCCATAAAAGGCAAAGCTCTCACTGCTGAAATGAGTAAATGACAAAAAATACTTTTTCAAAGGTAGAAAGGAAAGTTATTTACTCATCCATCCATCCATCCATCTTCTATATCGCTTATCCTTTTCAGGGTCACCGGGAACCTGGAGCCTATACAAGAGAGCATCGGGCACAAGGCGGGGTACACCCTGGACAGGGTGCCAATCCATCGCAGGGCACAATCACATACACACTCACACACCTATTCATATACTACGGACACTTTAGACATACCAATCAGCCTGCCACGCATGTCTTTGGATTGGGGGGGAAACCGGAGTACCCAGAGGAAACCCCCGTAGCACGGGGAGAACACACAGGGCCACGGTGGGAATCAAGCCCCCAATCCTGGAGGTGTGAGGTGAGCGTGCTAACCACTAAAACACCATGCATGTTATTTAACACTGAAACGGCACCTGAAAAGATGAAAACAAATTACATGTTGAAAAGAAAACAGAGGAGAAAAAATATATAAACTGTACCCAGAGGATCATGCACACCAAGTACATCATGCAGGGAAGCTATTTTTAAATTGTTATAAGTGTCTCGGCTAACATGCTGTAGAGCATGAAAAGAAGATGCTGTGGCAAATTGAACTGACTTATAAGGCAGCTTTTGTACCTGTAATACCGGTCTATAAACCTCCTTTCCCTCACAAGCTCAGTGTTTGCTAAGGCATTTGTTTTACGGCTTATGGCTTATGTGCAAACAGACCAGCCGATCCTCCATTTACTGTATATGGCAACATTTCTTTTGCCATACTTGAATGATTTTTATTTGTATTAATTTATGCTCGCTTTCTTTATGTTTCATATTGTTTAATTTATGCCAATAATATAAAATTATTGATTTTCACCAAATTTTCTCAATGGTACAGTGTTTTTGTCCCTGAAATAGTGAACTAGCATGAGGATGTGTTTTTGATAAATACTACAAAGCACTTCTCCTCTAAGTCATTCTAGATAAGGGTTGTCTGCTAAATATTGTAAATGTAAATTAATAAGCTATTTAAACTCGACAGTATAAAATATAAAATATAACTACAGCAAACCATGTAAACTGTATTATTTGAAGCTGATCAATCAAGGTCTACATTAGTTAGTCTTATGTTTATGTTCACACACATTCAGAAGCACAAGAAGGATATGCACATTTTTACGTTATGAGATTTTCATATACGCCAAATCTCTTCAAATGTGTGTATGTGTAAATATATATATACATATATAATCAAAAGTCAATTATCAAAATTAAGTTATCAAAAGGGTCAATATCAAAAGTAGCAGTCAGTATCTGGTGTGGCCACCAGCTGCTTTAAGTACTAAAATGCATCTGATCCTCATGGACTGTTCTCAATCATGTCTAAGGGGACACATGTAATTTTCCACTGCAAGGATGATCCGCTGTCCTTCCTGTCTCCCTGTAGCACTGTCTTAGGCGTTTTACATCACAGACATTGCAGTTTATTGCTCTGGCCACATCTGTAGTCCTCATGCCTCCCTGCAGCAGGCCTATGGCATGTTCACACCAGCAAGCACCCTAGACATCTTTCTTGTGGTGTTTTTCAGAGTCAGTACAAAGGTCTCTTTAGTGTCCTAAGTTATTGTAACTGTGACCTTAATTGCCTACCGCCAATAAACTGTTTGTGTCTTAAGGACTGTTCCACAGGTGTACGTGCAATAATTGTTTGTGTTTCATTGAACAAGCATGAAAAACATTGTTACAAAATTATCTTTAAAATACAGTCTCCTGAACAGAGGACTTTTTTCAATTCCTTAAATCGGTAATTTCACCGTCATTTGTTGACTGCTTCATTTGCATTATACTAAATAACAGCAATAATTAGTTATTAATATGCCATTCATAATTAGCCAACATTATTATTTGTATTGTTTTAAATTTGATTTCATGGCAGCCCTGCAAAGTGTACATTTGAATAATTTATAGATTATCCCAAAGTTATTCAGTTCCTACTGCATAATTGTGCGTGTGTGTGTGTGTGTGTGTGTGTGTGTGTGTGTGTGTGTGTGTGTCTGTGTGTGCGTGCTTCATTTTTCATATCTGCAAGAATATTTGCAAAGAATGTACCAAGTGGTTTCATACAAAATAAAATCCCTTTTAACTTATTACTGATTTACAGGACATCTCCAGTCCCCTTTATTTGTATGAAATTCTGTACTGAATGTCACATATCTTCAGCTATTACTATAAGAATAGTAAAAGGAATATAGTTTATTGTTCTTTGTTTTGTTTTTAATCAAAATATTGTGTTCAATGATAATTTTTTGTGCAGTTTTGTTACATGATTATAAATTGTGTATTTTTTCTTTTCTATTGTTTTGTTGTTTTTTGTTTTTCATTAAGAAACACAGTCATAAAACGTTGGGGTTACGTATGTTACCGTGTTCCCTGAGAAGGGAACGAGACATTGCATTTAGCATAACAGTATGGGAAGCGCCTTGCGCACGTGACCGGTATCTGAAGCTTGTGTAAAATCATGCCTCTACGTATAGGCCTGCCATTATCAGGTGACGTGGCAATTAAGCGCGTCGCATGATATATATATGGCACCTGTGAACCACACCACCAGCCTCTATTATCTGAAGCAAAGACGCAATTCACAGGCCTGCCCTGGTATGACAATGCTATGCAACGTCTCGTTCCCTTCTCAGGGAACAGGGTTACATATGTAACCCCGACGTTCCCTTTCAAAGCCCGACGTTGCAAAACACTGACGTTGCATTTAGCATAACAGGAATACCCACTCCGTCATACCGAGGGTACGGCCTGTCCAAAAATACCCAAGCCCGAGAGTCACTGCAAGACACTCGAGCCCGGGGTGGAATGAATATCCAGGCTGTAATAACGAATGAACATGTGTGGCGTAGACCACCCTGCGGCCACACACACAAGGATACCCCTTTCGACAAAGCCTTTGAGGAGGCTCAAATGGGGCTCCCGACAGACCTTCCAAGACCCAGGAAGGTACTCGCAGCCTGCAGATGGGCCTCAACCGTCTGACACCACGCATGAACCTCGAAGTTAGAGGATGCTGCCCCACAGAGGCTCCCTCAACAGGGGCATGGCTGGCCAAAATGGCGGCCACATAAACCCTGATTGTAGAAGGAGCCAACCCTGCTGAGAAACGTTCTTGCAGAAATTCCAGGACTGTAGCTATTGCACAATTCACTGGGTCTAACTGACGTTCCTCACACCACAAGACAAAAAGCCGCCACTTGAGCACATACAATTTCCTTGTGGATGGTGCTCTAGCATTTAACATGGTCTCTACAACCTCAGATGTGAGAACAGAATCTATGAGCTGGTGCCCCTCAGGGGCCAGACCCACAGTTTCCATAGTTCTGGCCGAGGGTGATAGATCCAAGATCCATATTCGAGCTGGCCAGTAAGGTGCTACTAGCAGCAGACGTAGACGGTCTTGGCGAACTCTTGCTAGAACTTGTGGGAGCAGAGCAATCGGGGGGAAAGCATATAGACGTGACCTCGGCCACGTGTGCACCATGGCGTCCAGCCCCAATGGAGCAGGAGGAGTGAGGGTGAACCACAGCGGGCAGTGTGTTGTCTCCTCGGAAGCAAACACATCCACTTCCGCTTGTCCAAACCTCCGCCATATGGACTCCACCACTTGTGGATGGATTCTCCACCACCCAGGCCTCAGCCCCTGCCTCGACAGGATGACTGCCCCTACATTCCGACTGCCCGGAATGTACATTGCACTCACTGACAAGAACTTTCCCTCTGCCCAGAGGAGGATTAGTTGCACCTGCCTGAACAGGGGGTGTGAACGTAACCCTCCCTAGTGGTTGATATATAAGACCACAGCTGTGTTGTCTGACACAACTAGCACACTGTGACCTCTCAACTGAGGGAGAAAGAATGTCAGTGCTAGGAATACAGCCCGCATCTCTAGGCGATTTATATGCCACTTCAGATGAGGGCCGCTCCAAAGACCGTGAGCTGGACAGCCATTTAAGACTGCGCCCCAGCCTGTGAGGGACGCGTCTGTCATTACCGTCTTGCAGTAAGGGGACGCCCCTAGAGTGTGACCCGAGGCTAGGAACTGTGGGCACCTCCAAACACTCAGAGCATGTAGGCATCGCCGCATGACTCTGATTACTCTCAGCGGTTTCATCCTCGGATGAAACCCCCGACTTTTCAGCCACCAATGAAACGGTCTCATGTGCAATAGGCCCAATGGTATGACAGTATCTTGAACCTGTATGTCCGAAGAGTACGGTTCAGATGACGCAGATCCAAAATTGGCCGCATACTCCCATCTTTTTTGCGGACCAGGAAATAACGGCTGTAAAAACCTCCCTCCCTTAGAGAATGGGGTACATGTTCTATGGTCCCTTTGTCCAAAATGGGAACTTATTTCCTGTGCTAACGTTGGGCTCTGCTCTGTGCTGACAAATGTGGTGAGCACACCTCTGAACTGGGATGGTCGAGCTCTGAACTGGACCCGGTAACCCATTTCTATGTTAGACAGAACCCATGGGGACACATTTGGCAGTAGTTTCCACGCTGCCAAATGGTCTTTCAGTGATGTCAGATTTTCCACATTTTGTTGGAGGGAAAGCATCAGACCAGAGAAGACTGAAAATGTGGGATGGCCTCGGCCAGGGCAGGCCCTACAGTAGCACTGGGGGCTGGTTTCCCTGGCAGCCTCATGTCCCCTGATATGTCCCTCCGTGACCCATCAGGACCGTTCCTTCCTTGCCTGCTTTGCTTTTATGATCATTCTTAGATCAGGCCTCCTAGCAGGCTGTGGCTGTGGCCGACCGGTCACCCTGGCTTTTTGCGGGGGGAGGCGGGCCTCCACACTCGACTTCTGCATCTCCCTCGCACCAGCACTGGCCCGGGCTCCACTCATGGAGGCCCGTGCGAACTTGACTTTGCTTTTTTGCGTCGCGAAACCTGTCGGCGATGGCACTGACCGCGCCACCAAACAGGCCGGAAGGTTCAACAGAGGCGTTCAGTAAGGAGACCTTATCTGTGTCCCCCATCCCTGACAGGTTGAGCCATAGGTGCAAGGCGCTTCCCATACTGTTATGCTAAATGCAACGTTGAAGTTCCCTTTGAAAGGGAACAGATGCATAAGCTTTTACTTTAACTGTTTCACTTTACACTGTTTCACTGTTTTCACTTTGTTTTCACTTACAAATCCTGCTAACATAGTGGAATGCCTCCTCTTCTCGTGTGTTTTCTAATTGAAAACTTATCAATTTACCTCAAGACATTTCAAGCCAAAAGAAAGAGAAGAAAATTTCTCTGCTCAGAAAATGTGGTGTGCTTTCTCACAAATGAAGAACTATCTGTGAGAATGCATTATTTATATTACAAATAGAAGGATCTTTTTGTTTTTCAATAATGCCAAATTTAAATATCTGTATTATGTTTTTTTTATTATTATTATTTTAGTTTCTTTCTCTCCATTTGAATTTGTTTTCTGTACTGACTACAGGTTTGCAAGTCGAAAAAGTTTGTCTTGGCCTACAGTAGACATTTTTATTTTATCATCTGTACTATCATAATGCTTATTATTTTTAGAACTATTTCAGACCTCCTTTCACAGTGTACAACACTACTGGTATTTTCTCCCAGCAGGACCAATTAAATTATGCCCCAGGACCAGATGTAGGAGCAATGTGTGGTAAAGCCTAAGGGCTAAACTTCCTGTAATAGGTAGAAAGGTGGGGGGGAAATCCAATAGAAGCACATCAGCATTTCTAACTAATGAAAACCGTTTGATGTCAAAGTCAACTCTGAACCCAAATACTGCCATATCATTATAAAACTCTGTGGACAGGCTGACAGAAGAATGTACACACTTTGCTGCTTGTCAAAGTCAGAGATAAATTGCACAGAGCTTCTCTGAAATTAGATAAATGACCAAAGCAGAGTCCGGTACTGTTCTTACTTGAAAATGGGCCTCATTTATCAATCTTTTAGTGAAACTGTGTGTAAATGTTTGCTTAAGCCAAACCAAACTAAAAATATAGACCAGATTTACAAGAGTTTCAGAAACACGAATTTTCTTCATACCTGGGGGCAACATGTTGACTACACATACAAACTACAACTGTTATAAAATACAAAATACAAACTTTTGACTACAAGTGCAAAGTGTGTTTCCAACACAGCTTCTTTGCATTTAGTAACACCCATAAAACTCCATGAAAGATCTAAACACAGTTACTATTTAAGCGCACAGAGGGCTGAAAGATGAAGTGGAAGTTATTTGTATTCACTTCTATGCCAATAAAATTAATCAACTGATAAGGTCCAACTCTAGATACAAATTACAGAAAAGATGAATTAGGTGTGAATTAAGTGAGGTGAAAAAAAATTGTGTGAAGTAGAAATGGTAGGGGGGAAAAGATCTACACTGTGTCCAAGTGATCATGGACACCAAGCACATCATGCAGGGAAACTGGTATATTTAATTTGCTTTTGGCTGCAGCCAATGGGAATGCTTCTCTATCAGTGTGTGTCCTTACTGAACTGATCAGACCACCTCGGGTAAGTTTACAGAGGCTTAAAGTCCATGTGAAGCATTGTTCAATGTGTCCCCCTTTTTTAAATAGCCAGCAGTGTTTACCTTACCTCACAGCCAGGAAACTTACAACTGCTGGGGGCATGAGACTTCAGATTCTACAGAGCATTAGATTCTACAGATATTTATTATTGGATAATTTTCCTCAATAAATATATGGACAAGTCTAATATGTTTGAATCATTTGTTTACTTGTGTTCTCTTTGTGTACTTTTAGTACTTGTGTGGAAACCTGAATAGGTTTTAGGTCATATTTATGCATATATACAGATCATTCTAAATTTCACAAATTTTCAAGCACCACTGTATGTGTTTCACGACTAGCTGCTTGAAGCACTTCATTACGAAAGGTGATTGCAATGGGCCAGCAGTCATTCAGGCAGGACACAGATGATTTGTTCAGCACAGGGATTGCGGTCATCCTGAAGCACACAGGGACAAATGCTTGGGTCAGGGAGATTTTGCTTCCGTACCTAGGGGTGTCTGTGGCTCAGTTAGTAGAGCAGGTTGTCCGCTAATTGTAGGGTTGGTGGTTTGATTCCCGGCATGGATGACTCCACATGCCGAAGTGTCCTTGGGCAAGACACTAAACCTCAAGTTGCTCCCGATGGCAAGTTAGCACCTTGCATGGCAGCTCTGCTACCATTAGTGTGTGTGTGGGGGGGTGAATGAGACACAGTGTAAAGCACTATATAAAAGCGCTATATAAGTGTGCCATTTACCTTCTGTAGCTTTTCAGGACGTTTTCTATCGTCCCTCTGTAGAAAGAGGTGAGGATGAGAGGGGGACGTTTGGCTTTCTTCAGCCTACACAGGAAGTGGATATGGTTCTAGGCTTTCTTGGCTAGGCAGGTGGTGCTGAGAGACCAGGAGAGATCCTTAGTCATATGCACACCAAGAAACTTGGAGCTTTTAACTCTCTCCACAGTTGTTCTATTGATGTGCAGTGGTGAGTGGTCCACTTAGATTATTCTGAATTTTACAATAATCTATTTAGTCTAATCAACATTAGAGAGTTGACTGTTGACTTCAGGGCATTTGCAAGCTGATGAGCTTATTCCCTGAACACCTGACCATGTATGATGTCTCCCAAGGATTTATCTCTCAACTCTTATATTTCCTTATGCTGCATTGTCATCTCTTCCTTGCTCATTAGCGACCTACATTTAGTCCCATATTTCTATAAAGCTACATTGTGACAATGTCTTTTGTGAAAGCACAATTAAAATATAATATACTTCATCTGAATTAAGCTGAAATTACAGAGAATGTGAAACAAAACAGAAGAACAATACAAAGTTTCTTTGAGAACTGACATAAGATTACTTTCGCTTATTTTTAGTTAGTGGTTCAGAGGAGGACATGGGCTTGTCCAATATTAGTTTAAAGAGCAATACTAATTCAATAGGTGTAATGGTTCTAATGGCTGTGTGGAGAGCTGACATTTACAGAAGTTATTGTTTCTTTTGCTTGCTTTGAAAGTCAGTTGTTCTGGAAAATGTATTTTGAAGGTGATTTGTTTGTTTGTTTTTTTATTTTTTTATTTCTTCCACAGAGTCTGCATGCCTTTCTTGAACACTGTCTTTCAAGCTTTATTTAAAAAGTGTTTGATGAATAGTTGTGTTATGCTGTGGTATATTGACCATGAGAAGAAGGCTTGTACTAACAATAGGCTGTTTGTCTAAATGACCATGATGGTTTACTTGCCAAAACTTTGAGTTTTATTCATTTTGCAGATTAAAGCAGCTTACAATGAGCTGAGCTGTTAACAGATTAGGTCAAAGTTGTGTTGTTTTGGTGATACTGGTTTTTAAACTTAAAATCTTTCAAATAGTATTTTGATTAATGTATGCGTCTTTTATTAAATGAGGTGTGGCTTGTGGGATAGTGTTGCTCTTGTAGTGAGCATGATTCATGACCTTACTATTATGGTAAATGGCGCACTTACAGTGTCTCACAAAAGTGAGTACACCCCTCACATTTATGAAAATATATATTTTAATGTGACAACACTGAATAAATGACACTTTGCTACAATGTAAAGTAGTGAGTGTACAGCTTGTGTAACAGTGTAAATTTGCTGTCTCCAAAATAACTCAACACACAGCCATTAATGTCTAAACCGCTGGAAACAAAAGTGAGTAAAATAGATATATACCCCTAAGTGAAAATGCCATTCCCTCCTGGTGTCATGTGACTTGTTTCAAGGTCTCAGGTGTATGTATAATGTATAAACCATCCATCCATCTTCTACCGCTTATTCCTTCTTCAGGGTCGCAGGGAACCTGGAGCCTATCCCAGGAATCATCGGGCACAAGGCAGGGTACACCCTGGACAGGGTGCCAGTCCATCGCAGGGCACATACAATCACATACACACTCACACACCCATTCATACACTACGGACAATTTAGACACGCCAATCAACCTACCTACCTTGGACTGAGGGAGGAAACCGGAGGAAACCCCCACAGCACGGGGAGAACATGCAAACTCCGCACACACATGGCCCCAGCGGGAATCGAACCCCAGACCCTGGAGGTGTGAGGCGAACATGCTAACCGCACTAAGCCACCTAATGTCTAAACCGCTGGCAACAAAAGTGAGTACACCCCTAAGTGAAAATGTCCAAATTGTGCCCAATTGGCCATTTTCCCTCCCTGGTATCATGGGACCTGTTAGTGTTACAAGGTCTCAGGTGAGAATGGGGAGCAGGTGTTAAATTTGGTGTCATCGCTCTCACACACCGTCATACTGGTCACTGGTTCAACATGGCTGAATGCCGCCATTTATCGAGCTCACTCGATAAATGGCAACACTGTCATTGTCTGCAGTGACCCACAAGGAAGACTACTACTGCATAGGCCTTGCCCACCAATGCCACGGAGGCCTTCCACGGTGACTTGGATGGCAAAGCTGGCTCCCCTATATACCTGCCATCGATGGAAAGAGGTAGCTCGCAAGCACCCCCTCCACCTTCAGCATAGCTGCCATTCATTCCCCACAATGGCTGAATAATCCAACATTGTGGGGTTATAAATAATGCTTATGCATGGTTTTCCCCCAGAAGCCTGATATTTTGTCATGCACTTCTGGAGGAAAGTGGAGTTTTCTGCTGTATGAGTGGGGAGAAAAGGCTCATCCAGCCTTAGTAATCACTTTAAGCAGCTCTTTAGAGTGAGGGAAACAAGTATTTGATCCCCTGCTGATTTTGTACGTTTGGGCAGTTATAAATTGATTTGCATTTTAATGAGGGGAACTATGTATTTGACCCTCTCTAAATCAGAAAGATTTCTGGGTCCCAGGTGTCTTTTATACAGGTAATGAGCTGTGATTAGGAGCACACTCTTAAAGGGAGTGCTCCTAATCTCAGCTTGTTACCTATATAAAAGACACCTGTCCACAGAGCAATCAATCAATCAGATTTCAAACTCTCCACCATGGCCAAGACCAAAGAGCTCTCCAAGGATGTCAGGGACAAGATTGTAGACCTACACAAGTCTGGAATGGGCTACAAGACCATTGCCAAGCAGCTTGGTGAGAAGGTGAGTTGGTGCGATTATTCGCAAATGGAAGAAACACAAAAGAACTGTCAAATACTTTTTTCCCTCACTGTATATGCTGCTCTCAGTTTTTATTTCCCTTTTGGCTTTCCATAGCATTAGGAGGAGGATGCGACACAAACTCCAAAATCCAGCGGTGACTCGGACTCGGAGGACAGAGCAAGAGATAGAACAGCGCTCGTCACCTGCTCTTCTTCCGGATCCATAAAAGATCCCCCGCACCTGAGATGGCTAGCTGCCTCGGCAGCTGCTGGCCCCGATCCGCAAGGCTCTGAAACACAACTCGCTTCGGCTTCTGAGAAGAGAGCGAGTTGCGAGCGGAGCTTCTGAATGTAGGCATTACCATGCACAGCCTCTCGAGGCTGCCATCGCATGCTACAACCCTAGACACTTCACCCAGAAAGTGTGCACTATTCCCCGTGATGAAACGGGAACAAGCCGTAACATACTTCCTGAATTCTCTCACTCATATTTTTCTCTCTCGTTCATTCCTTTTTTTTCTTCTCTTTTTTGAAAGGGATAGAAATGTCCATAGATTTTGAGAAAATAAAGAGAGGAAATGAAGTGTCTTTTTGTTTCTTTACACAAACAACCAACATGCAGTCTTTCATTGAAGACAATAAGCCTGATGGCGCGGTTTACAGGTGCCATATTTATATCAAGCGATGCGCTTAATTGCCATGTCACCTGATCATGGCAGGCCTATAAATAGGCATGATTTTACACAAGCTTCAAATACCGGTCACATGTTAGAGCCGCTCCCCATAGTGTTATGCTAAACGCAATATCAAAGTTCCCTTTGAAAGGGAACAGATATGTCTTGGCCAATAAATAAAATATGGCTAATACCTGTCAGGTATATCACATTGGGGCAACATAAAGTTTTAGGAAGCTGACATTAAAAAGAATTCCCTTGACTTGTGTGTTTTATTGCAGTACTACTGTAACTTCTCTCTAACAGGGTTTGACCTGTTGAACTAGCATGATGTCTTGTTTACTGTCTTTTAATGGAAGAGGGTGATCAGGCTGGTTCCATCAGAGCAAATTGTGCATGTGCTAATGCAATTGGATTTTATAGTTGGGATATTTTGGATGCTTGTTGTTTGTTAAAAAGCCCCTTATGCCAGAAACTGTTGGAGAGACAGCTCCAAACTGGAATGATTGATTCAAATTATGCTGCAGAGCAGAAGGACATGGTGTGTGCTCATAGTGCCTAATCACTATAAAATTATGAAATTCTTTTTTTTTTTTCCATAAGAGATTAAGCCTCCCAGCCCACTCATGTTCCCATAGACATTTCTCATGCATTAACAGACTGTTGTGGAAATTGCAGAAATTAATTGCTCGACAGTTAATTGATGCAACATTTAGTCTGATATTAGACAATGTGAATTTATTTGAATAAATTTCCAAAAGCTTCCAGAGGTAATCGATATATCCAAGCAAACTGGCTTGCTATATTTTATAGTGACACTACTAGTTTGGTATTAGCCTACAAACATTAGCAAGTGTGAAAGTTAACAATATCAGATGTGTAACACTGTGATTAAAAAAAAATAAATAAATAAATAAAATAAAAAATCCTACCTGGTTATCAACAGAAACAGAGACAGAAAGAGAAACACAGACATAGGCAGTAGTAAAGCAAACAGATAGATGAACAAATAAAAATTCAAGGCTGTCAAATAAGGTTTTATAATGCTTAGTGATTAGGCCTATACTAAAGCTGAATATCATCAAAATCAGGGAAGACTGCAGGTTATGTACACTCCAAGGCCTGCTTCCAGCTAATTAAAAAAAGTTACAGTGATCAGTGGAGCATGTCACTGCAACATGCAGAATCAGTATACATGCGCCATCTGGTTTAATAAAATTAAATGAACATCGTTTATCTTTTCATTTAACTGGCTAATATCACACGTTGCTTATTAACCACTTGATTTGTGAGTTTCGTCAATGAAGCTGCAAGATAAGATCTTGTCTTATTTTCTTATCTATAACAAAAGTGCAGATATTCAGGACTAATCATCCTACCAATCTTAAATACTACGCCTAATGCCTACCCCATACTTTCTTCTTAAACTCAGAAACTCAACCAAAGCTTTTTCATGTTTGAACTTTTAGTGCAGCATGAAATATCCCATGAAACATTTTGTAAACTCTAAACCAAAGATCATGTGCCTGTCTGTAAAGCACATTGAACCGTCCAGGGTCTAGACAGGCTTAGTCACTGCTTATAATGTTTCTGTTTAACCCATAGGACCTCATCTCAGCAATCTGTCATTTATCCCATCAGCCAAGAGAGCATGGGAATAGATCTGTCTCCATTTGTCGTGAACTAATTAATTATTTTCTCCAATGCAATTTCCACTGTGCTTGACCCTGATTGTGATCATGGCCAAGGTGTTTGACTCATTGTACAGACTGCTGAATTTTGAATTAGATGCAAATGGTATCTGATATCAAGCCCAAAATGTACCAATATTAATAACAGCAGCAGTGATTCAGCATGCAGGACAAGTCAAAGTTAATGCTGAGGAACTGTTCAGTGGCGACACTGTCATATTTACATTTAGTTTTGAACAACAAACTTTGTCCATAAGACAGACCTAATCAATATGATGACAGCATTGTCAAACTTGAAACCAGGTGACAAATCTGATCACTAGGATATTTCTGTGTTAAACAATTAACCCTTAAATGCATACATGTTTTGTCAATCATTATTTAGTCATTTATCATAAAACTTGCCTCAAGTGTTGTCATCCGTTGTTATATAAAATATACAACTTTTCTAATTAGGCTAGTTAGGTGTCGCTAGCCAACTAAGCTATGGATATAGATGCTACAGTGCTATACAAAGTACATTATCTTTCCACATGATCTGCTCATATCATGTTCACGTAAACTGGAACTCATATAGACATTTACACGCTTTGTTTTCTTGCTTAGCATCAGAGGATGTTACTGTTTCAGTTTCAAATCCATTACTGGCGTATATCCATTTTTCCTCACACTGACTGTGTGATCTAGTGTTTGGCAGAATTTATGTTTTGAGAATTGAGAATCAAATCTGTCAGCCAATAAGACATGAGTGTCACAGTGCGACCAGCAGAGGGCACTGTGGCACTGGATTCAGACACGGGATCAGCCACGTGACCTGTTGTGTTCGGTTTGCTTCCTGATTCCAAACCGGTGTTTTGTATTCTTTTAATTGGGGCGTTTGGATATTTAAGGATTCGGGCAACGAAGCACGTTGCCCGAGATTAGATAGACGATAGGAAAGTGTTTTCTGTCACCAGTCTTCTGTGTCATAGCGGGTCGCCAAGTTGTTCATGCTACGTCTGCACCGATTTGTTTCTGCTACGTTTCATTCAGTTGTTTTGGCTCTGTTTGCACCCGTTTGTTTATGCCACGTTGACATCAGTTTGTTTTTGCTATGTTAGCACCAGTTTGTTCGGGCTACATTTGCTCCTGACCTGTTTATGTTCTGTTTTCATTTGTTTTCCTTTTCTGTTTAATAAAGGAGTTGGATCTGCACCTGCCTCCGTCCCCGTCTTCACCCCGCCTGACAGAATCTCGGGCCGTCCTTACGGACGCAGCAGATCCGACCACGGCACCATGGACGCCGTCAGGAAGCGGCAAAGAAGCCGCACCCGGGAGCCTACGCTAGGGGTTCCCACCCTGGAATCCATGCACTTTGCCCCGAGGTTTTCTAGGGACATGCCAGAGCCGTATGAGGGCTACCCTTACCCGGATCCGTTTTTACAGGACTGTCAGCATTATGTTTCCAAGTCTGCTGACCCGATTCCCCGAATTCCGCCCAAAGCCAATTTCCACGTTCGAGCTCCAGCCTCGGCCAAGCCTCTCGTTCCCGTCGGAGGGATTCGGAGTAAGGAGGACGCTCAGCTGCAAGAGCTCACATTGAACCCCAGCGAGAGTGAGAAGCAGAGGAAGGAGATGGCTGCAGAGATGCGCAAGATGCAGCTGGCGATGGAAAGGTTACAAGGCGCATTAACTGAGAGGGAGTCACAGCTCCAAGCCCAGCAATTCCTGCTGCGGGAGAGAGAAGAGGCGCTGGAGAAGGAGAGAAAGCGGAGCGCTCGGGCCGTCACCGCGAAGGAGGCTTTCCAGTACCTCCTGTCCCAGCAGGAAACTCAACTCATCCAGACAACAGAGGCAGAGATCGCAGCCCTGGGGCAGTTAGGGCAGGCCCAGGATCAGCTAAGGGACCAGTTGCGTGAAACGGAGGAACTCCGAGTGGCAAGAGATGCAGCACTGAGCAGCGCCAAGGAGTCGGAACGCAAGGTCAAGAGTCTGACAGCCGAAAAGGGGCAACTCCACGAGGAACTGTCGGCAGCTGTCCGCCGTCAGGAACAGGTACGGCAGGACCGAGACAAGCTACAGGAGGAGGTGACCGGTTGTTACGCCAAGTTAGCTACCTGGAGGGAGGAGAAACAGAAAGGGGAAACCCGAATGTCCCAGCTGGAGAGGGAGCTTGAAACGGCGCAGCTCAACTGTGGACGGGTTCAGGAACGACTATCTAGCGCCAGTGCACAATTGGACATTTTGAGATCGGAACTGGAGGAGGAACGAAGACAAGCAGCTCTGACGGTAGCCGAAAAGGAGAAGCGGAAGTTGGAACTGTCCCAGCAAGAGGCTCGGCTCACTCAAGCCAGGGAGGCTCGTGACGAGGCACAGTGACAGCTGGTGGAAAAACAGGCCCAGTCTCCAGTTTGTGACGCCCAGGTACAGGTTCCGAGTTCCGAGTTTAGATTTCCGAGTTCCGAGTTTAGATTTCCGAGTTCCGAGTATAGATTTCCGAGTTCCGAGTATAGATCTCCGAGTTCCGAGTATAGATCTCCGAGTTCCGAGTATAGGTTTCAGAGTTCCGAGTATAGGTTTCAGAGTTCCGAGTATAGGTTTCCGAGTTCCGAGTGTAGATTTCTGAGTTTCGAGTTTAGATTCCCAAGTTCCGAATCGACTTTTCCGAGTTCCGAGTCGTTAGGTCCGGGTTCCGAAGTGATATTTCCGAGTTCTGAGCTACAGGTTCCGAGTTCCGAGTTACAGGGTGCGAATTCTGAGTTGAGATTCCAGAATTCTGGGTTGATATTTCCGAGTTCTGAGGTGACATCTCCGAGCTCCGAGTTGACCGGTCCCGAGTTTCGAGTTACGGGTCTCGAGTTCCGAGTGGTTACGTGCAAGTCCGAGCCTCCGCCGTGCAAGTCCGAGCCTCCGCCGTGCAAGTCCGAGCCACCGCCGTGCAAGTCCGAGCCAGCTCAGACCAGTTCTCGGGTACAAGTGTATGCATCACGCCGGGCTTCATGCCATGTCTCATGTCTGTTCCGCCGGGGACGCCGCCCGGCCTCTCTGTTCCACCGGGGACACTGCCCAGCCTGCCTGTTCCACCGGAGACACCGCCCAGCCTGCCTGTTTCGCTGGGGACGCCACCCAGCCTGCATTTTCCGCCGAGGGCACCGCCCAGCCTGCCTGTTTTGCTGAGGTCGTCACTCGGCATCTCTGCTCCCCTGACGGCGACATTCGGAGCCTACACAAAACTGGGCACACCCTTTCAATCCCAGGCTTGGCTGGGAACTCAGGACGGTTCCCACCTAGCGATGCAGGGGACGTTCAGCCCAGAGGTCCGGGGCCAGGAGTGCCCTTGGGGGGGGTCTGTCACAGTGCGACCAGCAGAGGGCACTATGGCACTGGATTCAGACACGGGATCAGCCACGTGACCTGTTGTGTTCGGTTTGCTTCCTGATTCCAAACCGGTGTTTTGTATTCGTTTTGAGATTAGATAGACGATAGGAAAGTGTTTTCTGTCACCAGTCTTCTGTGTCATAGCGGGTTGCCAAGTTGTTCATGCTACGTCTGCACCGATTTGTTTCTGCTACGTTTCATTCAGTTGTTTTGGCTCTGTTTGCACCCATTTGTTTATGCCACGTTGACATCAGTTTGTTTTTGCTATGTTAGCACCAATTTGTTCGGGCTACGTTTGCTCCTGACCTGTTTATGTTCTGTTTTCATTTGAGTTTTCCTTTTCTGTTTAATAAAGCAGTTGAATCTGTACCTGCCTCCGTCCCCGTCTTCACCCCACCTGACAATGAGTATTTCCACATATTTTCCTGTAACCCCTGTCTGATTGGTCTCGCCTCTGTTCACTGAAGATATAAAATTACAACACTGCCATCTTCTTTTACTGACATTCAATTCTGCTTTATTTGTTTTGTTCTTGGTTGACATGCGGCATTTCTTGTGCCATGGCTTGCTTGAAGCCCGAATCTGGCAACCAGGAGCGGACTGCCCAAGTGCCATCATTTCACGTGTTATGTGGGCTAGATGAAAGTGTCAGGTGTGGACAGGAGCTGGGTCACAGTAATTTTGCTATTTTGGATTCCCTTTCCCTTCATAGCTGAAATTACTAACTGGGTCACTATGACTGCCAGCATCGCCAGAACTGCCATTTAGCTTCAGACTATTATTAGCTAGCGAAGAAAAAAAAAACTCCCTTTGTTTCTCTTCAAAATGGATTGCAATGTCATGCCAATCCAAAGGCATATGTTTAGCCTTTGATACAAATAAGTCTTGTCAGTGGAGAGTAAATGCAATGTACCTTAAAGCACTCATGCTGTAAATGTTCTGCCTAAAGTTATTCAAACAGCATAACAGTTACAATAGTGTAAATGTTATATTCCACTCTTTTGAAAGATACTTAATTTACACTCCATTTTAGAATAGATTTTCAATACAGAGGAGACAGTTGCTAGAGTTCCTGTGTTCACATATTAGGGGAGATTTATGTTACTATTAACCCTGTGCATAGTGTTTGTTTATTTTTCAAGTTTTAGCTTAGCTCCCTGTGACCTAGTTCCTGAATTCCCTTTGTCCCTGGTTTGTTTCTTTGTTGCTTAATGTTTTTTGTTTTTTTACTAACCCTCTAACCCCATAAGCCCCAAAAAAACGACTTTCCTGTCTTTGATCTATTCCCGTAAGGACGATATACCAGCTTGGTCGTCTATGCCAAATACCCGTAAGGCCGATATACTGGCATTACTCTGCTATGATGCCTTACTTATTTAATTATTATTTTTTGACACGGAAGGTTGATGACATCATGACATCGCGACGTAATTACGTCATTACGATGAAGATGATCCAAGCGTGAATGTTGTTGATAAACCTATGGTGTAATAGTAGAAGTTAACTAAAAATGCCAAAGCAAAATGCTAATCATGTTCCAGCTAAAGTTATAACTACAATGAACATAGGTACATCTAAAACAGTGGAAAAAAAGAAAAAACATACACAGTTACACAGGCGAGAGCAAGGGTTCTAGATAGTGACAGCAGTGAAAGTTCAGGCGACGTTGAAACCGAAACTGATAGTGACAAATCCTTCCGTTGAAAAGAATAACCCCCACAAGCAATCAAAAACTGTTTTTCGTTGTCAGGAATGCGACCAATTTCTGTGCATTCGTTAAAACAATACCTGCTGGTCTGATTATCACCAGAAAGTTGACTTTTGGCACTAAAATGCATTTATTCAAAGGCATTGACCACGCTGATACTCGTATGGTACTTCTAAATGAGTATAAGGATTTTAGTGAGCATTTTTCATAATTTCTCTAGTTAAGAATTGTGCTCTAAGTGGAGTAAAACACTGAACTGCTTCATTTTCAATGTTACATTACACAAATACATTATTATAAGTTGTTTCAAGGCCTGAAAATGTTAAAATTAAAATGTTGATTTTGGGGCCAGTTTTGGCCCAGGAAGTCAGGGTTGGCATGCTTTTTCTATGGGGAATATAGGGTTGTGGGACATAATACTGTGGAAACTAAGGAGTAAGAGTATTAAAGAAGCTCTGCACTTGCATCCATCTCTGTGGTGTCCATGCTTCAGCCACCCATAGATGCAGCAGAACTGGCAGCGCTGTGGCAACTTGAGAAGCTGCTGACCAGCTGGAGAGATATTTGGGCTAAGTAGGAAAGATAGGAAGAAGAAAGGGCATGAGACCAGATCAGGAGAATCTTCTTGCCCTCACACCCTACCCCACCCCACTAAGGATGCCGCCACCTATCTTAACCTGTCGAGGATGTCGCCCCACTTCCCTCTTCCACTGAGTGTGTCGCACAATTTCCCTATTCTGCTGAGGACGTCACTCCACTCCTCTGCCCGACTGAAGATGTCACCCCTAACCAGCTGGTGAGTTTACCCCCTTCTGGCCTCGCAGTGATCATTCGCTCCCTCCTCTGGCCTCGCTGTGGCCGTTCTCTCACCCCTCTGGCCTTGCCATGGTCATCGCTCCCCCAGATTTCTGTTGTTGTTAGCCCTGTATATCATGTTTGTGGTTTGTCCTCAGTTTTAGCCTACTTCGTTGTGTACTAATGCCTGGTTTCACTGGTTTGTTTTTGTTGTTTGTTGTTTTGTTTTCTTTATTTATTAAAGTTCTGCACTTGCATCCGTCTCCATGGACTCCGTTATGACAATAACAATTTAATGCTAGCCCAATGTTAACTCACACAACTTTTAGCTGGCCCACATATTGGCATGGTGTGACGCACATGAACTCATCTGAATCTTGCTGACAGAACACCACAAACCATAACTCAACTAAGACTGTAGCTACAAGCATTTAATATGGCGGGTTGCATTTTAGGTCTTATTTTGTTGTTCAAATTACATTTGAAAATTAAAAATAAACATTTTAAATAACTCAGTTTTAATATGTGCTGCACCTTTTTAATATTTGCTAAACATATGAGGACAACATTCTCTGTTTAATCTAGGCAATGTCCTTTGAGAAAATAATTTCACACTTGTCAAAATGCAAAACAACAAAGCAGAAATGGATCCAGCTTTGAAACAGAAGTCAGCTACTTTTTTATGCATTCACCCTAAGTTAATATATTACAAACTGAACATGTCACTTTAGTTAAGTGTACAATAAAAAATGTACAGTTCCTCCCTTCAGTTCCTCCCTTCCACTGTGTGTAATCAACATACGTGTGGAAAACAATTTCTGTGCAGTGAAGGCTGATGCCCTCACAGTCTCCTGGATCATGGATAATCTGACTAACAAACCACAGTTTAAAAAGCTTCAGAAATGTGTGTTGCAGGAGGTGCTGAGCAGCACTGTGCCACCCCAGAAAACTGGTCTGTCTCCTCAACTCTTTGTCGGCCTACTGGAACAACAGATTGAACTGGGCAGATTATGCAGATGCTCTTTACAGAAAGGTCAGCACAGGCTATTCTTTATAAAGTGACTCAGGTCTTTAAATGTAAATGTAAACTTATATAGCGCTTTTATCCAATGCACTTTGCACTGAGTCTCATTCACCCATACACTCACACACCAATGGTAGCAGAGCTGCCATGCAAGGTGCTAGCTTGCCATCTGGAGCAACTTGGGGTTCAGCCAAGGACACTTCAGCATGTGGAGTCACCCACACCGAGAATCAAACAGCCAACCCTACGATTAGTGGACAACCCGCTCTACCAACTGCGCCACAGCCGCCCTTTAAATTTGTGCCGCAGGCTATCTTTTACATGCTGTTTTCTGCCTAACACCTCAATATCCAAACGTATAAGAGGTTGTGACATAGAAGAGGATGACAGCAGTTTTGGAAAACATTCTGAACAATTCTGCCAATACCTCCATACAGCATCCAGTTAATTTCAACAAGGTGCCCAAGGAAGCACTGTTTGGGAACCTCTACAGCCATTGTAATAAGGATCCAAAGTAATTACTCAGATAGCAGCATGGCACCTCTTTCTCAGAAGGGACAATAAGACAGAATCATATAAAAAGCATGTATATTTTGTTGGTGTTGGAAATTGTGTAGTTCTTCCTGCTGAAGTTTATATAGAATAATAAAGGCATTAATCATTTTGATTGATGGCTCAGAGAAGGGCATCTTTTAGTTCATTTTTCACCTCATAGCATTTAGCTGATCTTCATCAATCATTCAGACAACAGACCAACTAAAAACATGAACTTATTTAAAGGCTAATAAGATGAACCGACATTTTGTTAAGATGAGTTTGGCTGAATTTAGTCCTTATGGGAGATCCTTTTGTTCCTATGCATTTATCTGCGCTTGTTTATCCCATATCCAATATTTAATTATTATAATATTGAGCAGCTGATGAAGCTGACTTTTGTAAAAATTGAAAAACTGCTTATAAATGATTCAGACATGCTTAGAATGCTTAAAAGTATTCAGCCTCTCAGTGTAAATGATCATTTTGCAGCAAAAAAAAAATACAGAGTTGAGTTGTCTTGGATGTGTCTCTATGAGCTTGGCACATTATGACTTTGGCATGTTCTTCTATTCTTCAATGCAAAATTTCTCTTACACTGCCAAATTAGATGGTGAATGATTATGGACAGCAATTTTCAGGTCATGGCCGTTTTTTCATTTTAGTCTGACTCAGCCATTCCATTGTAGTCTGTGCTTTGGCTCATTGTCCTGTTACATAACATAAATTTAATTCCTAAATGCAATTTGCTTATATTTGGCTCCGTCTATGTTGCCTGTGATGGCAACAACCTTCCAGTTGCTCCTGTTGAAATACAACCTAGGTATTGGGCTACATTTGATTTGTGCAAACATTATACTTTGGCTTTAGACCAAATTTGTTTAGACCAAATGGCGGACCTTCGGCCTCATCAGACAGCAAAATCTTTTCCAAAAGTTTACAGATTTTTTTAACCTGGCCTTTCTCAGAAGTGGTGTCTCTTCCAAAAAATGCCAGATGTGTGAAGATCTGAGGATATTTTGAGGTCTGCACAGGTTCTCTGATTTTAGAGAGTGAGCTCTGTAACTCCATCGGTGTCATAGCTGGAGTCTTGGACACTTTTCTGACAACTGACCTTCTTGCCTGAGCATTCAAATTGGACTGGTTTTGGCAGTGTCTGGGTTGTGTCATATTTTTTTTCCAATTTGTTATATTGTACTCCTAAGAAGGTTACAATCTTTGCTCATCTTTAAATAGCCTTCTTCATTTATTTTTTTTTTCCTCCTAACAAGTTAATTTCAAAGCTTTGTCTTGGTCTACAAGAGAGCAGTACTGATCCAGTCTAGTGTTTTAGCTCTAAAACCTCTCAAAGTTATAGTTATATTTACATTTAATTACTTAGAAGATGCTTTTATCCACACTGACTTACACATGAGGAACTACAAGCAAAGGGTTATGTCAAGCGGAGAACAATACAAGTAGTGCTACAATACAAGATTTTTTTTAATGTAGTTCTAGAGAAGCAAAGTGCATGGAGTAGAGGTGTAAGAGCGAGTGTAATTTATTTTTTTCATAATTTGAATGTTGGCAGGTTAGGGGTTAGTGAAGTGTTCAAGGAAGAGCTGGGTCTTTAGTTGTTTTTTGAAAATAGTGACAGATTCTGTGGTCCCGATTGAGGCTGGAAGTTCATTAAACCACTGAGGGACAGTTAGTTTGAAGGTGCTAGAAAGGGACCTTGAGCCACGTTGAGTAGGCACTACTAAGCATCAGTCGTTAACTGATCACAGATTGTGTGAGGGAACGTAAACCTCAAAGAGAGTGTTGAGGTAGGGAGGTGCTGTTCCATACATGGTCTTGTACGTGAGCATCAAGGCCTTGAATTTGATTCAGGTGGATACAAGAAGCCAATGAAGAGAGATGAAAGGGGTGTAACATGGGTCCTTTTGGGTTGGTTAAAATCAAGGCATGCTGCTGCATTCTGAATCATCTGAGGGGGTTTGATGGAGCTGGCTGGTAGACCCAGTAGTAATGCGTGGCAGTGGTCCAGTTTTGAGATAACAAGTGCTTGGACTAGTAGCTGTGTACCTTGTTCAGTGAGATAGGGTCTGATTTTCTTCATGTCGTACTGGATGAACATACAGGATCATGCAGTTGTTGAGATTTGGTCTGTGAAGGTCACGCTGTCATCAAGAATCACCCCAAGGTTCCTGGCTGTCCTGGCTGGCTTGAGTGTGGTTGAGCCGAGCTGTACAGTGAGGCTGTGGTTTACTAAGGGGCAGGTAGGTATGTTTTTGCCAACTTGAGCTTAAGGTGGTGTTCCCTCATCCAGTTTGACATGTCAGGCAAGCAGAGATTCATGCAGAGACAAATGGATCATCAGGCTGGAAGGTCAAATAAAGCTGGGTGTCATCAGCATAGCAATGACATGAGAAGCCATGAGACTCAATCTCACACCTCAGACATATAGTATAAATAGAAAAGAGCAGTGGACCCAGAACTGACCCCTGGGGAACCCCAGTTGTGAGTTGCTAAGTTTCAGAAGCTCTTCCCCTCCACAATACTTTGAAAGATCTGCCTGTCAGATATAATTCCATCCAGCTCAGCGCTGTTCTGATGATGCCTAGAGAGAGTTAACAGGAGGATCTGATGATTCACAGTGTCGAAAGAAGCAGAGAGGCCAAATAGGATGAGGGTGGATGATCTTGAGGTTGATCTTGCTAGGCTTCAGTGACAGAAAGCAGAGCAGTCTCCCTGGAGTGACTGCTTTTGAAGCCAGACTGCTTGGTGTCTATGAGATTGTTATGTGTGAGAAAAATGGAGAGTTGATTAAAAAACAGCTCTTTCAGGGATTTTGGAAAGAAAAGGCAGGTGGGAATGGTAAATGCCACACTTATATAGCACTTTATCCAAAGTGCTTTACACTGTGTCTCATTCACACACCAATGGTAACAGAGCTGCCATGCAAGGTGCTAACTTGCCATTGGGATCAACTTGGGGTTCAGTGTCTTGCTCAAGGACACTTCAGCATGTGGAGTCATGCAGGAATCGAACCACCAACCCTACGGTTAGTGGATTGGTGGACAACCCGCTCAACCACCTGAGCCACAGCCAGGAAACAGGTAGGGAGTCAGTATATGATGTACATGAGTTTCTGTACTGATAACTTTCTGGTGACATGACTACATACTTGCGTTGTAAAACGTCAAAAAAAGTTTAAATGTCATATATCATTTATATATCATATAAATTTGTTAGCTTAATCACATGTACAGTGCCTTGCGAAAGTATTCGGCCCCTTTGAACTTTTCAACCTTTTGCCACATTTCAGGCTTCAAACATAAAGATATAAAATTTAAATTTTTTGTGAAGAATCACCAACAAGTGGGACACAATTGTGAAGTAAAACGAAATCTATTGGATATTTTAAACTTTTTTAGCAAATAAAAAACTGAAAAGTGGTGCGTGCAAAATTATTCGGCCTCTTTACTTTCAGTGCAGCAAACTCACTCCAGAAGTTCAGCAAGGATCTCTGAATGATCCAATGTTGTCCTAAATGACTGATGGTGATAAATAGAATCCACCTGTGTGTAATCAAGTCTCTGTATAAATGCACCTGCTCTGTGATAGTCTCAGGGTTCTGTTGAAAGCGCAGAGAGCATTATGAAGACCAAGGAACACACCAGGCAGGTCCGTAATACTGTTGTGGAGAAGTTTAAAGCCGGATTTGGATACATAAAGATTTCCCATGCTTTAAACATCCCAAGGAGCACTGTGCAAGCGATCATTTTGAAATGGAAGGAGTATCAGACCACTGCAAATCTACCAAGACCTGGCCGTCCCTCTAAACTTTCAGCTCAGACAAGGAGAAGACTGATCAGAGATGCAGCCAAGAGGCCCATGATCACTCTTTTTGTCAAGCATGATCATAGGCAAGCTGGTGGATTTTTTTTTTATCATTAAATGCTTAAAAGTCATTAGACACAAACAAACCATATAGAATGTCAAATAAAGTTAAAAATCACTAATGTAAGTAATCACTTGAGACCTTCAATAACAAGCAACTTACATTTGTAGCCAGAAGTTGGCTGAGAGTTCGTCCCTGAATTATTTCGATCTGAAAGGCCTCAGAAAACATGACATAATTTCCAGAAAGGGAAGATAGTGAGCATCAATGATACCTTGTTTTGTTTGTTTTTTCAATTGCAATTGAGCCAGCCCTTAGAATGGCCAACTCTCTGATCAGTCCCCTGACTACTGAACTAGGGAGCTGGTTGAGACATACCCTCTGTGCTGTGTTTTAGCTTCTCATTGTCAAGCTTCTGTTATGTTCATGTTCGTGTGTTGGGTGTGTGTTGCGTGTGTGTTCCCCAATCCCTTATTGGTTGGTAAAATAATATATGCAGACATACAGCATATGTCCAGGTAGAACTATATCTACTAGAGAGCCTTGTTTATTCAAATGAAACATGGCAGCCACCTACTGGTCTTGCATTTCTGCAGCATGCATGCAATCCCCCGTGATTCCGCATGAAATCGTAGGATCCCTGTTCTTTTGATGCATATTTTCAATGGCCACATCTGTATTGCAGTCAATTCCATCAAATAACCCCAAAGGACCATATTACATGATGTTAAAGCTTACTAATCAGAGTAGACTAACAAGTCATGTGCACAATGAGAAATACACTTCAATGAATTCTAGGGATCTCAAATTGTAGTGGTTTTAAAACTATTTTTTTTCTACTGCTACAAAGTTGGAAACTTATTATTGTCTACAATCCCTTTGCATGCTTTCACTGGAACTAAGGGGTCCAATCCTGTTGCATCATGACAATGCCACTGTGCACAAATTGAGATCCATAAAGACATGGTTTACCAAGGTTGGTGTGGAAGAACTTGAGTGGCCTGCACAGAGCTCTGACCTCAAACCCACTGAACACCTTTGAGATGAACTGGAACACTAACTTCATGTCAGGCCTTCTTGCCAAACACCAGTGCCCAACCACATGTGCATTTGTTGCTGAATGAGCACAAATCCCACAGCCATGGTCCAAAATCTATTGGAAAGCCTTCTCAGAAGAGTGGAGGCTATTACAGCAGCAAATGGGTTAACAATTCAGTATTAATGCCCATAGTCTTGGAATGTATTGTTTAATACTCAGATGTCTATCTAAAGACTATCACATGATCTACTCCAAATTTTCATTGATGCCATTGTTTTATGGCATCTTTAGGTTAAGGTTATCTGTTCATCCAAATGTTTCTATTTGCAAGAAATAACAATAGGAGTAATACATATATGAGAGCCTGGCAAAAAGTATATTACATTAATATTATACTATATACTATATTAATTTCTATATCACTGAAATGTTGAAACTGAATAGAAAGTGGGCTTATGTAAATGCCGTCAATCAATGGTTGCGCTCCCACCTGTCTTTCTATCTTTTGGGCTGGGTAAATGACTAACTAAGATACTGTAGTTCAATACAACATGTGGAATATCACCGCTTTCAAAATTTGCATGACAGACAATAAATGCAAATTAAGTTTGTTATTATTATTTTTTGTTGTATTTTTCCTATCCATTTTGACTAATATAAAAGCACACTCTATGTTATTTGTAAGTGCATTTTTATTTAACTATGTGGTAAGGATTTGAAAGGATTTTAAAGGAACTTTAATATTATGAAAAAAATTTTTTTTGACATTTCCTTTAGATTAAAATGTTATTTGGAGCACAGCCAATACTTTCTTTAAGAAGGCATTACTTGTATGTTGCTCTAAACTGGATGCCAAAAAAAGAAGAAGATTGATAAACCAGGCTGGCAAGTGATCAAAAGGGTCCTTCAAAATTACCACAAGTATTTCTGGCAATGACTGTTCCGTGTGTGCATGTGAGAATAATATCCCTACTTATTCAACTCATTAATTAGATAGTTTTCTTTTTCACATGCAAGTTGCGAAGTACCATTAGTAATTACACACATATTTACTCATATGGAAATCAGAACTTTAAGCTAGGCTAGTCTTGTTTCTTACACATTTAATATAAACACTACCAAATACTACATCTGTTCAAGAGAAAGAGATTCAAAGAATTGATTTGCAAATGTCCTATGGATTAATGGTGATCAGCTGATCAAAGTGGTGGTCAGGATGGACTGTAGTGCTTGAAGGGTTAAAAATGCTAAAACATACCATACCTAGGCTAGTATTTACTTTAAAATATGAAAATATTTTTGTCATTATAAACAGCATTTATGGTAATGTAAACTGAATAATAGGATTTAATTTTCCTATTAGGGCTGTATTCTGAATAGGGGAGTACTTTTTTGGTGTGGCCTAAATTGGAAGGTTTGTGGGTTTCTGTTTTTGTTGTTTTGTTTGTTTGTTTTGGTTTAATAAAATATGTATTACTATTTTTTCTTGAAAGAAACAGTAGTTATTGATTAGGTAATCACGAACTACCGCATACATGTGTGCTATTACTTACTAATTTGTTAATCCGAGTTTCTATTTACTTAATAGTAGTTACTAGAAAGTTAATATTGCATTATTAATTTCTTCCAGTGTAGTAAAGCATTAATGACGTATTCTAAATCGTTACTGTTCCCAGATCTAATTTACTTGGCACAGATTTGCTCAATAACGTTAACTTGTTAACTGCTAAACGATTGCTAGCTAAGTCTAATTTGGCATTCTACAACAAATTATGTGATTTAGTCATCAGTGAAATATTTTTAAGCGATTTGTTCATATAGGAGGCTAGATATTTAGTTTACTCATGTAAATGCTAATCAAACACACCTGTCTGTAATTTTCTAGTAATCCTGAAGACTTTGGTGAGATTTTTCAGGTGTGTTTTGATTAGGATTAAATACACAGCACAGGTTAAAATAACCCCCAAAAAAAAAAAAAACAATCCCGAATTAAAAAAAAATTTTAAATTTTTTTTTTTTTTTGGGGTTGTGTTTTTTAAAAAAAAAAAAAAAAAGGGGTCTGATGGACTAGGATTTGAGAGGTTGAATTTTAAATGTAATGAAAATGTTCATATATTTGTTGTTTTATATACATTTTATTTCAAAGGTCAGTTTGAACAGAGTGTGTGCCTATGTGTATTGTTTCTGTATATTCCCCTAGTCTCAACCAGATATCCTATTAATATCTGTATTTGTATATTTAGAACAAAGTGTATGTTCAATCTGAATAATGTAATCATATTTGGGTAGGCTATAACATTAGTGCTGAACTAGCTAATAAATGAATACATTTTTTATAGTTTCATTTTTATTGAACATTTGTACTGAACATTTCTACATTTCTAATGAACATTTCTGCTAATTTTTTTCATCTGAACATTTCTACATTTCTACTGAACATTTCTACTGAACATTTTTGCTAAACATTTTTGCTAAACATTTCAGCCGAACATTTCTATACATTTTAACTTAAAAAAAGCAGCATTTATGTCATCTAGAAGATGGTGTGCTGTCAAGCCATGATTTAACCCCCAATGAGTGAAGCTTTTAGCTTTTCAGAGTTCCTCCAGGGATGGGACCAAATGAATAGGTACTGCTGAGGGCATTGAAAAGATGAAATTACATAGAGGCCACCAGAGTCCGCTTTAGTCAGCCTCATTTTTTACACAATTGAGGAAAATCATTTTATCATCAATTATCAAGCATCAGTAATGTTCCTTCAGCACCACACAGTTACACAATGAGAACAAAGAAATACACTGTGTGTGTGTGTGTGTGTGTGTGAGTGTGAGTGAGAGAGAGAGAGAGAGAGAGAGAGAGAGAGAGAAAGAGAGAGTGAGAGAGAGAGAGAGCGTTTGAGGTATTTTAATAAAACAAGCTATACTGAAATGTAAAAAGGAAGAAGTCCTGAAGCCTCAGTGACTCACAATGTGGGTTGAACAATATCAATATTTCATTAATACCTCCCACAGAGACAGTATATCCAAATTCTGTGAGTTTGTTTCTGCTTCTGCTTTCTCTTCTGAAAATGCTGTGTAGGTGAGGTAAGCCCTGTATTTTGTATAGTCTCATGCATAGAAAAACAATGTTTGCTCTCAAATGCCAATTAGACAATTTCTGAAAGAGCAACCAATCCGAGTGAAATTTCAGAATTTGTCACAGATTAATATGATTATATATAATGATTCATTATTATTCATTAATTAATTATTCATATCAATGATTCATATATGATTGATATTATCTATTAATATGATATATAATATTCTTCCATTCCACTCTATTCTACCTTTTTAAGGCCATTGCAATCAAAAGACAGATTTTCCTTCCAATTAACTACACAAAACGCTGACTTCAGCTGGCATCTTTAAATCTCTCTATAATTAATTATATATATTTTTCCAAAATATATTAATTTCATACAAGTGCATCTCAAAAAAATTTAATATTGTGGAAATGTACAATTTTTCCGTAATTTTATTTAAAAAGTGGAATTTATTCTAGATTCATTACACATAAAGTGAAATATTTCAAGCCTTTTTTGTTTTGTTTTAATCTTGATGATTATAGTTTACAGCGTATGGAAATATAAAATCCAAGTTCTCAAAATATTAGAATAAAGAATTTATAATACAAAAATATCTATTGATATTTCTGTTGAATAAAGGATGGAATTTTTTTCCCTTGTGGTTGTGTTCATATATATCAACTTTGTTAATAGGCACTTTATCAAAGATGAGCAAATCTTTGCTTGTCCAAATATGTAAAAAAAAAAAAGGCAACAATTTCCATGGGTGTACTTTTTTTGTCACATGATATGAAAGTGTAAACGCAAGTGCAATAGAGGAGGTAATTATTTATCAGGATAAATGGATCGGAATATTCTTCATGAAGCACAGACACAGTAATAATGTGGGGGTGCTTACAGTATTTGTCAAAGAACATCTGTAGCTCCTTGCTAAAGAATTATTTTTTAAAAAATTGTATAAAACCTAACGCAGTGTTATGCTATATTGTTAATTACAAGGTAAAGCAAGTTTTTATTAAATGATTTCAGCCATAGTTAAGCAAAGAAAAGCAATATCTGGTCATAATATGTCATGTTTGGGGGGAAACCACCAATGAGATATTTGGGAGCCAAGTGTCAGCTCTCCTTGCTGAACTGAACTGAATGATCTGACTCACTCAATCAGTCTAATGTTTATACAGTATAATTAGAAGTTTGATTTGGAATATTTAAAGTGTCAATCAAATTGGTGTAATAAGTACACTGTTCCAAACATGTTTATACATTTGTCTTTGCTTATTCCAGCATTTTGAAACATTTTTACTAAAGTAGGTCCTGCGAGCTCATCCTCAAGTTCAAAGCCACAGTCTGGTGGTGTACCTATCTTTAAAAACACATAGATAAGTATAGTCTTATCGTGAGAGGGTAATGGCCATTGATGAAATAACACAATTGGCGATCTGGTGATCAGGTCTGGTAACTGGGGATGCCACCGATGTACATCATTGTGGCCTTGACATATGTACATCATATAACAACTCATTGTCATGTTCATGGAACCAGTTTGAGATGACTTGTGCTTTATCATGCTGCATTATGAATGAATTAGAAGGTGGGTTAATTGTTGCTATAAATGGATGAACATGTCTTCTTGGTCCAATGTGTGCCTAGAAAACATTCATCAGACCATTACACAATCAACAATAACCAGAACTGTTGACACAAAGTAGGTTGTGTCTGTGAATTCATACTATTGATGCCAAAATCTTACCTTATCATCTTCATGTCACAACAAGAATTGAGGTTCATCAGACCATGCAACGGTTTTTCAATCTTCAACTGTCCAGTTTAGGTGACCCTCTGCCCACTGTTGGCTCAAATTCCTGTTCTTGGCTGACAGGGGTGGAACATGACATGATATTCTGTTGAGTTACTGTAGCCTTCCTGTCAGCTTGAACCAGTCTGTCTATTCTCCAATGACCTCACTCATCAACAAGACATTTCTGCCTGCAAAGCTGCTGCTCACTTGATATTTTATTTTTTTTCCCTACTACTCTGTGTAAATGCTAGAAACTATGGTGCATAAAAACCCAGGAGATCATCAGTTTCTGAAATACTAAAACCAAACATCTGGACATCTGATATCAACAAACATTCCACAGTCAAATCACATTTTTTCTCCATTTTGATATTTGATGTGAAGCTCTTGACCTGTATCTGCATGATTTTATGTGCTGCTGCTACATGATTGGTTAATTTGATATTTGGATGAATGTGCAAGTTTATAGGTAAAGTGTCCAGTGAGTGTATAAATGTTGACTCAGAATTGATTAAACACTTGTATTTTATCATGGTCAGGAAAGCCATAATAAATTTGATATCTGAAATTAAAATGTTAATTTTTATGTTCACTAAGATTATATGATTTATGTGGGGGTTTTTTATTGTTGTTGTTGTTGTTGTTGTTGTTGTTGTTGTTGGCTTAGTGGCATGCTAATCAAGCAAATCAAGAACAGATATGACTGATAATCATATGCATATAAATGTATCAGTGTTCTAGTGACAGTGATAGTGAAGCATGGAACTGTCAGGGGGGACTGATTAACCAAGACAAGAGCTCAGCCAGACAATGATCCAGCTACAGAGCCCTCTACTAATAGTGTAATCTTTGGTAAATATGGTATAACAATGAGTAAGACCAAGGAATATAGCTGTGATGTGCGGCAAAAGGTTGTTGAGCTTCACAAGATCAGAGGAGACTATAAAAAATAGCACAAGCATTGAAAATGCCCATTTCCACCTTCAGGGCAATAATTAAGAAGTCCCAATCAACTGGAAATGTTATGAATCAACCTGGAAAGGGACATGTGTCTATATTGTCTCAACTCACTGTGAAGAGGATGGTTTAAGTGGCCAAACAATCTCCAAGGATCACAGCTGGAGAATTGCAGAAGTTAGTTACATCTTGGGGTCAGAAAGTCTCTAATACTACAACACAAACTCACCTACATCACCACAAGTTGTTTGGAAGGGTTTCAAGAAAAAAGCCTCTACTCTCATCCAAAAACAAACTCAAGTGATTTCAGTTTGCCAGACCCTACTGGAACTTCAAATGGGATCACGTTCTATGGTCAGATGAAACCAAAATTGGCAATAAACACCAGAGGTGGTTTTGGTGCACACAGATAGGTAACTATATGGAAAAGTACCTCATGCCCATGGTTAAATTTGGTGGTGCCTCTTTAATGTTTTGGGGCTGTTTTTCTGCCAGAGGACCTGGACATTTTGTTAGGATACATGGCATCATAGACTTCAAATTTCTAGATAGGGTAGAGTTCTTTTCCTTCTAACAGTCAGTGTTGGGTAAAACATGTTACAAAGTAATTCTAATTACTTTTTCTGATAACTCAGTAATATAACGCATTATATTTTACATTTATAATTCGATTACAATTACTAATGTCAGTAAAATTACATTACTTGTGTTACAAATTTACTGTTAAGAAAACAATATTAAATAAAATTAATTTTTAAAATAAGTCATGTTTTGCGTGACTGCCAGGGGCATAACTTGGCCTAGGCATTCGGGGCTGTAGCCCAAATCTTAGTTGTGCCTTCCTTTGGCTAGCAACACCAAACTAGCCTGGTTAGGAAAGTTTAATATTTTATCGGCCTGGTAGCCCTACAAACATTGATAACACAAGTTTTATTATAAATCCAACCCTTTATTAGTTTATTTTTGTAGGTTTATAGGTTTTGAAAGTAAAGTAATTAGTAATCTGTTTGCATCCAGCCATTTTTACATGCAGTAATCAGTAATGTAATTAAATTCCAATTTTAAAGAAGTAATTAGTCATCTGTAGTGGATTACATTTTTTGAGTAACTTACTTGAGTAACTTATTTGGACATTTTCACTTAGGGGTGTACTCACTTTTGTTGCCAGGGTTGAGACATTAATGGCTATGTGCTGAGTTATTTTGAAATTTACACTGTTACACAAGCTTTACACTCACTACTTTACATTGTAGAAAAGTGTAATTTCTTCAGTGTTGTCACATGAAAAGATATAATAAAATATTTACAAAAATGTGAGGTGTACTCACTTTTGTGAGATACTGTACATTACTTTGATTAACATGATGTCTAGCTAGCAAATAGTAGCTCAGCCTTGATTCAAAGCTCTAGAATATTTTTCCTAACAACGGTCAAAATCTATATACAGTGAGGGAAAGAAGTATTTGATCCCCTGCTGATTTTGTACGTTTGCCCACTGACAAAGAAATGATCAGTCTATAATTTTAATGGTAGATTTATTTGAACAGTGAGAGACAGAATAACAACAAAAAAATCCAGAAAAACGCATGTCAAAAATGTTGTAAATTGCTTTGCATTTTAATGAGGGAAATAAGTATTTGACCCCCTCTCAATCAGAAAGATGCCTGGCTCCCAGGTGTCTTTTATACATGTAACAAGCTGTGATTAGGAGCACACTCTTAAAGGGAGTGCTCCTAATCTCAGCTTGTTACCTGTATAAAAGACACCTGTCCACAGAAGCAATCAATCAGTCAATCAATCAGATTCCAAACTCTCCACCATGGCCAAGACCAAAGAGCTCTCCAAGGATGTTAGGGACAAGATTGTAGACCTACACAAGTCTGGAATGGGCTACAAGACCATTGCCAAGCAGCTTGGTGAGAAGGTGACAACAGTTGGTGCGATTATTCGCAAATGATCAGTGAGGAATAAGCCCAGAACTACACGGGAGGATCTTGTCAATGATCTCAATTCAGCTGGGACCATAGTCACCAAAAAAACAATTGGTAACACACTACGCCGTGAGGGACTGCAATCCTGCAGCGCCTGCAAGGTCCCCCTGCTCAAGAAAGCACATATACATGCCTGTCTGAAGTTTGCCAATGAACATCTGAATGATTCAGAGTAAGTAAGTAAGTAAGTAAGTAAAATTTATTTATAAAGCACATTTCACACAACAACGCTGACCAAAGTGCTGAACGGAGTACAGAAAATAAAATAGAAATTGAATTAAAACAAAGTAAAACAGACAAAAGACAGTAGAAAAATCAATAAAAAAAAATTATTTTTAACAATAAAAATTATATCAAAAAGCCTGGTAGAAAAGATATGTTTTAATCCTATTTTTAAAAATAGCAATGGAAGGTGCAAGGCGGATGTCCAGTGGCAGTTGATTCCATAGACAGGGAGCAACAACAGCGAAAGCTCTATCCCCCTTTGTTCTTAACCGAGAAAGAGGGACATGCAAAAGAAAGCTATCTGAAGATCTTAGACATCGGTTTGATGAATGTGGCTTAAGAAATCCACAAGATATGAAGGAGCTTGATTATTAAGAGTTTTAAAAACAAACATCAAAACCTTAAAATGAATCCTAAAACGGACTGGGAGCCAGTGAAGCGATGCTAAAATTGGGGTGACATGATCAAACTTCTTTGCCCTGGTCAACAGCCTTGCAGCTGCATTCTGAACCATCTGAAGACGAGCCACAGATGATTGGGGAAGACCCAAGTATAATGAATTACAATAATCTAAGCGAGAAGTGATAAAAGCATGAATAACCTCCAAATCTTGAAAAGACAAAAATGTTTTGAGTTTTGATATAGTCCGAAGTTGATAAAAACTAGTCTTAACCACCGAATTTATCTGCTTGGTTAAGCATAATTCTGAGTCCAGAACAAAGCCAAGATTCCGAACATGGTAAGAAATTGAAGGAAAGTGTTTACTGAGCTCGTTAATGAGACCATCTCTCAATCTCAGGGGGCCAAAAACAATTATTTCAGTTTTGTCTTCATTAAGTCGGAGGACCAAACAGTCCAACAATGGCTGAATGGAGTCACCAGCTTTCAAAGGAGTGTACAACTGGGTATCATCAGCATATAAATGAAAAGAGACATTGTGAGCCCTAATAATGTTCCCCAGTGGCTGCATATATAAATTAAAAAGAAGTGGTCCCAGTATGGAGCCTTGAGGAACACCACTAATAACAGGACTAGAAGAAGAGCAGAAATTACCCAATGCTACAGAGAAAGACCTGTCCTTAAGATATGAGCTGAGCCATTGTAGGGCAGTACCCTTGATACCAAAGAGATGCTCTAAGCACCAGAGAAGTATATTGAAGTATAATATTCAGAGGACAACTGGTTGAAAGTGTTGTGGTCAGATGAGACCAAAATGTAGCTCTTTGGCATCAACTCAACATGCTGCGTTTGGAGGAGGAGGAATGCTGCCTATGACCCCAAGATCACCATCCCCACCGTCAAACATGGAGGTGGAAACATTATGCTTTGGGAGTGTTTTTCTGCTAAGGGGACAGGACAACTTCACCGCATCAAAGGGATGATGGACGGGGCCATGTACCATCAAATCTTGGGTGAGAACCTCCTTCCCTCAGCCAGGGCATTGAAAATGGGTTGTGGATGGCTATTCCAGCATGACAATGACCCAAAACACACGGCCAAGGCAACAAAGGAGTAGCTCAAGAAGAAACACATTAAGGTCCTGGAGTGGCCTAACCAGTCTCCAGACCTTAATCCCATAGAAAATCTGTGGAGGGAGCTAAAGGTTCGAGTTGCCAAACGTCAGCCTCGTAACCTTAATGACTTGGAGAAGATCTGCAAAGAGGAGTGGGACAAAATCCCTCCTGAGATGTGTGCAAACCTGGTGGCCAACTACAAGAAATGTCTGACCTCTGTGATTGCCAACAAGGGTTTTGCACCAAGTACTAAGTCATGTTTTGCAGAGGGGTCAAATACATACTGTATTTCCCTCATTAAAATGCAAATCAATTTATAACATTTTTGACATGCGTGTTTTTGGTTTGATTTTTTTTGTTGTTATTCTGTCTCTCACTGTTCAATAAATCTACCATTAAAATTATAGACTGATCATTTCTTTGTCAGTGGGCAAACGTACAAAATCAGCAGGGGATCAAATACTTTTTTCTCTCACTTTACTTGCAGACTTGGGAGTAAATGGTGCCTTGTTGTCCACTCATATATAATGTCATTGGGCAATACTGTAATCATAAAAATAGGAGAATATATGTCATCAAATGATGTCAGAAACAAAATATAATAAAAACAAAAGGGAGTTGCACATTTTCTGTGACTGGGTCCCAAATGTCATCCTATTATGTGCTGTACTAGGTAGGATGGAAAGTGCCATTCCACAAACACAGTTAATAGGAAGCAATTTGGCATTTAATCTGGGTGATAAGGATAACCAAATTTGGCATGGGTACTTGGGTATGGTATCGCAGTGGAACCAATGGCAAACTGCTTGATCATGTTTAATTTAATGTACTTTACCACACAATTCGAGTGACTATAAATCAACAGATCCATCAAGTACCTACCCACTACTTTCTAGTTAAACCAGGTTTTTAAAAACAAAAGATTAATAAACATTATTGTTTATTAATTATGGTAAATTATATTAATGCCCTGTAATCTTTCTGACGATTGTGTGAAATATAGTAAATAATGGTTAAAGAAACACCATTACTTGTATTATCATGTTGAAAATTGACATTTGACAAAAATTTACTACTACAATCTGGCCTTCTAATTCTTATTGGTTTGTATCTTGTGGTATGGCCTTTATATTTCTGCACTCATTATCTTTGAATGATGGATTGTGATACCTTCACCCCTGCCATGTGGAGGTTGTTTGTGTCACTGACTTGTTTTGGGTTTTTCTCCACTGCTCTCACAATGTTTGTCATCAACTGCTGTTTTCCTTGGCCAACCTGTTCCATGTCTAGTTGTTAGTACACCGGTGGTTTCTTTACTTTTTCAGGACATTCCAGATTGTTATATAGGCTATGTCCAACGCTTGTGCATTGCCTATGATTGATTTTCTCTCTTCTCATAGCATTACAATGGCTTGCTTTTCTCCAATATTCAGCTCCCTTGTCTTTATATTGTATTATATTTTTTTAACAACAAATGCAGTCTTCACAGTGAAACCCAGAGCTCAAATTGAGAATAGACATTCAGAGCTATTAACTGTTTAAATAATCAATCTAACATGACAGCCCTGGGCAACAAAAAGCTGTCAGTCACATGTTCCAATATTTTAATCACTTGAAAAATAGATGTGTTCAAACAAAAGGTACCATGTTCTAAGTTGCTTAACACATCTAGATATAAATATCAGGCAATGAAAGCTGAAATTCTGAATTCTGACCATTGTATATTCATCTTTTGATCTCGAAACCAAATTTCCTCAGTGTATTGCAAAAAACAAAAGTATTGTCCTTGAATTTCCAATATTTTCAAAGGAGTCTAAACAACAAGCATGCTACCAACGGCTCCCAAAGAACTGCTCCAAAACTGTCATCAATAGATTGGATGAATAATAATAAATAATAAATCATGAAGGAATGGAACAGTGCATGTTCTTATCGCACTTATTTCCTTCCACTGCCCACAAATATGCAGATGGGTGGATAGGCTAAATAACTTATCCCTAGGTGTAAATACTGTAAGTATGTGAATGTACAGTATGTTTGCATGGTGACCGGCAATGAACCATGAATTTTCCCACCTTACCCTCAGTGATGCAGGAAGAGACACCAGATCCACCACCATGCTGATCAGGATAATTAGATGAATGAATGAATTAATGAATAAAGAATGAATAAAAAATAATAATAATAAAAAAATCTCAATGTTCTAATGTTGGTGCTAAGATTATAGAATTCAGACTTACATAGGGCATGTCTGCATTTTGAAAGATTTTTGACTAGGACATATCAGCATTTTAAGGTAGTAATAATACCGTTCACAAAAAGTGCCAGATGAATTCCAACATACACTATGTATACAGATAAAAACTGAACCAGACGATCTAAAATAAAAGAACAGAGGCAATATGCTTCTGAGCTGGGATTGCATGACATTCCGTGTTTATTTTTTTTTAACACAAATAAAGACATAACAAATGAGGTCCTAAATGAACACTCAGTAGTAATCACTGTATAAATGCAGCACTTCAATATGGTACAATAATTAATTCCAAGCTTTCATTTTAAAGTTAAGCACAAACATTTGATAACCTCTCTACCTTTCACACATTTAATTTCTCATTACAAGGAGGAAAGAGGTATATACCAAAGGATTTAACAAAAGCAACAAGGAGACAAATGAGGCAGTAGTCTGGATTTTTAAGCACTCAGACTACAATTTGCTATAAACTGAGGAGCTGCAGGGGGAAACAAAGGGACAACATTGCTTCACCTGGCCAGTTAAATGGCACCCAGACCAAGTTTAAAGTTAGTCACACATCTCCTTGAGTGATGTACTCATACATCATCTGCTTGTAGCCTTTATTTAGCCATATTCAGGTACTGGAGAAAGTTAATATGTATCTAGCATGCACATGTCTGTAATTTTAAGCAACAGTAAATTATTTAAGGACATGGATGCTCTTTCTAGTTACTAGTTTTCTAGTTATTCTTAATCTACAGGTTAAAACAATCCCAGTAGACAACAACAATGTTTTTACATGGTCTGCTACAAAAAATGCTAATGTTTCATTCCATTCCTTTCCTTATTTGCCCTGGGCATGAACCTTGTTTTTTGTACACTTTACACTGAAAAAAAGTCCTTGATTTTTTTTGTCAAGTGGATGTACGGATTTGTGTACATACAGATGTATATTTCTAGTAACATTTACTCATTGTTTTTTTAGTTATACTATCTGAATTATATCAATAGATTTTACTTCAAGTCAGTAATGTCAGCTACATACAATCATGTTCTGTCTACTTGAATAATGAAGTCACAAATAAACTGTCATGAGTAAAGTTAATCTAGTAGATGCTTTCAACAAAAAAATAATAATTCATTCATATTATATTATTGCAATTATTTGCTTTTGCTTTTATTTTTAAGTAAAATGAACTTAATTTTAAGTAAAATCTACTTGAATCCTAACTTTTTTCTATCTTTTAAAGATTCTAGATTGCACAAACAAAAGTCAATCACACTTTTGCTCCCTCCCTTTATGCAAGTAAATGCATTTTATATATATATATATATATATATATATATATATATATATATATATATATATATATATATATATATATATATATGTATATGTATATGTATATATGTATATATACATATGTATATATGTATATGTATTATATATATATATATATATATATATATATATATATATATATATATATATATATATATATGTATATGTATATGTATATATGTATATATACATATGTATATATGTATATGTATGTTATATTATATATATATATATATATATATATATATATATATATATATATATATATATATATATATATATATATATATATATATATATATATACATATATATATATATATTATGTGTGTATATATATAAATATATGTATATGTATTATGTATATATATATATATATATATATATATATATATATATATATATATATACACACACACACTATTAAATGCATTATGTATATCTAAACAATGTATGTATATGTATATCTATCACATCTACACCTCATGTCTTGTCCTTTGGAAACTTTTGCAAGTCACTTGTTATTCATATTCCTAAAGAACTAATAAGACCTTAAGCATAATAACACCTGCTCAAAACAAAAGTAGTACTCTAATGAGAACATACACTTACACAGGTCAGTCTGAATTTGCAAAACCCAACATGAATGCATAACCAAGTCCTGCATATACATACAACTACATATACATACAAATATTGCAAAACATTTCATAATGCAATAGTCATAGGTCTTAAAAGCAACACAGAACAAGAAATGTTGAAAACAACCCTTACAAAACACTCAAAATTAAATTAAGTTCATAAGTCATATCTCAAGTCATATTAAACCTCGAGCAATGCAGGCTTAATTATTTCTAATTGACTGTAATTAATTAAAATTCTTATTTTAAAAATTAATAATTTTAAAATTGTTTATTATTTTGTTGCACCAAATAACTTTTAAATCGAACAGACTAGCAAAACTTTATTATTTACCAATTTACTAAAAAAAATTATTATTATTTTTCAGTGTAATTTTCTGTCCTTTCATTTAATGAGACTTCTCAAAATATTTTTTCATGGTGAATGCAATTAAACAGCATTAGCAGAAGGGTAAGTGTAATTCCTCGGTGGGGGAGGGGGTACATTTATTAATTTGTTCAGGAACACACTGAACTGAAAATATAGGCTACAAGTGCAGATTTACTGAAGGCACAAACATAGAATCAACAGTCCAGGTCAAAACACAGCCAACCAGAAGTATGCAGGTCAGACAAAACACAGGCAATCAATGAGCAGACTAGGGACAAAAACAAGAGTAAACACATTGATATAGAGCAGGCAGAAAACACAGTTGGAGAAACAAACAGATTAATAACCAGGATGTCAGACCAAGGCATGTTCAGAGACAACCCAGTGACTGGTAAAGACAAGTTATATTATATTATACAATATGTGGTGGCCTGGAAATACTTCACTTGGTCAAATTTTGAGATTTACTACTTAATACTTAATGTTTTCCCAAACTGCAATATGTTTTTCTTTTGCATATATCTCAACCAGGAGTGAAGTTCTAGCATTCAAAATTATGCTTACCCTCAAGTAAAAAGGGAGAAAATCCAATTTGAAGATTTTTTTTCCAATCTCAATGAAATATGCCTGGAGTTCAGTGATGTTCTGTATGAGTCTAACATTACTCTCCGCCATGTCCAGCTTGGCCATCTCTTTTTCCTGGTCACAGAAAAAAAAAAAGAAAAATGTCTCCCTTTTACGATTCCTGATTTTTGTGGCAGCTAGTTTCAGGTATTTTTGTGTTTTTATTGGGTATTTTATTGGGCTGGATATTTTGCTGAAACCTGTAAACCTTTTTAGTAGTATTACCCCAAATACAGGTGAACAAAGATACTGGTCAAAAGAAGCTGCTAAACTGTATGCTGCTTTCTATCTTTTGTGAACTCTGAACTGCCTATAAATAGACCTATCATCTAGCCTATAGCATAAGTCAAGTGTAATAGACTCGACTTAATTTTAATACAAACTGTATCCTTAATAAAGTTGTTCTGCCCCACAGAAATAAATGGTCACGAGCCACTTCTGTGCATCTAATATATCCACTGATGAGCCGCTATCTGATCACAAACTGAATTAATTCTGTTTCATTCTGTTTCATAAGATTTCTATATTAAATACAGACATGGAGCTACACTCACTGTCACCTTTATAAGGAATACCTGTACACCTGCACATTCACACAGTTTCAATAGCAGACACCTGTACATCCCCTTTTTTAAAAACGTCAAGATGCCACAGTGTCACACATATAAAATCACGTGAAAAAATAAGTACAATCTATGAAAATTGCTACTTTTTTTTAACATATTTTATCAATAATATCAATAAAGTTGATACTCTCTATCAAATGACACATGAAATTTATATTTTGATGTAATTTTCACAATTTAAATTATCAAAAAAAATTGGTTAAATGGAAAAAATTTTAATCAGGTGTTCAAGATTGGGTGCTAGTGATTAGAACCTGCTTAGGGAGTACAGATGTTATTTAAACCTCTCACATCTAGTGTCTGGTGTTCTCTTTGTTGTTGAGGTGTGTGGTGTCATCATGCCAAGATCTAAAGAGTTCTGTAAGGCCTTCAGATTAAGGCTGTGGGTGTGTATGAGTCTGGCAAGGGGTTTAAAATGATCTCCAAATTATTTTTAACGCATCATTCCGCTGTAAGAAAAATCATCTACAAATGGTGCAGATTTCAAACATCTGCCAATTTGTCCAGGACTGGCTATCCCAGCAAATTCAGCCCAAGAGCAGGCCATCTGATGCTAAAAGAAGTATGCAAGAACCCAAAAATTCCATCACAGGATCTGCTACTAAGTCTTGCAACTGTTGGTGCCAAAGTGCATGCATCTACAATCAGAAAGAGATTGCACAAATTTGACCTTCATGGGAGGCGTGCCAGGAAAAAAGCCTTTGCAAGACTACAGTTTGCTAGTGAGCATATAGGTAAAGATCAGGCCTTTTGGAATAATGTGCTCTGGACAGACAAATCAAAGATGGAGTTGTTTGGCCACAGTAACAGCAGACATGTTTGGTGAGGACCAAAGACAGCTTTTCAGGGTAAGCACCTCATACCAACTGTGAAGCATGGTGGTGGAAATGTTATGATTTGGGGTTGCTTTGCTTCATCAGGGATTGGACAGCTTGCAACACTTTTATGGAATTATGGGGGTTATGGAATGACTTAGTGCCATTGAAATGTTGGGGGGGGGGGGGTTTGAAATGGGCAGTACATGCAGGAAAACCCTCAAACATCTTGCATGGAAGATTGGTCAAAACTTCCAGCACCCCTGTTGGACAATTATGCAAAATTCCTACAAGAAGTTATTTCTGCTAAATGGTTCAATCCTAGTTTCTGTGGCCAAGGCTTTTTACTTGTACTTACTTTTTCAAATAGAATATCACATCTATTGATACTTCTGTTGAGTAAATCATTGAAAAAGCTTGTTTTCTTTGTGGTTTTGTTCAAGCATATAAGCTTTATTAATTGGCACTGTTTCAAAGATTATAACATTTTTGTTTGTCAAACAAAAAAATTCATTGATACATTCATTCATTAATGAATAAAAGTCCAATAATTTCCATCACTGTATGTTCTTGATTATTGTCAGGGTGTACCTCCTGAAGATTGGGTGATCAGTTAAACCTGGAGAGTGGCAGGGATTTGGTCATGAGTGTGGCAGGTTAATTCAGGACAAAATAACATCTTATACATTTTCTGAGCCAAGATTTTTAAGTGATCATAAGTGTAATAAGTATTTAAAGGAACATCTCAGCAGAGCTACAGGCTTTCGAGAAGGTTAATTGCTTTATGTTGTTCTCATGTGTGAAACATGATCCAAAATTATCTTCCTGCGGTCAAACTGCATCAATCATCATTCAATAATATAGCATGACTATTACAATGCATTGTGGGTAACTGTCTATCAGGGACATAAACACAAGTACAACAGCAGTTTTACCTACTATGTCCCTGTTTCCATGGAAACTATGTTCTGCACAGATCGTTAATAGTGAGATGCATATTTGTCTCTTGGTTGTGCCTATGAAGCAGGATGACAGGGAGGATCTGACTGCACTGCAGGACGTACTGTGTGATGTCAAGAGCAATGTAGTGCACTTACTGATTTTACAATTATTTTTAATAGATTTGTTAAAATTTTCAATTTTTTGTTTTTTTTTTAATCAACAAACACACCTAAATAGTAATGACACTAATGGTGCTAAATATTAGCTCCATTTCATAGCAAGCTGCATGCACCAGACCGCAGGCTGAATGTAGGGGCTTTCCCAAAGTGTCTGCACATTTTTAAACGCAATCTGTGGTCACTGTCTTTTGTTATCTAGTCTGTTTAGTCCTGAAGAAGGAGTAAGCGGTAGAAGATGGATGGATGGAGTCTGTTTAGTTTGTTCTCCAACCTGCCAAAAAGCTTAGCATGAATGAGATCATTCCCATTAGTTGTAACACTCACAAAGCAAATGCAGGCCTTCACTAGACCTGTATCTCCAGTAGCTCATGAACATCATCTTACAGAGTATATTTTTCTCCCTCAGTAATCTTTTCTTTGCTGATTTTTTAAACAAAAACATAGGAGCCTAGTCACTGTATGCTTAACTAAATACACATGCATTCACTAATGTTTATTCAATCCATGACTAAAAGTAAATCTGCCTAAAGTAGTAAAAATGTAGTAGCAGCATACACCAGTCTCTAGGTGTAAATACTATGTGAGCTGATGTGCAGCTAAACCACTTGCAGACAGCATGGGTAGTAGCCACTTGTAAAGTTTTTGTCATTTTCCCCCAGATGTTTTCTGAGGTAAACCAGACAACTTAAATATACCAGAAAAGAAGTTGCCCAATTACTGACACAAAACAATATACATTCTCATATATAAGGTCAAAGTGACTGCAAAAACCTGTGTTTATTTCAATAATTTCAAAAAAATGACCATCTCAGCTATTCTACTGTAAACCTCCATTGAAGCAAATCATTACAGATGTTCTTAATGGATTGTAATGTACAGTATTAAGCATGACCGGCCCTTAATCTAGTAAATCAATAAAACATTAAATTATGAGGCTTGTAAGAGGATGTCAGTTAATGAGTGTTGGGTTTTTTCCATTGTTGATATCATATGTGTCTATGTCTTGCTCAAAGACCACTTGCTTTATTTTCCCATAGCCAAAAACATTTGTAAAAATTCAATTTGAATGCCAGTGTTATTAACTGAAAGCAGCAACTTCTCTTTAGAATAAAATGGCATCATTCAAATAAATTTCATTAGGACAGTTTTTAATTTTTTTTATGTATTTTTTTTTTTTTTTTTAAACATGCTCTCTTGTGTGTTTTTTTTAAAGAGACAATGTTTTCATATTGCTGAGATGTGAAGTGTATGTGTGTGTTTGCTTAAGTATGATGTGTTGAATGAGGAGATGGGGTAAAGAAATAAAGAATTCTTAGTCTCAATAATCTTTGACTCTACTTTCAGCTTCTGTCACCTCTTTAGTACAACATTCATTTTGTATCCATTGCTTCTGCTCGGGAAACACTCTAGGCAGCATCTCCTCCCTTTGATAGCTCTTAACACGGTAACATCTGTCACCTTGCCTTGCTTTGCTCTCCCTAAGCAGCTCTCTAGACACATTCATTAGCACATTAACACAGAATGGGATTAGACAGTGTGGCACATCAAGTGTCAGGGAGCATCCACCATATAATCCACCATGTTTATGGTAAATGGATGGTAAACCAAATAATGGAAAGGATAAAGGAAGGTAAAATAATTAGATCTGATCTTTGTAGGAAGTTTATTATAAGTATATTATAAGTTTGGATAAAGGCACAAAGAAAAAGTGGTAACACTTTATTATTTGGATCAACGTAGACACTCTACAAGCTATCAATAGGCTGTATAATTCATCTGCTAACTGATTCTTAGCAACATTAATTTATGTTTAACTATATTGCAGCATGGGGAAATTCTGAAATCTAATCTTCAGCATGCCTCTGACAGTAGTTCTAGTTGGAACATAAGCAAAAGGTACATATGAATGCATTAGTTCATGTTATTGTTCATTGTTATTTCACATGTTAGTGTTCCTTTAGTAACAGTTCATTCACAGGGGTTTGTATCGTGTATGCTACCTATAATAAGTCTAATAATAAATGGATAAAATATATGGTGAGGTTTTCACTTCATTTAAAACAAATCTCTAGAAACGGTTGTGTAAAATTCCCAGGAGATCAGCAGTTTCTGAAATACTCGAAGGAGCTACCCTCCAATGGTGTGTGTTGGAACTCATTTCAGTAACAGGGGAGGAAAAGCAATACTCACAATTCTGAAGGGCGACACTGGTGATGAGCCAGGAAAACACACAATAAAGGCAACATTCACATTCAAAATATAAGCAGGTCCATGGCTTCAATATGGTGACAATGGCTTCCATATGGTAGCATATGGGGGCAATTATGACAATCTTAACATTCTTTGCATATTGTTAATATGTACAGCATGAAATACTGCTTCCGTGTGTGTATGTGTGTGTGTGTGTGTGTGTGTTGTGTGTGTGTGTGTGTGTGTGTGTGTGTGTGTGTGTACCCTGTGATATATAACTCCTAACACCTGGGTAGCTGCAAGAAATCTTCTGATGTATCGCAGTGCACATTTCTCCATATTTATAAAAGCAATCAGACATTTGTCCAATATGTTCAGTTAATTTGTGCTACATAAAGCCATCTCACACATAGACACATTTGTGTACAATGTCTAAAAACTGCATCCGATGGGTGAGGGTTTAGGTAATGGGATGTGGTGATGGTCTGAAATCTCCAGTCATTATCAGTAACTTTGCCATATTTTTGTCAAAGCAGAACCTTTGGAAGTTATTGATTGTTTTTGTTTTATCTTGACTTAATATTTTGCTACTAGGAACATTAGATTGATTGCCAAAATCCTCTGCCATTCTTTGTTCTTTGAGGTGATTCAGGGTTGAGGATTTTGCTGTTGGAAAGGGCATGTAATTGCAGTTTGATGTATAATGTTTCCTGTTGCTTCACAAATTCTAATTCACAGATGCTCCTAAGTGAACACAGAGTCCTAGAACAAAATTAAAATCTGATCAAAGACTCCATCAGGAGGAATGAGTACAATATGCCAAAGTGACATTTTACTACATAAACAGTTACTCACTATAAAGGGAGTGTCAGTAGCATATAGCCCACAGCAGCGGTTGTCAACTGTAGGTAATGTATTTAATTAGACTGAATTGAGCACTCAAAAACTACCATAGCAGAGACGATCAATGAAGTCTATGAAAAAAGCTGTCTAGTTTTTTTTTTATTGTTTGTTTCTTTGCTTGCTTGTTTGTTTGTTTTTAACATGGACCAGATTGACTTCCATGGCATATTTTCCTGACAGGCCATTTGAACCCAGACTTTGGTATGCTTGGTAAAGTTGAGCCAGGGAATGGTTCAGAGAATTCCTCCATCTGGTGGTTTGGGAGTCACTTCAACCGAACCATGGTGTGGTCTCCATTGTATATGGAAGCTAAACGTATGTGCTGGGTAATCAAACTGGTTAGACTTATCATGCTTACTTCCTATTCGTCTCTCATAATGCCAGGGAAAGGGTTGTGTCATTTTGGTTGTTGAGATATACAGTAAAACCAGGGGGGCTTAGTGGTTAGCACACTTACCTCACACCTCCAGGGGGTTGGATTTCCACTTCCACCCTGCTGCATTGAGTTTGCATGTTCTCCCCGTGCTTCAGGGTTTCCTCCATGTTACTCTGGTTTCCTCTCCCAGTGCAAAGACCTGCACTGTAGCCTGATTGACATCTCTAAATTGTTTGTATGTGCAATTGTGCCCGGTGATGGGTTGGCACCCCAACCAGAGTGTCCCGTGCCTTGTGCCCCGAGTCCCCTGGGATAGGCTCCAGGCTTCCTGCAACCCTTTGTAGGATAAGCAATACAGAAAATGGATCGATGGATGGATGAATATATAAAACCAGACTGGAGTGGGAGACTGGAGTCCTGTAATTAGTTCACCTTAATGAGGCAAGCGCTCATGCAAACATGCTATTAGGAGCCCTTTCCCCAATCATGTGTAGAATCTAGGTGTGGACTCAAGTATTTGGATCAAGTGTAAATTTGCCCTCTGTTTAACCTTTTGATCTTTTGTTATTTTGTTTTATATTTAATTTTTTTTTTACAAAAAATACTCTGCTCTCGTAGATATCAAACAACTGCAAACAAAAGATCAGTTTATTAACAAAAAGCTTTGTTAATTATATGTGTGCAACAATTATTGAAACCCTTTTAGTCAATACTTTGTGCTACCTCCCTTTGCTCTCAGTCTTCTCCCATAATGCCTGATGAGACCATTCCTCCATACAGAATCTCTCCAGATCCTTCAAATTTCAAGGTCCATGCTGGTAGACTTTCCTCTTCAGTTCACCCCACAGTCAGGGGACTGGGATGGCCATGGCAGGACCTTGATTTTGTGATCAGTAAAACATTGTGTTGATTTTCATGTATGGTTTGATGGATCATTCTCCTGCTGGAAGATCCAACCACAGCCCATTATAACATCACACTATTCAATGCATAGTCATACCTACTCTCTTTCACAGATGAATGTTTTACAAGATAATGACTTTTCCTGTTTAAGCCTGAGAACATCATGTCACTTTTACATTTACAGTATTAAAAATAGATCTCAGGCATATTTTTGAGCTGAAAAGAGCTTGCACATGTAGAGAAGTGCAGAGGACAGCTCATTTAAAGACATGGGCCATACAACTGATGCTGTTCCACCTCCATCATATAAACCACACGTGTGTGTGTGTGTGTGTGTGTGTGTGTGTGTGTGTGTGTGTGTGTGTGTGTGGGCGTGCGTTTCTTTTTTAAAGACAGGGCATAATCAAACTCCTCTGGCTCTAGACATTAAGCAGTGTTTAATGAGCAAGTGTTGGGCAGCATTAAATATTGTGAGTGCTTCATTAATTAACCTCTGTGCTTCTCTCTGGCTCCTTGAATGCCTTGTATGGTCCATTACATTACACAAAGCATCTCCATCACTTATGCGATTGAGCCAAACCACTTGGTGCATTTACAAATAAATCCTGGTTTCCAACATGCTTCACAAATGATCTGCTAATTGTTCACCAAACTAAGTGTACATGTAAAAACACTACACTGTTTTAAAGCATCTTGTACCATATTTAAAAAGATGCACCCACCAGGAATTAACTTTGTAACTTTATTAGCATATCTCTATAGCATATCTAAAGTAAACTTTTCTTCTTTTTTTGAGTGAGGTTATAAATTGAATAAATTACAAAAAGAAAAATCAATTCAGGCTCAAGTCATTAATTAGATATGGCAAAATGTATGCATCTCAGTGTAAGACTAGGCTTTGCCTGTGCTCAGAAGCTGGCTGCTTAGATAAGATAGAAACACTGGGTGTGAATAATTCCTCAGTTGTCTAGTAAAATCAATTCAGGATTACAGCAATTTTGCTCTATCTATTTTGATTATCTATCTTTGTGTACAATTTTTCTTGTTTGGTAATATTCCTTTGAAAAAATGTAAGGATGTTCCTGCTTTAAAAGATAAAGCAACTAACTGTAGTGATTTAATTTTTACTCTAAACGAGAGACATGCAAATCAATAAAAGTCATAAACTCATAAAAGATTTGACTCATCTGCTCTCTCTCTCTCTCTCTCTCTCTCTCTCTCTCTCTCTCTCTTGCTCTCTCTCTCAAACAACATCTAAAAAACATTATTTTCTTCCATGTTAAACTTTCTCACACAAATCATTCACTTTAGGCTGAACTTTTAGGCCTGGAGTCATCTGAGTACACCTGAGTGATGCAGCAGTTCTTCCCAGAAGAAGCCACATCAATAATTCTTCACATATCATCAGATTGTATAACCATAATTGTTAGCACTACTGTGTTTCATATATCATGCTTACAGTGCTGTACTGAGTGGCTGCCTTTTTAAGTAGTTCAGTGTTCTTTTTATTGTTCATTTAGGGATACTGACTCATGATCAATAAGTTTCTATCTATCTATCTATCTATCTATCTATCTATCTATCTATCTATCTATCTATCTATCTATCTATCTATCTATCTATCTATCTATCTATCTATCTATCTATCTATCTATCTATCTAATCTATCTATCTATCTATCTATCTATCTATCTATCTAGAGGATGAACATGTAGAGAATATCTAGTACCAGCACTATAGCCAAAGTTAAAGCTATAAAAGAATGTGGTTTTCTGAAGAGAACAGTCAGTACTGTTGCCCTTCTGCAGCCATTTATTTTTCACTGTAATACATAAAACAGGAACTTTAGAAGGTTGCTTGGCTTGAGATTTGTTTGAAAGCATACAGATTCCTAGTTTCAGTCAAAATGCATTATAAAGGCAGACCTACAAAAAACAAACCACCAAAATGGGTAAATTCATCTGTTTCTTTTTTAAAATCCACACTGAATGACTTCCATATTAATCTTTATAATTAACGTGATGTATTTTATAATGAATTCTGATCTGACTTTTTTAGTTTAAACTTTCACTGACATGTTGGTATATTTTCCCTTAGGTAAAGATTTACTACATTACCCACAATGCTGTTTAATTTCCTGCTCATAATTGTGTGAACATAAGGGGAACAATACTGTCAAGTTCAGTATAATCAAGTCCAGTCCTTTTATCTCCTTATTTTGTCATGAAATAAAGAGAAAACTGGCCACACCTGGCCATGAAACTGCAATCAATTGTCCGATTACTTTTGAGCCTGTGAAAAAATTGTAAATCTGAAATTCCTAATGCAATATTTTTTGTTAAATCCCTTGAATTATAGCTGACAATCTAAACTTCAGTCACATCTTAATTCCAGTGTGGTGGCATACAGAGGCAAAATTGCAAAAATTGTGTTTTTGTGGAATTCAAACAAAAACAACAAAGAATCCCAAGTTTAACAAAAAAACCATGCGATAAAGTTAAAGAGGAAGCAAACACAAGAGTAAATTATGGCCTTCTGAAGTAGTAAAACAAGTGGGTATACCAAGGGTATACACTAATATTGATCCTTAGAAGTCATTATACACAAACAGCTCTGGGGAAAAAGTAAACATACGGCATATACCTACATATGGCCCTGATTACACCACTGATCAGAACTCACCAGCAGATTTGATGTGAAGTCACCAGCACCAGATATGCACATGCAACCCACAGTGGCAAATTGTTGAAAGGCCCCACACTAATCCTCATTTCCTGTAGATAACTTAGAGCAAAAGGTGTAATTAAATCTTAACATAAACCAATCCAAAATCCCCTATAGCCAGATGCCCACAAACAATCTACATGTTAAGTGTGTCTGGTGGTAGATGCTGTCTGCTTACTCATTATCAGGAGGAATAGAGAAAGTGAGACAGATGGTGTGATGCTGGCAAACTAGAGATTATCTGCTGTTGGTGTGTGGGTGTATACACATGCATATGTGCTTCAAAGTTTAAAACAATATATTATTTTTGAGTTAACAAGATTTATCGATTTGTTTGGAAGAGTCGTATCTGAACACAGTTGAGAAAAGTTGGTGTAAGTTATCAAAAACACTATAAAAAACAGAGAAATATATTACGCCATATCTGATTTATAACAGCCTACTTCTGATTTTGATATGTCTATCCCTGTTGATATGCAGATGTGAAGGCACTGAGTGTGTAGATTTATTTCAGATTGCTTATATTTACTATAAGAGTTGTTCTGATATTGCCTTCATTTCATCAAAACAGTACCTACATCATCAATCCTTATGGAATCTATTCAACCATTCGGTAAGAGTTATGTTGCAGAGTGCTCTCGATTAGTCAACTGTCTAAGCCTTTGTCCCATTAATGGGGGATAGCAAGCTTCAATCCTGATGGTTCCACAGCCATCCTTGAGGTTAAATGTCCCTGAATACTGGGTTGGAACAATGACCTTCCTTTCTCCCTTGTCTGGGTGGGGGTAGTAGTGATGTAATGATTGAAATGAATTGGGCAACAATAAGAAATCAATTAGAAATCAATTGTTGATTGCATAATATCAATTTTGATATATTAGAAAAAATATTTAAAAAGGGAAGATAGGGTGAGTAAGTGTGTAAATGTTTTTATGGTGTGTAAATAATAGCTGATATTTTTTAACTGTTAAAAAAATAATTAACTATTAAGGTGTTTTTCCCATCATTCACTAGATAATGGTTGGCCTCCCCTAACAAAGATGGTCATATATCGATCAGATACTATTAAATCAAATTATATTGTATCAGATTTAGTGATATTGTAAAATATCAAATTGTTGAATCAAAATTTCAATTATGTATCAGAAATAAATTGTATAATATGGAAGCCTGATACCTATTAAACAGCCAGTAGTAAGGTGAAAGCACACGTTTTGTAACCTAGTCAAATAAATTGGCAACATGGTGCAACTGAGAAGTATTATTTAATGGATTGTTGTTGTTTTTTTAATGTGTTCTGAATAAACTGTTGACAAAGCACCAGATTAAAAACATAGTGTAGGCTAGAATTTTAAAAATGACATCTTGAGCATGACAATGTCATGTTCAACTCGTCATATTCAACAATGTCATGTTCAAATGACAATGTCATGTTCAACTCTGCTATTTAATCAGTAAAATCATTTAACACTTTGCAAGCAACCTGACTCAAAAAGAAACACTGTGCAAGACATGCATATAGTGTAGTGATGCTAATGGCTGCTGTGAGAACAAACACGTTTGGGGAAAAGGTGTCCAAGGCACAGAGTCAAGGCTCCTAACTGTGCATCTAATGGCCAAGTGCTGCAGAAGTGGACAGCTAGTTTAAACGGTTCTGTTGACGAGAGTGACTTTTCTGAACTGGAAAGTGCCTTTCTGACCTTTCTGAAAGTGGCATAAATTAGGTTTTAGCTTTCACTCTCCCAGATTGGCAAGTGTGCAATAGGCCAAACGCTAGAAGGTAGAAATTGGATATGTGATTGGATAAGTGGCCGAAAAAATGAGTAACATTTAAATCCTTCAACTATAAATCACCTTCCATACGTATAAATGTCCTTACTTTAAAGCTGACATAAAAGCTTGTCTGTTTACCTCTCACTACTGAATTTTTTTCAAGTTTGTCTCCATTAGCCTACATATCAAAGCTGCTTATTTTTCCCTTTGTGAAAGCCAAAATTTGCATTTGATATAAAATCAATACTGTATTCTGCTTTTAGGCTCATCAAACACAAACACTTTTGCAGGATTATCCTTAAGGGCCTGTTAATCCTGTATCAGGAGCGGGAAAACATTCATTGGATTTTGACAGGCTTCCAGTAAACAGCATTGGAGTTAGAAATAAATAAGCAAAACAAAGTTAAAAACCATGACTTCCCTGCATCCGTACAACATAGTATTACAGAAACACTACTGTGTGCCAGTATAAACTACACAGCAAAATGCCCAATGTTTAATTAACACATAGAATGTGAAATTAATTCTTTCAGTGTTCATTCGTGTCGTAGGTGTTAATTCAACACTGTGAATTTTACGGTGTACACAGGTATAGAGAATCACTCATTTACTGCTATACTTGCCTATACAGTAGATGTTGGTCTAAGTGCTGGCAGAGGAAGAGTCATGGACAAAGGGCACATAAATATCCATTCATTAACCTCACATCCATTTCAATAACTGCTTTATACACAGATTGCTGTGTGTCTGGGGAGCACTGTATGCCAACCAAGCATGTCATGCAATAAGCCAGTGTGTCATGCAATAAGACACGCTTTATGATAGCATGGCAGTGCAGTGGGTAGCATTACTGCATTAAAGCTCCAGGGTCTACGGTTCAATGCTGAGCTCAGGTTACTGTTTGTGTGGAGTTCTCCCCATATCCGAATGGATTTCCTTTGGGTGTCAATGTGTGTGCACAAAATGCCCTGTGATGGACTGTCTTCCTATTAAGGATGTAATCCTGCCTCACACACAGTGTTCCCTGAATACACAGTGATCATGACCTGTATAAAGCAGTTATTCAAAATGAATGGATAGTTACGTGCGCATTGTGCATCGACTCTTCCTGTGCCGACACTTAATCATACCCCCACATCCACAAAGTTTAAAGGGACAATTCTGTGCTGTGAGATACCTTAAAATCAATATTTCATGAGCCATTGAGCAGACATCAATGACACAAAGAGATAAAGGAGAGTGAGTAAAGGATTTTTATGATGAAGCAAATCTTTAAGTCTATTATATGTATATATGACTGCAGTGCATAACTGAATTAGCTCTGGTGATATGAAAGTCAGTACAACAAAAACAAATTGATTTCATATGCGGTATCTTTCTAGGCTCTTTAAAATAAATTGAGCAGATTGGTCACCTCAGCTTTCCAGTTGACAAAGTAATTTTTTTTCTTCTTAAAAAAAGAAATAAATAAATAAGTAAATAAAAACAACAACACTGCCATCTGCTGGTTAGTATCCAAGTGGTACAGGTACTAGGTTGCTTATGTTACATTGGTCAGGTTCTTGATATAGATGGTTGTTGTTGTTGCTCAACTCCTTTGTAAATAGCATCAAAAGCGATCACATTTGTGTGTGTGTGTGTGGGGGGGGTGACAACATTTCTCTTATCACTTGTCTCTGGATTTGCATATCATATTTACTGAACATGATAAGCCTGGGAATAAATGAAAAGCCCAGTGTGAAAGACCCTGCAAGTTTCTGCAAGCAGCACTCTATTTTCAATTCTTCTCAAAACATTGCTAAATTAGCAATACTATATTATAGTATGATTAGATGTGATGGAGATGGAGGATGTTTGGGAATGCAAAATTTAATAGCTGATATTGAGTATTAAAATTAGATATCTTTCATATATCCTCTGGGTTAATTGAGGACACCTGTACCAACTGTTTAAAAGAGAGAAGCGATCTTTTTAATAAATTCTGATGCACATAAATAAATGCTGAAGGCCAACACCATGCTAAGTAGATGTAAGCCCTAAACACCTACAAACAGTACACACAAAATATATACTTTTTCCTGAAAAGCTTTTGCACCAGTTAACCATAAAATGTGTCAATTTTATACAATTGCAAAAGCTAATTCCATAAATATTTTTTATACTTTTTTGTACTGCATCAACTTAGTTAATCCTCTCTGAATTAATGATCAGATATTCTGCTGGTCTTCAGCCCCTTCTTATCTCAGCCAGTATATCATAACTCTCATCTTCTTATCTGAAAGTGCATCCACTCTCACAGACCTCAAGAACCTTTTTCCAGCTTTGGCTTCACTCTGGGAAAGTGTCCCTCTGCTAGATCCTGCTTGCGCTTGATCTTTCAGGCTTTTTATGAATCTTCAAAAGCTTTTCTATGGGAAGAAACAGCGGCAGAACATCAGCTGCTGGCTCCTTTCAATAATTCATTTCAAAAAGGATTAAATCAAGGTGCTCTTTTTATTTGCTGCCTTAAGAGTATACAACAAAACCACAGCATATCAGAAAACAGATTTAAACGAAGATGAAAGTCTGGAAGGCACACATTATGGTCAAAGTGTATATAGACTCAGTGGAGTTCATCCACAAAGCTCCTGCTCCTTAAATTATTCAAACAGCATTACAGACTCTCAGCTCCAGAGTCTTGGGTTCGATCCTAAGTTTGAGTCAGGTTTTTTCATTTTATGTATATTTTGATCATTTATTAATTCAACATTTATAGTAGGAGTCTCAGTTGTAAGCGCTTTCTAACAGTCAAAGATTTCCAGCTCAGGAAAGTGTTCATGACAGAAGCATTTACTCCTTTCTGGTTTCTCTGTAAAATGGCGTTGCATTTTGAGAGCTATAATGTAGATGAGAACAGGAACTTCTCTCTCAGACATGCCACAATATTAAATCTAATAATATGTTAAAATGTGCGAAGGTCATTAATAAATTAAACATTGAAACCATTGTGACATAAGTGGGCATTGTTAAATATTTCACTACAGAATATTCTACTGCATTTTATTCAAATTGTGTCAAAATAAAAGTTCAGATCTGATGTTTTGGAATTACTGTCTCTTGATTGATTGACTTCCTTGTGCACCAACTTCAGTTTAATCTACAGTTAAAAAATAGATACTCTTTTAACTGTATCTGTTATTTGACTGATTTGGCATTATATACTGTATGTCTCTATGTATACTATTCTTTGGTTCTATGTGAAGAGCTTTTTCTTTGGTACAAAAGACTCTTGAGGAACTCTTCCTGTCTTATTTTTCTAATGTGTGGTTGAGAGTAAAAGAAGTCAACCTTGGACCTTTTTTTTTTTTTTTTTTTTTTAAATGGCCTTGCTAACATTTTAAACTCAATATGCATGATTTTTGTCTATTAGTTACTTTTTGCAAGTCAACAATGAAAATTTGGTTTTGAAGGGTCTTTGGCTTTCTTCATGGCAGTAGATGACATAATAAATATTTAGCAATGACATTTTGTTCTAATTGTGCCATATGCCATTTTCTACAGTGTGGCAGGGCTCATTATCCTGCTGAAAGGGGCCGCTGCCATTAGGGAATTTCCTTGCTATGAAGGGGTGTACTTAGTCAGCAGCAATGTTTATGTAGGTGGTACATGTCAAAATAATGTCCACATGAATGCCCGTATCCAATATTTTGGTAACGGATGAGACGTTAAACCGAGGTCCTGACTCTCTGTAGTCATTAAAAATCTCAGGACACTTATTGTAAAAGAGTACGGGTTTACCGTGCTGTCCTGGTGAAAGTTCCCCATTTGCCCTTCTCTATCATGGCCCCTATATTGTCTACATCACTTTCACCTCTCCACTAATAGCTAGTGTGTGGTGAGTGTTCTGGTGTGCTTGGATGCTACATACTAGTGGTGGTTGAGGAGATCCTCTCCCCGATATTATGTTAAGCGCTTTGACTGTCTAGAAAAATGCTATATAAATGTAACTGTAACAAACTGAGTGTTTACTTGCTGCCTAATATATCCCACCTCTTGACAGGTGCCATAGTAACAAGATAATCTATGTTATTCACTTCACCTGTCAGTCATTTTAATGTTATGGCTGATTGGTGTGTAGCCATATTTCTTGCTAATTTGACCTTGACAATGCAAGCAGGCAATTGACAATGTAGAGGACAGAAGTAAGTTAGCTGAAGATGTGTTATAACTGGGTCTAAACTTGAGATATTATTGCAATAAGTAATAAGATGAAAGGATGGATATATTGGGGCATTGATAATGGCCAATCTACATTGATAATGGCCAATAGAAGAGCGCTATATTTTCGGTAGTAAAAGTAGCACAAATGTAATACGTTAGTTTCTTCTTTACTCAGTGTTGAAGAGGTTAATCTTAAGTTAAAGTTAAATCTGAAATAAAAATAAAATTACATTGAATTAAATTGGTTAAACTACAGGCCAACATGCTTTGCCAGATGTTTTACATTCCCAATCTGTCTTTATATCATGGCTACAGAAGGAGGCAGAATCGAGCAATATTAAGAAAGCTTTTTAGACCAAGGGTTGTTAGATAAATGTTCAAATGAGTGGATTAGATTCGTCTTTGAGTAATTTGTATGATTACAAATTTTTAAATGGAATAACAAATGTCAGTCACTAATATTGTTTTAGAAAAAAAAATCTATCAAATAAATAATTGATTTTGAAAAGATTTATAAATCCAAATTTTGAAACATGTAAAAACCTATCAATGACTGTTAAACATTGTAAGCACATTGAATTCCAGATGAAACCCCCCAAAAATTTTAATGTTTTCAGGAAAATGAAAAGTGGTTGGAGCATGGCTCTGTCAGTGAGAAGGTGAGTAGAGCAGATTTCCCAGAAGAGCACCATGGTCACATTATATTAACTGCACACCACAGTTCACTCACACCAAACTCATAGCTCAGCATTCTGGAGCTCTTGTATTACTTCTGTTGAAGAAGGAACACTCTGACTGATTTGATCTATCTAATCTGGATCATCAGGTTTTACACAAACTTATGGAGTCCATGCAAGCTCAAGTGTAAGATTGTACTTTTCACTCAAGATGTTGGTGATAATATCCATCTATCCATTTTCTGTATTGCTTATCCTACACAGGATGGAGAGAGGCAACAAACAAAACCCCAAAAAACACACAAAAAAAAACCCCCCCCATTAAAAAAAAAAACAACAACCCAAAACAAATTTTTTTTTTTGGGAGAAAAAAAAACCCCCCACCCCCAACACCCCCCCCCACCATAGAAAAATACACTCACTCACATAAAAAAAAAAAAACACACACACACCACCCCACAGGAAAAATACCACCACCCCCCACACACAAAACAAACCTGACAGTGTCAACCCATCACATAGCACAATCACACCTATAAACAAATACCATTTATAAATATCATACACACCACACAACACATCTTTTTTTTTTTTTTTTAAAAGAAAACCGAATACCCCAAAAAAACCACCTTTTTATATAAAATTTTATTTATCTACATAATAAAAAAAAACCCCCCACACTACCCTAAAACCCGGAAAAACCCCTTCCACACCCCACCCCCCCCCCCTGCTAATAATATATTTTGTCATTTGCAATCAATTAGCAATGAATGCAAACTAGAAGCATCTTCACTAGTGGGCTGAACTTTTGGACCGCACTGTATGTGTATTAACCTTTAACCTGTATACAATTTGTATGTTTGAACTGCTGTTCAAAAATCTGCTCATTATCTCCACTAAATTCTGTTTAGAGGTTACCTCATACAATGCAACATGTACCAAAATAGCATTCACTAGTTTGTTCAGCCCTTTTTCTAGGTGTAGCTTTCTTATTTGTTATAGCTATGACAATAAGCACATCATCTGTGCAGCTGAGACAAAAAAATCGTTATGATAATAAGCTTTGCACTTCATCATTGACTTTGAGGATTTGATTATCCAAGTCAAAATCCAAAAGTATGCATGAAATGCAGGAGTAGATACTAATGTAAAGGTAAATAATTTCAATAAGAACCAACAACATGGAGATAAAGGAGTGTGTCTAGAAAGATTGCACTTCTGCCTACTGAACCCATGTTGCCATGGCTGCCAAAGCCTCTCACTCACATGGAAATGGTGGAAAGGAGTGTGTATGTGTGTGTGTGTGTGTGTGTGTGTGTGTGTGTGTGTGTGTGTGTGTGTGTGTGTGTGTGTGTGTGTGTGTGTGTGTGTGTGTGTGTGTGTGTGTGTGTGTGTGTTGGGGTCCTGTGGGTTTGTGTGCCTGCTACACAGTAAGGCTGATTAGCTTGAGTTACTCTATTCTTTCCAAATGCACACTAATTAGTGCGACATGGCTGTGAAAAACAGCACAGAAATCTGTTTTCCTATGAAGAATGATAATGGTTACAATGCTAAAGTGCCCAGTGCAGTGGTGATTATACTAAAGGTTTTCTGAAACCAAGATTTAGAAAATTAAGGTTTTTGCTGTGATTGAGAACAGGCTAAAATAGTCTACACTTGTCCCTGATCAGATACTCTCTTGACCAATTTATCAGGCAATCCTATTGTAAATTTATAAATTTACTATGTGTAGCACATGTGTAACACATAATATGTTACTCCCCACTATGACATCCATCAGTAGTCCGGTACCACCACTGACCACATCTGGTCATATACTCAGCACAACATTAACCCCGACATGGTATTGGCAATATATAAAATATTATATTTTGCTTTGATAACATACTGATAACATACTGTATAAAAACATTATAGTGCTCGTCAGTAGTGCTACCTGCACATCACAAACAGAGGAAGCTAAAATGATTTTAAAAAATATGCACATGTTTGAAATGCAGAGTGACACATAGCTGGAAGCAGCTAATTAACTCCAGGTCCTTCAGGATGGTAGTATTTAATGGATTTAGGCTCAAATACATGAAAATCCTCTCTGGACATTATTAGAGGATTAGAGAGTCACTACTGAAACTGACCCTCTAATCTTTTGGCTCACAGGTATAAGTTTTGTATTTTTGGATCAAGCAGAGGAGCTTTATTATCTCCAGTTAGGTATACCCCTATTTACAGAGCTCCTGAAAAGCTTTGTCCTCACAAAAAAAGAGAACACTAGCCTGAACTCTTTCTCTCTCACAGTTTAACAAAAGTGTAACCCAGACATCATCATCATCAACATCATAACATCCATCCATCCATCCATCTTCTTCTGCTTACTCCTTCTTCAGGGTCACGAGGAACCTGGAGCCTATCCCAGGAATCATCAGGTACAAGGCGGAGTACACCCTGGACAGGGTGCCAGTACATCATAACATAATAATGATAATAACAACAGCTAAAAAGATGCAGATTATGTCCACTAGCCATACATACATAAATAAATAACCATACAGTGCAAAGAAAAATAAACACTTCCGATAATTGGGGATCGGTTTTTCACATTACTTTGGGGGAATTTTAGAACACTCTGATTTGCAAAGTTGCTTTAATTCAGCCACACTAAAGGGCTTTCAAGCATGAACTGCCCTTTAACGTCCTGCCAAGACGTTTACTTGACAACACCAAAACCTTTTCTTTTTTTTCCATTCAGAGGTGCACTTGTTGTTGTGCTTTGAGTCATTGTCTTGATGCATAACCCAATTGCGCTGAAGCTTCAAATCACTAGAGTTTCTTGTAGAGAGCAGAATTCATGGTTCCATCAACTATGGAAAATCACTCACCCTGAAGCAACAAACCATCCCCACACCAACACAATACCTCCACCATGTTTGACTGTTTGTGTGCTGTTCTAAATTGCACAATGCTATGTTAGCTTTACACCAGATGTGGCAAGATACATGTCTAAACTTCAACTTTTGTTACCATTTTTTGCCTATTTTGAGACAATGGCTCTTAGTGTGGTTTGATGTAGTTCCAAAGCTTAAAATGACATTTGTAACCCTTTCAAGGCTGATATATTTATTTTGATTGTAATCAAGCCTGGGTGTGTCAATTCTAATTGAACTCTGTCAATTAATTTTTGTTTATATCATGAGCTGTCTGAATACTTGATTCTGATTGGTTAGAAGGTGTGTGTTCCAATTGTTGAATGCACAGGTATTTACAGTCAGTTTAAATATGTGCTGCCTATAAACAATTGTAACCATAGTAACATACAGTTACAACTGCATACAGTAGTTCAACTCACAACTTCATTATTAGTAGAGAGGCAGAACAGACGCAGGTAATTCACACACACACACACACACACACACACACACACACACACACACACACACACACACACCATCTCTCTTTCTCTCTCTCTCTCTCTCTCTCTCTCTCGATCTCTCTCTAATAAGTACTTATTATCATTGATTCACATAAAAGTAATCTTATCGCAGTACTTTATCTCTGTGTATGATTTAGAGTTGGCAGAATCCTAAATCTAATGACCCGTATATAAAATAACTGATGAAAATGAACTGCTATTTTATCCTTTTAGTGAAATCTTGTGCTGCAAACATCATTGGCAGCTTTAACTGGTATAAGGGGGATAATCCATGGCTGAGTGTGCATGACACGATTTTAATGCACTCTGCAGCGACAACCACTCTCTGCTTTGCATTGTGGTTCTTTGCCTCCACATTGTGCACACCTAGCTGGTGTGGATAACTTTTTTCTTTCAATAAATAAAATCTTTAAAATTGTATTTTATGTTTACTTTTATGTCTTATATTAAATTTATTTAGATGATCTAAAAAAATTACGTGTGACAAATATGCAAAAATAGAAGAAATCAGTTTTTTTTATGGGGTTGTCGTTGTATTTGTGTTTTCTGATTTGCTGTTGTGTATTTGGCTTGAAATGATAAACTCCTCACTGTTGGTCACACTCCTATGTGTACATAGAGTGAAAGCCTAATTTTTAACCTCAATGGTTACCATTAAGTCTCACAATATGGCCAAAATATATGGCACATTACATGGGCAAACACATCATGAATTTTCAAACCCAAACAGAGGGCCAGTACTGTCTACAACTGCATGTTTGCAATGACGCAAAAGCAAGGTAATGGGAACCTCCTCTTCAACCACAGTGACTGTTTGTTTTGGTGCTGAACACACACCATGTGGGTCAGTCAGGTGGGTTTACTATCTGTTTGTGAGTGTGTTCAACCGTTTCAAAAGATCTTAATAGTAAATCTGTAAGATCTTAAAAAGTAAGCTCCAGTTCCCTGGACATAGATGAATATATTATTCAATATTATTATGAACATAATATTACCAAAAAAACAACAACAACAAAAAAACAGACAAATACTATGTTACATTAAATATAAATAAGTCATAATATAATGTTAGAAATAGATTATAAATCTAGCCGTTTACAGAAATTACATGGAACACAATTTCTAACACTTGATTTCATGATAAGGATATTCAAGGTACACAGGCATTGCAAGTTCTGCAAGTAACCAGAGATTATTTTTTTATCATGAAAATATCATTTAAAAATATGATTAAAATAATTATGTACCAGCAACATGGTCTTGCGATGGTAATTTTGTGAAATCTATTCTCATTTTGTATTAAATATTTGTAAGGAAGCTAATCTAATTTGTATGAAACATAATCAATTATTTTTAAAATACCCATGAATTTTAGGTAAATCTGTGTTTAATATAGCATGAAAAAATTAATGAATAGGGATAACATCTATAAATTTTATATTATATTACAAATGTATTATCACTTCAGAAAATGTAAGGAGAAATTAATATAAAATTCAGCTATCAGGTGCATCTATCCATACAAATTAGATTGAAAGTCTGTATTGAGGAGTGAACAGCATGCCACAGTAAATACACTGTGTGTAAGAAAGAGAGAAAAGGCAAATGTATGTGTGAGTGGTCGTTAGTGTACAAGTGACTCTTGCTCTGTCAATAAATTAGATAACAAAAGATCTATCTGTGGTCTCCATGGTGATGGAGCATATAGGGAAGAGTGGAGGGAAGTAAACACAGCCGTTATGACCCAGCCAGCTATTACAGTAAAGCTGTTGACCAGATGTGGCTTTTCTCAACACCACCATTAACTCTAAATCAAATCAGAGACATCGTCTGAACCCACTCACCAGGAAAATCTCGTCTCACACTCCAACAAATCAAACAGATGTGTACCCACCATCAAAAATAAGGGTGACATTAAGACTATGAGTCAAAAGGTCATAGAAATTATGTGAACAGCATTCTATCTTTATGACCATCTATTAAGCAGTGAGTGAGAGCCATTGAGTTGAAAATGTGAAAATCTTAATGACTGATAACACAAGGCTGTAAAGGCAAGTCAGTCTGCTAGGGTTGCAAGACAACAGCTAAAATAATTATCAATATTTTGGTAATATTGAAATTATCCCAGTAATACTGCCAGCTTTGGAAACAATGACATCTTTTTGTGCTTTATCATTTTAGCATTTTAAATAATCTGATATCAAATAAAATATTATACCATATATGTTTCTATTCCTTAAAATACATCCATTTTTAAGATATATCATTTCCTTCCAAAGAGGCTTCTCAATTTATAGTACCTCATTCATAGGTGTAAATATTACTTTATATGATTCCACTCTTACTTCTCTATAATCTCATTAAAGAGAACATTTATGTTAAGGTGTAATTAAATTTCTACATTAAAATAAATGCTATCATCTGATTAATTATTTTTCTTCAATATAACTAAATTAATTATGAAAAATTCTTCACTAACATAAAGTCATGAAAGTAATACAATCTAGATACTATACATAGACTTACCCACTATAATAGGAACAAATGTCTTCAGTTATCCAGTTTGTGTGATCTTGTGCACACAGTCACCTCAGATTCCTGTTCTTGGCTGACAGGAGCGAAACCTGATCTTGGTCTTTGTCTTGTTGTATCCCCTGTAGTCTGATGTGCTGTGCATTCTGAGATGCTTTTCTCAACACGACTAAAAATAATGTTTATTTGAATAACTGTAGCCTACCTTTCAGCTCAAACCAATTTATCAATGAATCTCCATCCATGATAACAAGCCTCATCACTCCTCCCCTACCAAACATCAGTTCAGTACAATCAGCTCCAAAATATGTGTTTAAAATAAGATTATGAATAGCTGGCTTTGTGGTTAAATAGCCTAAATCTCATCCTGAAAATATATAAAAGAACTAAATATATCTCGGATATAGAGTTTACCCAATGTCAACCCTTAGATCACAAATTATTTGAAAGCTTGCTGAATATGGAATTATACATACTCCAGACTATCCATTCGAAAAAAATGAAAATAAATAAATAAAGTGTCTTATGGATCTGTTGTGACCTCTTTTGTGCAACAATATGTACAAATAAACATTTTAGGTTGATTGACATCGTTGATCAGACAGTGTTGATCAGATCAACATTTTAGCCTATTCCTCACATGAACTGCTTTCCTCATGAACTGCTTTCTATTGGATTAAGTTCAGGACTTTGACCTGGCCATTTCAAAACATCAAATTTATTCTTCTTTAACCATTTTTGGTGGAACAACTTGAATGCTTAGGATTACTGCCTTGCTGCATGATCCACTTTCTCTTGAGATTCAGTTCATGGACACATGTCCTGACATTTTCCTTTAGAATTTGCTGATATAATTCAGAATATATTGTTCCATCAATGATGGCAAGCCGTCTTGGCCCAAATGCAGCAACACAGGCCAAACCATGATATTACCACTACCATGTTTCACAGATGGGACAAAGTTCTTATGCTGTAATGTAGTGTTTTACTTTCTCCAAAATTAACACCTCGTTTAACCAAAAAGTTTTATTTCGTTCTCATCCATCCACAAATTATTTTTCCAATAGCCTAAAGGATTGTCCATGTGATCTTTAAACTGCAGATGGGCAGCAATGCTATTTTTGGAGATCAGTGGCTTTCTCCTTGCAGCACTGCCAGGCACATCATTGTTGCACAGTGTAATGGTTCAGTCATGAACATTAACATTAGCCAATGTGAGAGAAGCATTAATTGCTTAGAAGTTACACTGGGTTCCTTTGTGAACTTGTTGGTTGACCACTCCTGGGGAGGGTAACAATGGTCGTGAATTTCCTCCATTTTAACATAATCTGTGTGACTGTGGATTAGAAACAATTAAAAATGGAAATGTTCAACTTCACTAAATAGGTTTATGCCTTATAAATTTAGTGAAGGTTGTTATTTTCTATGGGGGTAAATGTGTCCTCCAGCATCAAGCTGACAGTCATGTGAAAAAAGTACATCCCATGGAAACTGTTGGAGCTTTTTGACATATTTGGACAAGCAAACATTTGATCAGCTTTGAAACACTGCCTATTAATAAAGTTGATATACTTGAACGAAACAACAAGAAAAATTTGCTGTTTTAAATAATTTATTCAACAGAAATATTAATTCGTCATATTTTTCTGTGGAAAAAGTAAGTTCAACCTTGGCCTCAGAAGCTAGTATTGCCCCCTTTAGCAGAAATAACTTCTTGTAGAAGTTTTACATAATTGTCCACCAGTCTCTGACATCAGCTTTCTGGAATTATTGACCACTCTTCCATGCAATATTCTTTCAGTTGCAAGATGTTTAAGGGTTTTCTGGCATGTACTGCCTGTTTCAAAATCCCCCCACATTTCAATGGGATAAAAATCCGGGTTTTGACTAGGACATTCCATAACCCTTCAATTCTGCTTTTTGTGAAATTCCTTGGTGGATCTCACATTATCTTCAAGTTCTCTTTGATGTGATGCAGAATTTATAGCTGAATCAATGAATGCAAGCTGTCCAGTCCCTGAGGCAGCTTCTCCTGAAAAGCTGTTCTCCTGAAAAGCACCAAACATGTCTGCTGTTACTGTGGCCAGACAACTCTATCTTTGATTCATCTGCCTAGAGCACATTAACCCAAAAGGACTGGTATTTGTCTAAAATGGCAAAGGGCAGAAAATGTATGAAATACCTGGACAGGGTAGAAAATGGAATCTATCAATGGCTGCAACCAGATTTCTGAGAAGGCAGGTTGTGAAAAACCCTTGAGTAACTGCAAAAGACCTGCAGCAAGACTTGTTGGTGACAGGCACTGAGGTTTCAGTGAGCACAGTATGGTGCGTCCTAAATGCAGAAGGTTTCCATTCCAGAACTCCAAGACGTACACCACTACTGACCCAAAAGCAGAAGAAAATTCGGCTCATAATCATTTCAATAAGCCACAAACGTTTTGGGATTCTGTTCTGTGGTGCAATGAAACTAAACTGGAACTTTCAGCACGATGGATCAGTAGTATGTCTGGAGAAAGAAAAATGAAGAAAGTACACTCTGTCCACAGTCAAGCATGGCTGTGGCTCAGTGATGCTCTGGTGCTGCTTTGCATCCTCTGGCACTGGAAACCTGCAGCATGTGGAAGACAAGATGGATTCAGTGAAGTATCAGGAAATCCTAGGAGAAAACGGCATGGCGTCTGTGAGGAATCTAAAGCTTGGGCATCATTGGACCTTCCAACAGGACAATGATCCTAAGCATATCTTAAATTCCACCAAGGCTCGGTTGCAGAAGAAGTCCTGGAAGATTCTACAGGAAAATCTGTGGTGGGATTTGAAGACGGCAGTTGCTGCATGCAAACCCAAGAATATTACTGAACTGGAGGCCATTGCTCATGAGGAATGGGCTAAGATTCCTCAGGAACACTGCCAGAAGCTATGCATTTCATTAGCAGCAGGAAAACTGTTCAGGTATCATGCAGATGTGGTTCTGACTGAGTGGTACTGTTTACACCCATCTTTGCAGTATAATTAATACATGCTCTAGGTGAGCCTCATATCTCATATAATAACTGCATTCTGCTAATTCACAACAGCCCTATGACATTTTCCACTTGTAATTCTTGGCCCCTAGTTTGATTCTGACCTTATGCTCTTTGGTTTCTGCCCAACTCCCAAAACATGTGTAGGTGGATTGACTAGTTCAAGTTCCCAATCCATGTGAAAGTACGTGTGAATTTGTTAGTGCCTGGTGACCTGCACTGAAACAGCATCCCATCTAAGGTGTATTTCTTCCTCATACCAGGGTTGCAGGGATGCTCCCCGGATCCACCACAACCTTGGCTAGGGTGAACTGATTACTCAAGATGTTAAAATAGATGTTAGTTTTAAGTTCCAAATATGTGTCTGAGTTTGTCTTCACTATTACACAAGTATAAGGATTCAGACACCCTGGGTTCAAAGCTCTTTATTGGTCTATTTCTGCCTGAAGAAAAAGTCAGTAGAGGGTCTTTCAAGTTTCTACAATCACCAGTGTGATCTGTAAAACTCTCGAAAATCATAAATCCAGTTATACCTTGTGCTTTTGTAAGATCCCAAACTGGGTTAGTGCTAAAAAGAGAGCTTATGCTTGCATTTGAGATGATTTGTGACTTGATCATATGGCAGATCAGGAGTCAGCAGTATCTGGAACTCTATATAGTTGGAGTGTGAATAATGATGAACACCATCCTTATTAATAGGAAAACATAACTCAGCTTCGCTCCTCTCTAGAGAATCGATTTAGGATAGCTGTAAAACTAGAAGAGTTATGCAGTGCCTGTCTACCTTTGAATTATTATAGTGGCTACAAAGTGTGACGATTTAGTGCCTATTTCATAGTTAACCTTTATTTAACCTGGCCAAGAATTAATATGGTACCAGACAGATAGAACACAACAATCCTTTATTATATATAAAAACATACAATGACTTCATTGTGACAGGGTCCTAATTTATAGATAACAGACAGCAGGCTCAAGTCCTTTCACATAATAATAAGTACATGCCTTTGAATCATATCCATGGCCTATTATAAGCCTTGCAGGCACAATTTCATACTTTCTTTGTGCTACTGAGCCAAATGTCTGCCTGATACTAATACAGCAACCAAATGCACCCAAATGAAAGACCAAAACACCTTGTTTCATTTAAATGGCTTCATAACAACTGTCACAACTGTATCTTTAAAAGTTTAAAAGCCATGGATTACTCATACATCACATGAACAGACAGGTAAAAAATTTAAATATCATGGAAAAGTTCTTTTTTTCTCCTTAATTTAATTCAAAAGTCTTTTTTTGTTTGTTTGTTTTACTCAATGATTACTGCTTTCAGCTCCTGAAAATCAAAAATCCAGTATCTCAAAATATTCAAAAAAATAATATTTTTCTTGATAAATACTTTTTTTAAATGATATTAAATTTTTTTTTTAGATGCACCTGTATGTTGTTATTTTACTCATTCATCTTCAGTAATCACTTTATAATGGTCATGGTGGATCCTAGTAATACTGAGTGAAAGGCAGGAATACATCTTGAGGATGACATACAGACAGTTTGTCTTTGCGAGTACCAGCCACTGAAATAATTATTCATTAATGCTAATTAATGCTGAATCTATACATAAATCTAACTCTAATTTTACCTAATCAGTGAAAAAAAATGGAGCAAAATGGAGCATGGTGCAGTGCAGGGTGTGATACGTGCTTTAAGGTAGGAGGGTGCTGGTCAATTTTGGCTTTTATTAGCTAGCATCAGTGTTTTAAGTCTGATGTGGGCAGCTACAGCAAGCCGGTGGAGGAAGTGTAGCAATGGTGTAATGTGGGAAAACTTGGCAAGGTTAAAAACAAGTCGTGCTGCTGCATTTTTTTTTTCTGCAGACGTCAAATGGCACACAGAGGCAGATCCGCCTTGCAACTGCAACTCGAGTTGCAGTTGTTCAATCTTCAAATGATAAGGGATTGAACAAGAACCTGAGCAGCCTCTGTGAATAGAAAAGGACAAATCAAGATTTTGACGTGAGAATGCATCTCCATGGATGAACAGCAGCTCAGATTTGCTGGGATTCATCTTCAGCTGATGATCCATGATGAGATATTTGCCAGACATGGTGAGATCTGTGCAGAAACATGACTGTCTGAGGGAGGAGAGGATCAGTTGAGTGTTATCAGCATTGCAATGGTATAAAAACCCATGTCAGGATATGATCCCACCAAGAAAGTGGGTATAGAGTGTGAACAGAAGAGGACCAAGTGTCAAACGCAGCTGAAAAGTTGAACTACCGGCATCAGCCACTTCTCAAACTAAGCTACTATGGAACCACTTTATAGGATCTTGCTGTAGTTTATGTATAAAAAGCAGTTTTCCATGTGGGAAATAGCCAAATATCCACACAATGTCAAAACTGTCCCATATTCTTATCCAGGTGAGGACATTTTGTCCCTACCAAGATATACATATTCCCATACTAATTCACACCTAGGGGCAATTTATACCACCTACTGACATGTTTTTGGAAGATGGAGGAAACCAAAGAACCCAGAAGAAACCCACATGGATACCGTAAGAATATTCAAAACACTGCACAAACAATAAACACAGCCACAAATCAGAGCCTAGAGGTTTAAGGCACCAACACTAAACTGTGCTGTACTATTTTATATTACTACTTATTTTAATCTATTTATTAAAATGTATTGTAATTATTATCATACATTTCCTCCTCTCCTCTTACTAGCATTAATGTTATTAATGTTATATTAACTACAAAATTAAATATTACATTACAATTAATATAGTATTAAATGTTTCCTACAAGTTTTGAAAGCTTTAGAATAAATGCGAAGGTTTTCCACATGGATCTGAGTTAAAGATCATTATATTTCTCTCTGGGAAGATACTTCAGTCCTCAGATTTCAGAGAATTCAGAGCCTGTTATTTTACGGTTACAATTTCATATAAAAAACAAAGTGGATTGTGCACAGGTTTCTGAGGATTGGGATATAGGTCATGTGGGGGGAAAAAACTAGTCAAGCCACACAGTATTATTATCTACAGTATAATTACATTCAGTTTTCTCTCTATTGAACAGTCTAAATGAAGCACTGAATCATAAAGTTTCTATTCGTTATTCACATGAAGGTTTCAAAAAGAACTTTTTCTACAAAACCTATGTACTATACAATACATGTTACAGTAATTCTTTTGGTTCCCATGGTACAAGCACTAAAGTATCCTAAATACAACAGGTATCCTATGGGTAAAATTCTGCATGTTAAATAGGTTTTAATGGTAAACTATACTCACTTTTCCAGATTACTAAACATACAAATATGTACCTGAAAGATAATTGCAGCATTAGAACTGGTATAAGAAGCCTGTGATCAGGGAAAGAAAAATCCAAACCATAAGAATGTTGTTAACCCTCCAAGGAAAAGATTAGATATGCCTCATAGAGTGTGTCTCTATACAGAATACATCGGCCGACTTCTTGATCAATATAACCTGATGAATTGTTACCAATACTAATGCAATAGTTTTCTTCCACATCATTTCTGAGATTTCATTTCAGTGCCAAGCAATGTCCAAATGCAATATAACAATACACGTCATCCACTCCCTTTTTTATTTATGTTTGCTATGATAGCATGTTGTCTTTTTAATATTGTGTGTGCTTGTAACATTGAACCCATAACCTGGAGACAACTGATAAGAAATTAGTGGCTCAACATTCTAAAAAAAAAAATGTAAATAATAAAAAAAAAGACACCAGCACATCACAGGTCAGTTTTAGGAGAATCTCCAAAACAGCCATACACACCTCAACTGGGAGACTTAAACTTAGTCATAATAGAACTGACATATATGTTTATATTCATCTATTTATACTTGCTGTTTCATGGTGAGGCATCTTGCTGAACTAGTGCAGTTTCAATTATCCACCCAAGAAGATTTCATATATTAGAATCATAAAAAATGCCATTTCAAATGTTCCCGTTTAGTAATTTGATATACAGAACAATAAAATGATTATAATGCATTGGAGAATTGCAGTCCTAATGTCATTATGGTTTTATTTTCAGAACAGTAATTTGAAAGTAGTAATAGCAGTGGAGTTCTGGTGCAAAACTGACAGAACCACAGCAAGTGCAATGACACTTGTGATAAAAAAATATTAAAAGACTTAGGTGAACAATGAATTACTTGGCAAAAATGTATACGCATGTTACTTGGATATAATCATCTGTTGCATACTAAAGGTTTAAGCAGGTGCCTTTTTGTAGAATCTATGGGTTTCAATGCAATTCGAAAATATCTGTGCAAAAATCAATATAGCCTCCTCATAAATCAAATCACCATAACATGCCGACATAGAGCACAGTATTGTGTTTCATGTCATCCTAGTGTACTTTTCAATAGCAGTTACTGTTGTATGCAAACGTTTGGGCACTCCTGCCCATATTACATATTTTTTTGATTTTTTAAGTGAAACAACGTAAACACAACCACTGTAGCAAACTATTATTTAATCCATTTTTTTTCAAATATTAATGCACATATATAGTTTTATCAGAGTGATTTTTACCAGTATGTGTATGATTAAATAAGCATGGTATTGGACAGATACTCAATGCAAGTAACTATGCATCCCTAGTGGAATAAACATTTTTTTTTTTTTTTATGCTTAAAGCCCAAAAAGGACTTATTGTCTCAGAGACCAAGGAATAAGGACTGTACTGATTGTACAGTCAGAGGAAGAGAAAGGCAGGAAATTGTGCAATTTGGGTTTTGTCATGAGAAAAGGGCTTATAATCAGTTTCATAGACATTCACAGACATATCGTGTGTGTGTGTGTAGTTTATGTAAACGGGCATAAAACATAACTTATCAATGACTCACACAAGAAACTGGCTGTGTGAAAAAGCACTAACAGGCAGTGTTCTACTGCTGTCATTTTTGATAATAACTCTGAACTTTCTTTTTCATTATAATGTCCAGTCGAAACAAAGCACTGAAACCAATTTCACTTACATCTCATCAGTATGACACCTGAACATCATGAGATTGAATGTTGCACTATAAGAAGTAGTCAGACGACAAGACCAATTGCTCTCATCGTACTGTGTAAGCCCAGTTTAAAATAATTTCAACTGGGTAACCAATGGATACACATTCCACAACAACAACAACAACATGTTTGCCTGCTATTCTCACTAGTGAGCCACGTTATTAGACAATGAGTAAAAGATTTAGCTGATCTGCAAGAAAAAAATTATTTAAAAAAATCTTCTGGATGAGTTCTCCTATCTTCTGTATATTTCTTTCCCCAATACTTTAAACAGGAACTAACATGACACCACTGATGTTATTTGATGCCAAATGTCAGGAGGAGATCGATTTCACATGTGGTGTGGACCAGATCTGAGTTCCCTTGGAGCAAAACTCAGAACACCACTTTTGAAGTGAACCGGTGATTTGTTTTCTTCTAAACTGCATATATGCTCAATACAAACAGCCTCAGGGTGTATGAGTATGAGTTAAATCAAATTGTTTGAACCTAATGATTCCACTCTCTTGATTCAAGCCCTAAATTTCCAAGTGGTGATTTTTAGACCAATCCATTTTCTGCACCACTGCACAGGGTTGTGGGGAGCCTGGAGCCTATCCCAGGGAACTCACGGCACAAGGCAGGGGACACCCTAGACGGGGTGCCAACCCATCACGGGGTGCCAATCCATCATAGGGCACAATCACACACTCACACACCTATTCACACACTATGGACAATTTAGAGATGCCAGTCAGCCTACAACGCTTGTCTGTGGACTGGGGGAGAAGACCGAAGTACCTGGAGGAAAAACCCGAAGCACGAGGAGAACATGCAAGCTCCACCACACAGGACAGAGGCAGGAAGCGAATCCCCAGCCCTGAAAGTCTGAGGCAAATGTGCTAACCATTAAATTTGTAAAGATGTATAAGCACTTTTGGAAAGCCTAGCTTCATATTTAGCTTGCTCAACTCTCATTTGTCTTTGAACCTGATAGGTTCAAACCTGATATCTTGTGTTTCATAAACGGTAGTCTCTTATGTGCTCAATTGTTATCTTATTCTCAAATGTATTCCAAGAAAGTAATTAGTAATAATAAAAAAATCACAAACTAATAAACGTTAGGGTAAAGTAAAAATCCCCAAATCCACAATAATCTGTCAAACAGAATATATCCATATTCATATAATCAGCAAAAATCAGCTGTTTTCTTAGAATTGAATATCATGGCACAGCCTCTTCATTAAGTACAGAATTTGAAACACCAAAACACATCTAGAGCTCATCACTCGTATCACTTCTGATTTGAGCATATTCATAACATTTCTCATTTGCATACTTCTTTTCAATTGGTCCCAAAGTAAATGATAAGGACGGCTGCTGTAAAGCAATTGGCTGAGAGCTCAGAAGGAGCGCAGAACCGTGATTGAGAAAATCTATAAATAGAACATACAGACACCCACAGACACAGAAGCACCTGTCAGCTGTGTGCCATGCATTACTCCAGCACATCTCAGTGTGTGTTTAATTTAGCAGCAATTGCTAAACTGAATTTTATGAAGCACGCTACAAGCTTCTAAACATTTCAACGTCAATTCGTTTGATGAGGTTTAAACGAAATTCTTACAGGAACTATCCAGTACATTAAGATACGAGCAGCACTCAGAAAGCATGTCTCTAGACGTAAAGCAAAAGAAAGAGGTACGTCTGGTGTTCATGGGAGCTGCCGGCGTGGGCAAAACAGCTCTGATCCAGCGCTTCTTGCAGGATCGGTTCGAACCAAAGCACCGGCGCACCGTGGAGGAGCTCCACAGCATGGAGTATGAGGTGGCTGGTATCAAGGTGACTGTGCACATCATGGATACGAGTGGCAGCTACTCGTTCCCAGCTATGCGCAAGCTCTCCATTCAGAATGGTGATGTCTTCGCCCTGGTGTACTCCGTGGATGACCCCGAGTCACTCGAAGTCGTCAAGAGTCTGCGCAAGGAGATCCTGGAGATCAAGGAGGACAAGTTCACACCAGTGGTGGTGGTGGGAAACAAAACAGACTGTAAGGGCGACAGGAGGGTAAATACCGAAGATGTTGTTGCCACCATGGAGCTGGATTGGAACAACTGCTTCTTGGAAGCTTCAGCTAAAGACAATGACAATGTTCTAGAGGTGTTCAGAGAGCTGCTGCAGCAAGCCAATGTGCCAAGTCGCCTGAGCCCAGCACTGAGGCGTCGTAGAGAGACCTTCCCCAAGCACGCAGGAGCACGGCCACCCATGAACAAGACCAACAGCTGCACTATGGCCTAAAGTTCACAGGACAAACGGGGAGGATCCACTGGAAACTCCTCACAACATTTAAACCCTTTCAAACACAGTCAATGGACAAGGTGGAAACTGCTGATAAAAAGGGAAGGGGAGGTAAATGACAAAACAGTCAACCCTCAAATTGTGAGGGAAATGCAGGAACTGCTCATTGTTTGAAAAGAACATGCCAAATTGCATAGCAAGTCTTTTCAAACATCAGTTTCACCGAACTCGTGAAGCTCTGCTGAAAGCTCAATGTCAAGTGTTAACCTGATGCAAGTGGACTCTGGTGGAGAAGCTTTTAAAAATATTCTGCAGAAAACTATAAACAGGTTGTGTGGACTGTAGTATTAACATCAAATCTATTTTTTAACATCAAATCCATTTTGTTTTGGTTGCCTGTATAAAATGTGTATTGGTTTATAGACCATCATTGCAACCACGTACTAAAACATGTCCCGGTTTAAGTCTACATCTTCTAAATAATAATAATAATAATTAAATAAAGTAAAAATCCATGAATGTAAAGAAACTCATGTAATTTTAATATTCTAGAGTTAATTATGTTACACATTTTTTTATGTTTTGTTACTGTATGAAACATTTAATAAATATTTAAGTGATCAAATGTCTTACCGATGACTTTCCAACAACGCTGGAAACACTTATACCATTACTGTATCTATAATTATACAAGAGTTAATTATTTGATAGAATACACACACATCACACACACACACACCACACACACACACACATATATATATATATATATATATATATATATATATATATATGTGTGTGTGTGTGTGTGTGTGTGTGTGTGTGTGTGTGTGTGTGTATATATATATATATATATATATGATGGTAAAATTATAATAGTTTTAATATAATTTCCAAGTATCATACATCAATCAACATAACCAAATTAAAAGACTGTTTGAAATCACTCCAGTCACTAGGCAAATCACTTGGCAAATAAAAATTTCAGGACAAATTACTGATTTCACATTTAAAGGCTTGCAATACATTAGCAAAAAAATTATTCTATTACCATATTTATCTTATTAATACAAAGGAAAGAGAAGGAGAAAATACTAGTCTTAACTGATACCAGAAATCTTGACCAGACAGAAAGCTGAAATCACTGAAATCAGCAGTCTACTACCATCTAGTGGAGATTCGCCCTGCTTGCATCTCCTCAGCTCGTGCTATGCATAAGGCTCTGATTGTTTACCCTAGTCAAAGCAGAAATAAAATGACAGGGAAGGTCATGGTTTGTTAACCAAATGCCAACTTTCTCTTCTCCTATTCGTATGGGATGTTGGCTGGTTCCTGTTGCCCCTTATACAGAATGGCCTTTTGAATAAATGAATCTGCCAGTGGATTTTCTTTGAAAATTGTCATTGCAAGGGGATTTTTGCCCAGATCATGTTCACTGCATTCAGACACACAGACAGGTCAGGATGATAGATTTAGTATATCGCTTGAATTGTTATTCACATACTAGTTTCCTTAGCAACAAGTTGAGATAGCACATACTTCTGCTTTCATGTGGTCATTAAAGTAGCACTATATCTTGTCTAGTCAGATTGAGACATACACACAGACTGCCTGAGAAGACAGTCCACACTATGTATAGTCATATATTACTCTTTCACCATCTCCGTACAGCACAGACATGCCTACTCTATACAGCAGACACGCCTATTCTATACAGCGCATGCACACACACACACACACATACACACTTCCCCTTTCTGAAACAAGGTGTATTGTTCCCCTGAGCTAAAACAGGAAGTAATATTAATGTCGGCACTCTACTTCCTCTTAAAAGTCTGGTTAAAACAAACAGCTGCCTATCTAGTTCACCTGGGTCAGTTTGCATTTTGACATCCAGACTGCTTGAGCCTACCGTACGAGCAGGTGAGTCGTAAACCTTGCCTGATGAGCAATCTTAAAAGTTCACATTTTGTAACTCTTAATTTTTTAAATAGGTTTGAATGATTGTCAGAACTGTTGTAAAACCACTTCTTAACCCAATACATCTGACTTTGATAACCACATGTTGGATTGAACTGTGTGTTGAGGAAGAGTAACAAGAGATTCATCCTGCTGTTTTAGAATTGTTGTAAAGTAGCGAGTGGCCTGCAGAATGTACACAAGTTGCTGTCTTTGCCTCTTGACTTGGTCTAAGCTCCTCAGTGTCCCCAGAGTTACCCTGAGGAGTTCTGAGCAAGTAAAGGGTCTTTGACTATATCATATACTGAGATCCTATTATTGGCCAGTTGAAGAGTGTGAAGGAATTTTAAATTATACTATATGAGGAAAGCTATTGAGGTTGTACTGGAGACCAGATGAATGAGGAATGTGATCTATGAATCTACTCATGTTAACTAGGATTATTTTGAACTGCTATTTGGTGATAATTCATTTGGGGTTGAGTACAGATCATATACTTCTATGTAAATGTGTTTATGATTCATATTTAGTTCAATAAAGACTCCATGAAACACTAAAAATTCAACCATTATCTTTATTTACAAAAATATGGTTAGAAATCAACTTCAGTTACATAACTTCACAAAACAAAATCATCCATTTTTGAATAGTTGCCAATAGAAAAAATAAAATAAAAACAAGGAACTAACTTTGAATATGGTTGCCAAAGCAACTGCTGTAACTCTCACCACCTGCCTGAGTGGCACACAACAGGAATGAGTTCTGAATAGGAAGTGGAAGTGACAGGTGAGACGTTGCAAAGAACACAGTGAAAAGTAAGTAAAGAACTGAACTGTAGCAACATTGTGATCACAATATTAATTAATAATGCTAGTAAAGTCTGAAAACGGTTCTACCCCACAAAATGCAAAGTATAGGGACATAACAGTGAGATGACACAGAAACGTCATGGTTTGGATGCAAAACACATGCACGTTTATTCCTTAAATTTTTGGAATTAAGACCCAACCACTCTTTAATAAACAAATCAGCATAAAGCTTATCGATAAGCTCTATAGTTTTAGGTCATACTGAATTGGCTCGAGCACTAATGTTGGACAATTTTATTTAAGCGCTTTCTGAAATACTCACAAACGATACATTTACTGTACGCAAACCAATCTTGACCTTTATTTGGCAGACGACTTCAGCAAGTGACAGAACAACATTCAAGACTCTTGCATATGTATCAGTTACTGTTGCAGCCTTTTAGAGCTACATAGCTTACTGTAGTGCAGAAGTGTAAAAGAGACTGCCTTCATACTGTAACTGTCAGATCCTAAAATTTCAATCCTAATACAATTATCCTGGCCTCAAACAGTTTTTTTCGTATATATTTAAATCAGCTAATATTATTGGATTAAATAATAATTTTTTTGAAAATCTGGCACTCCTAGCACATGCAGAAGAGGAGGAAGTACCTCTTCAATTGTTTGTAAAGACTTCCCTTCCACAGTGAGGTGAGATAAACCTAATCATCTACAGTGATGTTGCGGAACAGGTAGGCCATGGATTCGCCATTGTGGATGCGGCGGATGGCCTCGGCCAGGATCATGCTCACATCTACCGTCTTGATCTTCGGGCACTGCAGCTTCTGCACCTCATGTGGGACGGTGTTTGTCACCACCACCTGTATAAAATAAATAAATACAGACCAGATTACACACATCAGTTACAATACAACAGGAGTCCACATAATTATCACCATCCTTCATGGAAAATAGCACGCTATAATACCTAAACAGTATAAGCAATATTTTCAGCTCAAGCAATGTAGTTTTATATATACATATATATAAATAAAAATATGGGGGGAACGTCCATGGGAGACAACAGTAGTGGATGACCGTAGGATAATTTCCATGTGAAGAACACTCTCCAGGAGGTAGGCATATAATTATCCAGGTCTACCATAAATAGAAGACTTCACGAGAGCAAATGCAGAGGGTTCACCACAAGGTGCAAACCATTCATAGGCCTCAAGAATAGAAAGGCTAGCTTAGACAGAAAAACATCTTTAAAAATAAATAAATAGATAGATAAATAAAAAAAAAATTTTTTTTTTGGAGAGATGAAACTAAGATCAACCTGTACCAGAATGATGGAAAGAAAAAAGTATGGAGAAGGCTTGGTACGACTCATGGTCCAAAGAATTAATTGGACGGCGCTTCACTTTACAGATGGACAATGACCCAAAACATACTGCGAAAGCAACCCAGGCATTTTTTAAAGCAAAGAAGTGGAATATTCTACAATGGTCCAGAGACTGACATGATCACTGCAAACTTTGATGTGTTTCTTTACCCATGTAGGTGTTCATTTGAAAGTAAAACTATGTTTGGCTCACCAGCCTGCTGAAAGCTATCTATTGCCATGTTTGAAGCTCTTGGCACAGGCAACTAGGTTTCAATTATTTTACTCAGCAGAATTTATGATACCATCAATTTTCACAATGGCCAATGAACGAGCAGCCACAAAACAGCCCCAAATCATGAAAAATATAGCTCCATATTTTAAGGTGCTTTTCCTAGTAAGAAGCCAAACATGCTGATTACCAAAAAACTTTGATTTTATGTGCACGCCCAACTAGTTTTATTCTGGTCTCGTCTGACCACAACACATGATGTCAAGTTTAATTCTAATATTACTTGGTTCAGGGGCTGCTCTTTGCAAGAAAGAAGGACTTCCAGAAAGCAGCTCACAAGGTTTCCAAACAGTTGTTTCTGTAAACTCTAAAACTGTGATCCAGAGCTATTTTGAAAATATTATGGGATTTCTACAAGACTGATATTTTACCTGTCTTTTGGAATCCTGAAACTGACAATACTGCTGAAAAAATGTTTCTCTTTACTTTTTCCATTTATCTACATTGTTAAATGCAGTTGTAATTTAGTATAAAACAACTATCAGCATGTCATCCTGTTTAGTGACATGTTTATTTATTAATAAATCATACAAAAAATTAGGCTGTGCTTTCAGGACAAAAGGAAAGAAAGCAATATAATGTGTAAACTACCCAGAACAGCTTCCAAATGTTTTGAAAAAGGACAAGCATTAAATAAACCCTTATGCAAACGCTCTCAATCAATTTGCATCTGCTGGTAGACTTTTTTCTAGTCTCCAACATATCCATGCACACTGACATGACATAATATTTATAATTTGTTACTATGTTTAGATTCACTTCACATGTAACTTGGTAATATGGGGCAAGTGAGCATAATGATAAATAAAAGGAAAGTGACCTCGTCTATGGCAGACTCCTCAATGAGACGTGGAGCATCAGCAGACAGCAGGCCATGGGTGGCCATGATGTAGATCTTATAGGCTCCTCTCTCCTTCAGGATCTCTGCTGATGCCACAAAGTCTTCCACATCATCAATGATGTCATCCTAGATGAGGGTTTAAAATAAGCACGATACACATTTATACACACACACATTTATGTTCGTGTATAGTTTTGTTTTATTAAGTACATCTTTAAAATGCTCAATAGGATAGACATCTGTGGAATCTGCAGGGCAGGAAGATATAAAAACTTATTTTTGTGTGCATTAACTATCAGTTTGGTGTTCTGCAATGTTCAGATACACCATACAAGTTTCTCAATAAGCTTGTAATATGTGGCAGGTGTATCTGCACTGTTCTCACTAAACCACTGATACTATTGTGGGTGAAACTCAGGAAGATAACTGTTTAGGAAACGGTAGTAGGTCGGGCCACAAATAACATGCCATACTTAAAGTCACTACAGTCACTTGTTTTGCACATTCAAACGATACACTGAACATTAAAGCTCAAAAAAATGATTTATACTACACACCCAAGTCATGTGACAATTTGCTGGAATGTGTCATTTGTGTAAAGGCAGAGGTTACAGCTAATAAACTGGCAACTCAGTGGTGTACATTTTTAAAGCCTTCACCTCAGCTTTGATCATGTAAAAAGATGCACAATAGGTGACATTGAAATTAACTTTAGTGTCAATAGTGTAGCAAATACTCAGAAAAGTGTATCTTACAACAATGATGGCGATGCGTCCTCCAACATCTCCCACCACTGTAATGGGTGGTTTCTCCTTGGCCATCATTACTAGAAAAAGAAATTTCACCAAGTTCTTATTTTCATACATAAAACACGAGGTGGTGGAAAGGGATACCATCAAATGAAAAAGGCTTCCGAGTCAGTGTAGATTTGGTATGATGGATTCAAGCATACTGTCGTGTGTCAAAATAAGTACTCCCCATGGAAATTGTTTGTGTTTTTTTTGTTTTTGTTTTTTACACATATTTGGACAAGCAAACATTTGATCCTCATTGAAATACTGCTTATTAATGAAGTTGATACACTATCAAATGACAAACTGCAGGTAAAGTCATAGTAGTAAAGTTATTTTCACAATTCAAATTAACTAAAATTATAGATCAGTCACATGGAAAAAGTAAGAACACCCCTACCTTCAAATCCATAAAATTAGAATCAGGTGTTCAAGATTGGGTGCCAGTGATTAGAACCAGCTTAGGGAGTTCAGGTGGAACCTGTCTTTATTTAAACCCTCATATCTAGAGTCTGGTGTTCCCTTTGCTATTGAAGTGTGGGGTCATCATTCAAAAGATATAAAGTGTTCTATAAGACCTTCAGAAAAAAAATGTTGAGTCTGACAAGGGATTTCAAAAGATCTACTTTTTTTTAAATTATTATTATTTTTAAATACATCACTCCACTGTTAGGAAAATCGGGACGGCTGTGGCTCAGGTGGTAGAGCGGGCTGTCCACTAATCGTAGGATTGGCAGTTTGATTCCCGGCCCACATGACTCCACATACCAAAGTGTATGTGAACACTGAACCCCAAATTGCTCCTGATGGCAAGTTAGCGCCTTGCATGGCAGCTCTGCTACTATTGATGTGTGTGTGTGTGTGTGTGTGTGTGTGTGTGTGTGTGTGTGTGTGTGTAAAAATGGGTGAATGAGACAGTGTAAAGTGCTATGTAAAAAATAAAAGCGCTATGTAAGTACAGACCATTTACCATATACAAATGGCACATGGAAGAACATACAAGAAAACCCCCTTGCAACTGAAAGAATATTGCATGGAGGAGTGGTCAAACATTTCAGCAAGCTGATGTCAGAGACTGGTAGAAGTTTTGCATAATTGTCCACAAGACGTTATTTCTGCAAAAGGGGGCAATACTAGCTTCTGAGGCCAAGGATGTACTGACTTTTTCCACAGAAGAATATCACGTATTGATTTTTCTGTTGAAAATGCTATATGCTATAAAATAAATGACATTTTCATTGCGGTTTTGTATATCAACTTTATTAATAGGCACTGTTTCAAAGATGACCAAATGTTTTCTTGTCCAAATATGTCAACAAAAGGAATCAATTTCCATCTTATTTTTTCACATGACTGTATATAATATTCTCACATAACTAATCCCTAAACATTCTTATACCACATAGCTACTGAACTCTTGAATCGGATTGGTCGGAAGGGAAAAATTTTCAATAACAGCAAGATAGTGACAGTAGTGCCAGCTATAATTCAAATGGTAGGTTTATACTAATTGTATCATTCTAGGAAGTAATTGTTTCTATCCTCAGCTTTCATGTGATGCTGCACTGTATAATTGTGATATAATTGTATAATATCCAAATTCGGAAAAGACTACATCAATGTTATTGTGTCTGTCCTTCAATGAGAAGATACATTTTCACTTATACTAATAATCCACTACACTAATAAAATTGACTACACACTTCAACAAGCACTGGGGCAGCAGATCCTGTCACATCGATTTTACCTCCCTAGAATGAAAAAAAATATTTCTCCTCCTGCTGAAACACCCTAGGATCCTTTATGAACCCAGACATGAAGAGCTGGTAGGTTTGTGTGCTCAGAAATGGTTTAAGGTACAGTACTTTAGGGAGCAAGTTGTGTAAGAGAAACACATTTTGCCAGTTTAATTATAATCAGCATTTTGAGAAGGTACATAAGAATACATTCGCTTTTAAACAACCATTTATTCTCTTCCAAAGTAAGGGGATTAACGTTTGTGTTGTGCAGCGAAGCAAGAACCGCATATGTGACTATACGTGTACAGTATATAATGTGAATACGGTATTGATTGAAATGCAAGGATAGGAACAGTTCATTCATAAGAACTTGTATGGAGGTTGCTCCACATGATCCAATAAAAAGGCTCATAATAAACAGAAAAACGGTTTAGCTTTAGGAGTCATTTAGTTACTATTTATGAACAGAGTCTTGGGAGTCAGCACTTTGTAACCATTTCTGACGATTTCTGCCTCTGCAACGTCTTCAAAAACAGAGGACTTTGCGATTTCTGGTTTCTGGCTTTTTGTCTTATTAACATCAAGAAAGTTATAGCTGCTATTAAGTAAGTGATATGAGTGCAGGAACTAACTCGTCTCATGGATGTCCACAACATTAAATGTAACTATAAATGATGTGTGGTTGATTAATTAATAAATAAATAAATAAATGTAACTGCTATCAAATTGCTGTGGTATAAGAAAAATAAAACACTTCAGAATGTGTTGTTATTGTCAAATGATCAACTTTTGTGCTTTGTGCTGATGCTGATCATTTTCCTATAACAGCACGCTCAGTCATGTTTTATTCCTTCTGTAATCATCCTTAAATGTCATCTGAGTACCTATGCAAACCCTACTTAGTTCGTAGTGCCTCACTACAGCACACGTTAATGGTTTTCTTTGATGGTTCCCATTTTACCCCACCTACAAATCTGGCTACATAAGTAACGGCAAACTCATTGCAGCACATGCCATGCAGAAATAAAAAATTATCGAGGCTTCTACACAAAAGTCTGTGCAGAGAGATGTGATGGATACACATAGGATTTGTTATTCAAAGCCAGCAAATCTGAGCAAATCTGGCTGGAACTACTGAAATTAAGGGGCTGGTCAATACTGCAGGGCCGTTCTCATTTGATATTCAAGTCTTCTTTCAGAGCAAAGGCACAGGAAGGCACAACCAACAAACACACTTGCACACCTGACTGCAGGTTCAGAGCGGTAAAAAAAAAAAAAAAAAAGTTAAACATGCCATCAACACATGCCTTTCATGTAGCAAGTGAAGAACATTCATTAACTGGAAGGTAATACTGTATATCAAGTTGCAAGTTAATCAAAATAAAATGGTCCAATTTTAACCCACGCAGCCATATTACGGTCACGTCATCTAGGGGGAAAAAAGATCTGTATCATTTTAGGCTTGTAATAATGTAAAAAGCGGTTACATTTATTAATCAGAAACTTATACTCTGTTGAAGTATTTGAGATGCTTACAAATATTTCTAGAAATGTTTAGTCAATTCTCAGCTTTTGATTTGTATCATCAGATAGGTTGTCTATATATTTTCTGTAGTTCTTTTCCTCAAGGTCATGTGTTTCCAAGGCCTTGCAGAGGTCTTGGTCCCGAGCAACTACAAAACAACTAGACTAAATATCTAATCTACCAAGTTCTCCACAAGCAGGCATGATGTGTTGATTAGCAACATTCAGGGCAGATCAAAACCAAACGCATATATACGGTATCTCTCGAGCATTAAATGGTTCCATTTGTTCGAAAGGATGATAATTTAAAAATATTTTTAAATTAATCTCTTGATTTGAGGTTTCTCAATCCTGACAGGAAGCACTCTGAAATTTGTACACCCGTTTCTACTTACTCCGACATAACTGCAAAAATAAGGTTCAAGTAGATTACACAGACTCAAACTGTTAGATTTGTGATGACTAGGCAATGAGAAACGTTCTACTAAAACGATGCATTAAAAGAGATCCGATTAGGTAAGAAGCCTTTATCATCTTAATACAAGGATTGAAAATTTATATAGCATAGCTTCACATCTAAGAAACACAGAATGCTTTTGGCTGCAGGTATTGGGAGGCCTCGATTACTGCATGCATACATAGAGGAACCATTTCAGTGTGGTCACTGCTGTGATCAGAAGCAAAGAGAGTTAACCATCGTACTTGGAAGCTCTATGCCTGGGAACGGAGCTTGTTGCTTGCCTATTATCAACAAATAAACACCACATTAAATAATGTCCACACAGACAGCTCATAAATCACAGAAAGATGAGCGAGACTTCAAAAATCCTCAGAATTCACTCATAAATGAGCTAGGCTACTTTAACAGTACCACTAATTCAGTTAATTGTAATGTTTTTATAATAGATGTTTACTTTGTGTGACATCACAATACAGTGTTCTTTTTTTTCTTCTTTTTGTCCCCCATGAGTTTGTATATTAGATGGACTAGTGCAAAACATCTATGAAGCCGCTGGAACATAATTCAAAATATACTTTGCTACAGCATTTTGTGACTTTGAATACTTAGTCATTTCTGATCAACAATTGTAGTAATGCTATAACTACAACAACTTGCCATAACATTAAAAGCGTTGACAGGTGAAGTGAATAACATTGATTATCTTGTTACAATGGCACCTGTGAAGGGGTGGGATATATTAGGCAGCAAGGGAACAGTCAGTTCTCGAAGTTGAAGTGTTGGAAGCAGGAAAAATGGACAAGCATAAGGATCTGAGTGACTTTGACAAGGGCCAAATTCTGATGGCTAGACGATTAGGCCAGAACATCTCAGAAACGGCAGGTCTTATGATGTGTTCCCAGTATGCAGTGGGCAGTACTTATCACAAAGGGTCCAACGAAGGACAACTGGTGAACCGGCGACCGGGTCATAGCTGCCCAAGAGTCACTGATGTGCATGGGGAGTGAACGCTAGTGCATCTGGTCCAATCCCACAGAAGAGCTACTGTAGCACAAATTGTTGAGAAAGGTGTAGGAACACACAGTGCATCGCAGCTTGTTGCATAAGGGGCTTTGTAGCCATAAACCGCTCAGAGTGCCCATGCTGACCCCTATAGACCACCGAAAGCTCCCACAATAGGCTTGTGAGCATCAGAACTGGACCATGGAGCAATGGAAGAAGTTGGCCTGGTCTGATGAATCATGTTTTCTTTTACATCATGTGGACGGCTGGGTGTGTGCGTGTGGCACGATGAGAAGATGCCAAGCTGGAGAAGGTAGTATGACGCTCTGTGCAATGCTCTACTGGGAAACCTTGGGTCATGGAATTCATATGGATCTTACTGTGACATGTACCTAAACATTGTTGTAGACCAAGTACACCCCTTCATGGCAACAATCAGAGCGGTTTTGGTGGCACAAGGGGGACCTACACAATATTAGGCAGATGGTTTTAATGTTATGGCTGAGCAGCGTAGATTAAATCAGTATTTTGTATTCTGATTTCTGTTCATGCATCATTACAGGTATATGAAAAACTGCACACTAAAAAAGACGATTCACCATTTACACTGTAAAGGTTACAGTGTGTTATAAATTCAGCTGAGATTTAGTTGGATAGAACACATTACAAAGACTAACGCTAGTAGAATAGATATTTCTCTGAGAACTGTCCAAGTCCACATGACATATACAACAAGCACAAATGAAACAGAATTAACTGTTAAGTAATAATAATTATACAAAACAAACAAAGTAGTAGTCCCAAAATACCTTGTGAACCAGTTGAAATATTAGGGTTTGGATATTTCCAATCATCAAAAGTAATTAGATGATTTGTGGTTTAAATTTAAATAATGCAAAGCAACAGAAATAAAACTGCATTGCATAGAGTGCTTCAGAAAGGCCGAGGTGCAAGATTTTGACCTTATTACCACCACCCCATACAGCAGAGAAAGCATGTGTACCTAACTAAATCAATTTCTAATAAATATATATTTGAGATAAATTTCAGATACTAAGCTGTGGCTCTACTAATAGTCTTTTTGGGAAAACCATCTATGCTAAGGCCTTGAATAATTCTGTTGCTCTGAGTGGATTTATACTGGTGGCTCTTACATGGCAGCTCAAGGCCTGGGTGGCCTGTAGTGTTGCGCACACATGGAGGAGAGTGTCGTCCGTCTGCCATGTCCGATTCAGAACACTGAGCTTCCCCATGAATGACAGCTAGGCCCAGACGCAGCCGCTCCGCATATGACTGAGCCCTGTGATCAGCACATACAGAAAGAGAGGTCGATTTCAGAACTGCAATCAACTGCACATTCATTTCAAAGTCAAATGTTACATTTAAATATGCTTAAGCGGCTTTGACACATGCCTATACATAATGTGTACTAATGGAATGAATGTAAGCAGTAAAAGAAAGCCTAATGGCATTAAGTGGAAAGTTCACTTTAAAAAGTTGCCCAAAGAATCTTTGGAGAAAACAAAAGCACACAGTATGCAAAGTTGAATCTATTTAGGCCTACCACAGAAGTAATTGCGAGATCACCTAATCATCTCTACGGGGCCTCGCCAACCTATATTACATGAGTGAAGTAGTCGAGGGCAAAGTGGGAAGGTAACTAATGCTTTGGCTAACTGGATAGTTAAAAAGAACAACTTGGAACACATTATTTGTTATTAATTTTCATTTATCTTAGTGCAAACAGTCATGGACAAAATTATTGGCACCCCTGGAACTTTTCCAAAAAAAATGCACCATTTCTCCCAGAAAAGTGTTGCAATGACAAATGTTTTGGTATCCACATGTTTATTACCTTTAAATGCATTGGAACAGCACAAAAAAGCAGAAGAAAAAAGGCAAATTTGACATCATTTTACACAAAACTCGCAAAATGGACTAAACAAAATCATTGGCACCCTATTAACACTGTGGGTAAATAATTTCATTCCAAGCATGTGATGTTCATTTAAACTCACCTGTGGCAAGTAACAGGTGCTGGCAATATAGAAATCAAAACTGAAGCCAGTTAGAGTGTATAAAAGTTGGCTCAACCTTTGTGTTGTGTGCCACACCAAGCATGGAGAAGAGAAAGAAGAGCCGAGAATTGTCTGAGGACTTAAGAAGCAAAATTGTGGAAAAATATCAACAATCTCAAGGTTACAAGTCAATCTCCAGAGATCTTAAAATTCCTTTGTCCACTGTGCGCAATATAATCAAGAAGTTTATAACCCATGGAACTCTGGCAAATCTCCCTGGACGGAAGAGAAAAATTGATGAAAGAATACAACGCAGGATAGATGGAATGGTGGATAAACAACCTCAGTCAACTTCCACACAAATTCAGGCTGTCCTGCAGACTCAGGGTGCATTAGTGTCTGCTCGAACCATACATCGTCATCTGAATGAGAAGAAGTGCTATGGCAAGAGAACGAGGAGAACCCCACTTCTGACACAGAGGCATAAAAAAGCCAGACTACAGTTTGCAAAAATGTACCCGAGTAAGCCTCAATCCTTCTGGGAAAACGTTTTGTGGATAGATGAGACTAAGGTAGAGTTTTTTTGGAAAAGCACGTCATTCTACTGTTTACAGAAAACAAAAAGAGGCCTACACAGTGCCTACAGTCAAACATGGTGGAGGTTCAAGGATGTTTTGGGGTTGTTTTGCTGCCTCTGGCACTGGGTGCATTGACTGTGTGCAAGGAATCATGAAATCTGGAGACTATCAAAAGATTTTGGCCCATAATGTAGGGCCAATGTCAGAAAGCTGGGTCTGCGTCAGAGGTCATGGGTGTTTCAGCAGGACAATGACCCGAAACATACCTCAAAAAGCACCCAGAAATGGTTGGAGACAAAGCGCTGGAGAATTCTGAAGTGGCCATCAATGAGTCCGGATCTAAATCCCGTAGAACACTTATGGAGAGATCTCAAAATTGCTGTTGCGAGAAGGCACCCTTCAAATCTGAGAGACCTGGAGCAGTTTTCAAAAGAAGAGTGGTCCAAAATTCCAGTTGAGAGGTGTAGGAAGCTTGTTGATGGTTATAGGAAGCGATTGGTTTCAGTTATTTTCTCCAAAGGGTGTGCAACCAAATATTAAGTTGAGGGTGCCAACAATTTTGTCCGACTGAATTTTTGAGTTTTGTGTAAAATGATGTTAAATTTGCCTTTTTTCTTCTGCTTTTTTGTGCTGTTCCAATGCACTTAAAGGTAATAAACATGTGTATACCAAAACATTTGTCATTGAAACACTTTTCTGGGAGAAATGGTGCATTTTCTGGAAAAGTTCCAGGGGTGCCAATAATTTCGTCCATGACTGTATAAGAAATGATTCGCTTCTAAGCTAATTTTAATGGCCTTCATAGATTTGAAATTCAACTGTCACTTTAACATATAGGCCTGGCTTTTGTTATCATCTCTGTGAGTACATATAAGAAATATGCCTTTCAAGCTGACAGTCAATTTTGAGGGCCTTGAGGTTTTATAAGAAATCTGTTGTTTATAAGAGAATCTGTATTCAATGGGGAAAAAAAAGATGCTATTAAGCAATAGTATTTGAATTTAAATTTTCTTCCTACATTCTACATTAATTCTATGATTTCACATTTTAAAAAATCCATTATTAAAAGCTTCACTCTTAAGAAAAAAAAATTAATCGCAATTAATCACAACAATTTGTGTGTATATATATATATATATTTATATTAAATCAGTCAACAGCCCTATAGGAGGTAGTGTAAGGAACCCTGTAATTAAATTATTGTGGATCCTTTTGGTACTCTAAACACATCTCAAAAAACACAAGTCCATGAGCTAACATCCTTAAAAGGCACATGTGCATAAGCACACATTCACATTAAACCGTGTGTACTTGGTACTGGATGTCCAATGACACAGGCAAGATATTACAGCAAAACAATTGTGAAATTTACTTCAGGTTTGCCAAGTATGTTCATCTCAATTAGTACCAATATAAACAAGACTGCACATGCTTAAATATCCTTCAGGTTGTGGAAGTGTGCACACAGGTGTGGGATATAAAAAAAAAAAAAAAAAAAAAAAAAAGAGGAAATAAAAAATAAAATAAAAATCAGGAATTAAAAGGAAACTATTATGCTACTCCCCAAAATAACCCGACTGTGATGTCTGTAATATATAAGATTTTAAAAAAGTGTTTCAAGGGTATTTATAGACACTGATCCAAGCACATACAAGTATTATGTGAAAAAATAGCGCTGTTCCTTTATTATTAAAATGTACCATATTCCAACAGAACATACGCATAACATATTACAAGTCTAAAAGCAAACAAATTGTGAACATTCACATGTTCAACCTTGGGCAGTAACATTACCTTTTTGCAGCAGATGGAGACTTTGCAACAATAATGGCATTTCTATAATCAGGGATCTAAAAGAAAACACATTTAACATAAATGTACAAAACAGCCTCAGCAATTTTGGCGCAATTTAGATGATAAGAGGAATTTCACTAAATGTTAACTTACCTCTTCTTGAATGTACTGTAGAAGGAATGGAGAAGCACGCAGGTTATCCACAGGGAAATTGAAGAAACCCTGGATCTCCTTCTGATGCAGGTCCATAGTGATGATGTGTGTCAAACCTGATTAGTAGACATTGACCATGTTTACATGGACAACAATAATCTAATTATTGACCTTAATCGAAGTAAGGTCATAATATGATTAAGGTGTTTACATGAGTCTCTTTTAGAATACTCCTGTCATGTTCCCATTTTACATGTTATAGATCATAATTAGATTAAGAGCCCACGTCATTACGTCACCGCGCCACGCCGTCTGATGTCACTCCAAAATTTCACGTATCCACATACAGTTCGGTCGTTATGGTGCCGTATACAGTTTTGGGTGTTTTTGTTAAATTTTTTTGGAACGCTTTAAGTGCAGTTAATTATTTGTCATGATGTACGTGCGAATAGACGACTGCTTGAAGCCGTGGGCTACGTCTCAAATCGCATACTTACCTACTGTATAGTAGCCGAGATACATGTATTTTTCCTCACTACAGGACTATAGTAGGCAAGTATGCAGCTTGGGACGCAGCCGACCTCTCTTGTTCACCCTAAAAAAGGAAAACTGCCGTGTGTGATCGTGTCATGTCGCAAAATGCGATGAAAACGCTCACACGACGTTCATAATGTGATTAAGGTGTTTACATGTCTGTAATACACGTCCATAATACGATTAAAACAGGAGTACTCCACCTGTCTTAATTCGATTAGAGCTTAGATTGGATTTTTAGGACTTTTGTTGAATCCGAACCAGATTACTCACTTTCCCACAACAATTTAAATCATCATCATTTGTTATTTCTTGACAGTTATGAAACTGAGAAAGTGAAGCATAAAAACAAAAGCAAACAACCTTCAGTGGGTTCTACAAGTCAAAGTTGGAATCACAGGCTATTTGATACCTGCTTTGGCAAACATGGACGCCAACAGTTTACACACTATGGATCCCCTCTTCCTCATCTTGCACTGTTTGCTATACGGAAAATAAGGGATGACTCCGATAATGTTTTTGGCGCAGGAGGTCTTGAGTGCATAGGCCATGACTAGCAGCTCCATGATCGCGGTGTTAACATCTCTACAAAACACACATATACAAAGACCAGTCTAATTATATTCCCAAAGAAGTTAAGCAGTATGGCAAAGTAATGGCAGTAAAATACTCCTATATGCATAGGTCATCATACTGAAGTTACACTTCTGGTTGTGTAAACAGCAGTTAATCAGGAATGCCATTTGTAAAATGGTTAAATTCCACAGTCTAATATTTCCGAGATATCAACAGTTAATCTATTCAAACTATATATGCACATTTCTTTGACAATTGTGTCTTACCCTCACGTGTATAGTCTAACCACAATGAAAAGATATGCCTTACTTGGGAATGGTTTGGATGATAAAGATTGTTTGGCCTCGAACAGACTCTTTGACATCAACTCTGGTCTCTGTGAAATAAAGAGAATGAATGAATTCTTCAAATGAAAATGTAAATACTTTTAAATACAGTTAGATGTAAAAGACAGGCAATTTATAAGAATAAAAAGCCCGAATAATTTCTAATTGCCAGAGTCATCATGCCAAATCGTGGGAGTCGATTTCACCTCTGTTCGCCTCCTGGTAAACAACAGACTTGCCCAACTCCACGCCAAGACGCCTAAAGAGTCAAAAAGAAATGAAGGAAAATTTTATTGTGCGTATACTGTTACAGAGTGGGAGGAAATATTTCACTTACAGAACCACAGAAAACAACGTGACCAGCATGGCTATAGGAAAGCTAGCTGTCACAACAGAGGACTCCATATTTTTTAATATTCTGTATTTGAATACTAAATTGGGCATATCAGAGTATTATTTAACAGTAGTCACATAAAAGTTGCATGACTAGCATGGGTGGAGGAAAGCATGTTATCCACAAGCACATGTGCCTGCACGTTATGAGAATTTTGCTCTTTCATCACAGCATCATTTGTCACGCTGTGTCGCCAAAACATGCTCACTGTGGATTAGCAGCAAGTCTAAAAGCCCTTTAACCAGCAAAGAGCCAGAGAATGGTTTTTTTGTGTTTTTCAATAATGTGTGGTTGGCATTTTAGGGATTAGTTAAGTGTTCACAGAAGAGGTGGGTCTTCAACAGTTTTTTGAAAATGACGACAGATTCTACGGTCCGGATAGAGGTTGGAAGTTCATTCCAGCACCTAGGACCAGTTAGTTTGACGGTTTGACACAGAGGGGGCGCTTGATGGGTTAGTGGTTAGTACGTTCATCTCACACCTCCACTGTATACCTCCGGGGTTCGAGTCCCACCCAGGTGTGTGTGGAGTTTGCATGTTCTCCCCGTGCTGCAGGGGTTTCCTCCGGGTTCTCCGGTTTCCTCTTCCCAGTCCAAAGACATGCATAGTAGGCTGATTGGCATGTCTAAAGTGTCCATAGTGTATGAATGGGTGTGTATGTGTTTGTGCCCTGGGATGGACTGGCAGGCACCCGGTCCAGGGTGTACCCCGATGCTCCCTGGGATAGGCTCCAGGTTCCACATGACCCTGAAAAGGAGTAAGCGGTAGGAGATGGATGGCTGGATCCATCACTGACACCCACTAACATCTACTACCTGGTAACAGATGGTAATCCGTAGATCTGCAGGTTTACCGAATAAAGTTAATCATGCCTAATAAAGTGGCCTCTGAGTGTGTAGTGCTAGGCAGCCTGCTCTTTAAACTCCAGAAAGCTGTGTTGATGTTAGAGCACTGATTGAGATCTGAACAGTATTTGTATCTGCTGTATATCAAACTGAATATCCGGGCCAAGTCATGGCATTGGGAAATAAAGACGAAGGTCCTTATTTCCCAATGCCATGACTTGGCCCGGATATTCAGTTTGGCTACAATGTTGCTGAAACAAACAAACAAACAAACGAACAAACAAGAACACTGAAACCTAGCTAAAAGCTTAGCTAGCTACAGGGTCACACTGAGGAGCGAAAACAGTTAGCTTGTCCTGTGGAATGATGAAGGGTTTAGTTGAACTCCTGGATTAAACCACATCAGTAGGAAGTACATGACAGTCGGTTTTTAAACTGGTCAGCTATTCGGTCAGGGATTCTCCGAGCAGGCTCAGAACGACCTCATGCCGCTAGCTCATTAACAAGCTGCTTTTAGTTTCGTCAGTGTTGTCCAGTATCCTACTCGGGCTGTGTACTAAGTAGGTGTGTGTGTGTGTGTGAGATGAGAGTGTTAATAACAGAATACATACTCTGTAATCTTCTTCGCGAGCTCGGTGCATGCCGCAGTGGAGTTGGCAGAGAACACGCGATAACCGCTTTTCGGCACGTTCATTCTGAGGAACCGCAAACGCCGTCTAACAGTCGAAACTTTGGACTGTGGTATTCCGTCAGCTTGGCAGAGTTTGTTTCTTGTATTTGTATCTTTTCGTGTTACTCCTGAATGTGACGAAGCCGGTATGAGCGCGTCATTAACACTTCAGAAGAAGACCGTTATGCGACACAGCTAGAAAATCACGATAGCTTTGCTCCAGTGTCCACATTCTGCGGTTTTGCGTTTCCAAACACACAGGCATTTATTTTTCTTCTCTCTCTCTCTCTCCTCTTTCCACCCCCAGGCCTATGTTGCTACTAGAGACAAAATTCTCCTCCACTGCCGCCGGGAGGTTTGGAGTAGTGATGTGTCGTTCATGAACGATTCATTCGTTCTGAATGAATCTTTATATGACTCGGGAACAAAGAGTTGCGTCAGAGAGTGATTCGGTCTTTTTTCTTCCTTTTTTTTTGGACTGCGCATGCGCAGTAACATCCCCATATGTTCTGTACAGGAAACAGACGTGATTAGATCACCTCTTAAGTGTTCGGGTTCGAGGTCTAGTTCTGAATGCTGTGACGTGAGGAACGAACGATTTGCGTCACAATCGTGACAAAAGTAAGAGCGGCGAGGTGAGGTGAACTAACAGACTGCATCACTTGAAGTTCTAAGCTATTAATTAATCATTTCTGTTTCTCATAATTCGGCCTTGGCTGCATTAGCCTATAGGTTATTTTATAGTATATTAAGTAGTGTGTTTGGGGGAATTTAACATGTGATATCTGAATTCTATTCTGCTGAAATGAACGAAATGACTCGTCAAAAGATCCGTTCATTTTACTGAACGAGATTCAAAGATCCGAGTCAGTAAAATGATCCGAACTTCCCATCAATAGTTTGGAGAACCTCATACAGCGAGCAGGACTGGACTCCGATTGGCCGTGCGCGATTTGGGGCACCTCAGACCTATTGGTGCGTTTCAAGTCGGAAAGCTCGTATTTACGAGTTGGACGCTCATGAACGCCAGTACAAAGTCGTAATTACGAGTGGGAAACTCGAGATTTGCTTTGAGTTGGGGGCGTGTCTGTAGTCGACGGTCAATGTATTGCCTGCTCAAAATACGTTAGCATTGTACAATCACTATAATATATAACGGATGTCGTGGAATCTTCTTAAAAAATTTAACTTCTCGAGGTTTTTAATGGCAAAAAGAAATTACAATAGTAATTGTATTACAATAGTAACAAGAGCCCGGTCGGTGTGCAAAGTGATTCTCCGACCCCATCTTAACACTATTTTTATACCATTCCAAAACAAAGACTCTACAACCCATTCACTCTGTGATAAGATTTGCTAAGAGTACGAAGGAGGACTTTTAGCAAAGTAACTCCCATGCATGCCCTTGAATCATTGGTGCATCCTCCCTACGACAGGTGGCTTTATCAATACGTGCATATCCTGTATTATTCCAATTTCCCACTCTTGGCAATAATAGTGAATACATGCTAAGGCCCCAAACTTTTCCAGTGCAAGCCCCCCCCCCACAAATGGCATCAACATTAGGCCAAAATGGCATCAACATTTGACCGAGGCACCCCATTTGCTAGATGTCTTTAAAACACATTAAAAATAGACTTCTGAATGTATCCCATCTTTACATTACATCCCGGATTGATTGTGTGCGTGCGTGTAAAATACAGACTTCTGAATATATCCCATCTTTACACTACATGCCGAATTGTTTGGGTGTGTGTGTGATTGAGTGAGAATTTATTTTTCACACCAAATCGTTAAGCCCCCCGGGCGCCCCCTGGCGGCCCCCACTTTGAAAACCACTGTGCTAAGGAAAACTGGAAATTCAGTGATTCCTCACAAGCTGGAGTTACATCCACTTGTCCGATTTTCTTTGAATAATATACATGAATACCCTCATATACTTTATACATTGATTATACATGATTGGATTATACTTTTATTAAAAAAAACTCCATATTTTATCACAATATTAAACCAGCATTTAAGCATATGATTTTGTCACTCTCTCTTCATGATTGAAATACATTTCAAAGTAATTATTAGGCCTTTGATTGATTAAAACATTTCTTCTCACTCTGATTATTTTACCTACTGTTTGGACCTGATGGATTACATAATAAACATTTAAATCAGTGTCTGATCAAATAAATTATTCTATACGATAAAGTTTACAGTGGCTTCATGAACTGATTAAAAACGTGTATATATATATATATATATATATATATATATATGAAAAATACACCTGATGCACATTTGTTGTTCTTCATTTTCTAGAAGCAGAGTTTTAAAACCTTGCTGTATTTTTTGTAGTTAATTAAGAGAAGGTACACCACCATTGTGCTCCAACCAAAGTGACTTGAACGCACCTGATGTCATAATTATGACCTCCCATTTCGTAAATATGAACGAACTTCCAAGGACGATAGTTTGAATGCAACTACATCAGGTGTTCTCCTGCAGTCCACCCTGCTGAAAAAAAACCCCAGTAGAAACCATTATAGTAATTCTAATGGTTTCTACCACAAATACCATTAAAACCATTAATAAATGTAGTGTGTTTTGGGCCATATTCTATTAGGACTCAATGGTTTGTATGGGTTTGCACTAGACATAAGCATGCCACCAATAGAACCCAACACAGCCCTATTTACCCCATCCAGCAATGGAAAGCGCCATCATATGCCCCCGCAGACCAGATATTATTTGTTTAGTGCACAAGCATGGCAGTGACATGAAAGTGGATGTTATTGAATGCGTTATGGACCTGTATGACAAAATGTAGCCTATTGCAGCAAATGTCATACAAGAAGTAATTACAGACCAAAACAACTGGTATGAGGGTGCATTCACATATGGGGCATTTGTGAAATGTGCATCTGTTGCATTTTCATAATTTCTTGGTATGTTGGGGCAGGGCAGAACCATGGGTGTGTCTTGGTGGGTGGGGGCAGTTAACTAAAAATTATTATTAACTAAAAATCTGATGGGCCACCTCAGATGATTTGTATATGCTCTTGTCTTGCTCATGTATGTTTGTGTACCTTTTTCCACCATCTGGACAATCGGTTTTACTGGTACAGTGCCTTGCGAAAGTATTCAGCCCCCTTGAACTTTTCAACCTTTTGCCACATTTCAGGCTTCAAACAAAGATATAAAATTATTTTTTTGTGAAGAATCACCAACAAGTGGGACACAATTGTGAAGTGGAACGAAATCTATTGGATATTTTAAACTTTTTTAGCAAATAAAAAACTGAAAAGTGGTGCGTGCAAAATTATTCGGCTCCTTTACTTTCAGTGCAGCAAACTCACTCCAGAAGTTCAGCGAGGATCTCTGAATGATCCAATGTTGTCCTAAATGACTGATGGTGATAAATAGAATCCACCTGTGTGTAATCAAGTCTCTGTATAAATGCACCTGCTCTGTGATAGTCTCAGGGTTCTGTTGAAAGCGCAGAGAGCATCATGAAGACCAAGGAACACACCAGGCAGGTCCGTAATACTGTTGTGGAGAAGTTTAAAGCCGGATTTGGATACAAAAAGATTTCCCAAACTTTAAACTTCCCAAGGAGCACTGTGCAAGCGATCATTTTGAAATGGAAGGAGTATCAGACCACTGCAAATCTACCAAGACCTGGCCGTCCCTCTAAACATTCAGCTCAGACAAGGAGAAGACTGATCAGAGATGCAGCCAAGAATCCCATGATCACTCTGGATGAACTGCAGAGAACTACAGCTGAGGTGGGAGAGTCTGTCCATAGGACAACAATCAGTCGTACACTGCACAAATCTGGCCTTTATGGAAGAGTGGAAAGAAGAAAGCCATTTCTCAACGTTTGGTGTGACGTTTGGTGTGTCTCCCAGGTGGCTTGTGGCAAACTTTATACGAGACTTTTTATGGATATCTTTGAGAAATGGCTTTCTTCTTGCCACTCTCCACAACAGTATTACGGACCTGCCTGGTGTGTTCCTTGGTCTTCATGATGCTCTCTGCGCTTTCAACAGAACCCTGAGACTATCACAGAGCAGGTGCATTTATACAGAGACTTGATTACACACAGGTGGATTCTATTTATCACCATCAGTCATTTAGGACAACATTGGATCATTCAGAGATCCTCGCTGAACTTCTGGAGTGAGTTTGCTGCACTGAAAGTAAAGAGGCCAAATAATTTTCCACGCACCACTTTTCAGTTTTTTATTTGCTAAAAAAGTTTAAAATATCCAATAGATTTCGTTCCACTTCACAATTGTGTCCCACTTGGTGATTCTTCACAAAAAATGTAAATTTTATATCTTTATGTCTGAAGCCTGAAATGTGGCAAAAGGTTGAAAAGTTCAAGGGGGCCGAATACTTTCGCAAGGCACTGTATGTTTCCAGCCCCACACACCCCTCAAGCAGCATTTTTTGCTCTATAATTACAGTCCCCTCCAAAAGTATTGAAATGCATTGGAATCAAGCCTGTACACTGAAGACATTTGGGTTTGAGATCAAAAGATAGTATGAGATGATAAATGTAAATATCAGGAAATGAAAGACAATTCCGGTCTAAGTATTTATGTCTAAACAACGTAGAGCATGACACTTTGGTGGTAGACCACCCAATTGTTAGGTGAGCAAGAGTACTGGAACAGATAGTCTCAAACTAAATAATACTTAATATTTGGTTCGAATATACCTTGCATGAAATAACTGCATTAAGCCAGTGACCCATGTATGTACATATAAAATGTCTTCATTTCCCTTCATTGGAAATAAGGGGCCCAAATCTCTTCCAACATGACAATGCCCCTGTGTATAAATATATGGTTTGCTAACGTTGCACATAACCATAACCTTAAACCCATTAAACACCTTTGGGCTGAACTGGAAACCATACTGCACTCCAGGCCTCCTCACCTGACATCATTGTACCTGACATCACCTGTACACCTGCTTATTTGTGAAGATATCCAATCATGTGGCTGCAGCACAATGCATAAAATCATGCAGATACAGTTCAACAGCTTCAGTTAATGTTCATATCTAACATAAAAAGGAATATAAAAAAATGTGAACTCTATGACTAACCATCGCATGGTTGTTGATGCCAGATGTGCTAGTTTCACAAACGCCTATGATTTTCACACAGTCTCTAGAGTTTCAAAGAATGGTGCAAGAAATAAAAAAACAGAGTGAGTGACAGTTCTGTGGGTGGAAATGCCTTGTTGATGAGAGAGGTCAGAGGAAAATTGGCAGATTGCTTTGAGCTGCCAAGCAGGATATAGTAGCTCATAATCACTCTTTACAACCTTGGTGTTCAGAAAAACATGTCAGCATGCACAAAACATAGAACCTTCAGGTGGATGGGCTACAACAGCAGAAAACCACATTGGGTTCCAATCCTGTCAGCCAAGAACAGGAATTTGAGGCCATTACGGGCACAGGCTCACCCAAACTGGACACATTTTCTGTTGACCAGAAAAAGCCTGATGTTGATGCTCTTCCAAGCTTATTTACTGGACAATATGGGCAAGAGAACACTGCTGCATGTCCAGGTTACACCATTCTTTGAGCAGATTCCTGGGCTTCAGCACCAACTTAAATTCAAAACCACGCAACTCTGAGCACACAGAAGACCCAGGGTAAGCGTTCATTAATGTTTTCCATTACCCACACAGTATGGCACACACAGCTGAAACCATACAGGTCCCCCCGAAACTATTGTAACTGCAAGGCCAATTCATTTGATTTTATAGTAGACTGAAGACATTTTGAGATCAAAGGAATTTCGGCTTTTCTTTCTTGGTATTTATATATAGATATAGAACATACAAAATATAGCATCAGAACACCCAATTTGTAGCTTAGCAAAAATATTGGAACATGCGACCGACTGGTGTTTGTTACCCAGGTGTGTCCTGTTAGATTGATTGTTTAAATAATAAATAGCTCTGCACAGCTACTCTTGATTTTAACCTTCAGTTTCACCTGTAAAGACTGCATTGTTGTTAAAAAGGACAAGCCAACATGAAGATCAGAGACCTGTCCATGGGAGAAAAACTAGCCATTTTGAAGCTAAGAAAAGAGGGAAAATCAATCAGAGCCATTGCACAACATTGGGCATAGACAGTGCAACAACTTAACCACTGAAACCACTCATGTACTGAGCAACAGAGACAGAATATGTCAGCCAAGGATAACAGCAACAGCTGATGATAGAAACATTGTGAAAGCTGTGAAGAAAACCCCCAAAACAACAGTCAGTGACATCACAACCAATCTCCACTGGGCAGGGGTGAAGGTATCACAATCCACCATTCAAAGAAGATTTATATAAGACTTAAAGCAGAAACATACAGGCCTTACCACAAGATGCAAGCCAATCATTAGAAGTGAGAATCAAAGTCAGATTGGAATTCACAAAGAAATACACAGATGAACCACAAAATTTCTGGAACTAAAGTGATGAAAAGGCCAAATTGTGGAGAAAGAAAGTATCTGCTCATGATCCAAAACATACAACAGTTCATCTGTGAAACATGGTAGAGGTTGTCATGGTTTGGGCTTGCATGACTGCTTCTGGAACAGGCTCAATAATCTTTATTGAGGATGTAACTCATGATGGTAGCAGCAGAATTAACTCAGAAGTTTACAGGAATATTTTAATTGCCAATTTACAGAGAAATGCATCCAAATTAATCAGGAGCAATTTTATCATGCAGCAAAACAATGATCCAAAACACCACCAACTCAACAAAGGACTTTATCTTAGGGGAAATAAGAAGGTTTTAGACTGGCCAAATCAATCACCAGACCTTAACCAAATTGAGCAAACCCCCCCTTGAATTGGCCTTGCCTTTCCAATGGTTTAGGAGGGGACTGTAGCTCACGATCAGTGAAAGGGAAGAGAACATTTAGCAGATTCTGCAAGGCGTACATATACTTGACATCAACTGTACATACACAAATACTTCAGCCGCCACTACCCCTCTGGCCATACCATGCCAACAACTGCTAAAAATTATTATATATTTATTAGTTTGATGGATGGACAGATGGATGGGAAGGGGGGGTCTGGGGGTTGTCTGTAGAGTAGATACACTGGTAAAGTGTATCTACTCTACACGAATACTGTGACTCATTATTTAAAGAAAGTGTACAATCAGGTAAGACATCAAAAACTATATAAATATGTGAGTATCTGAGGTTAACTAGCAGAGAATTCTCCCACTTTGATAAGAGGAGAGCAAGAAAATACCAACATCCCAACCACCCAAAATAGGCATTATACAGTACCAATGTTGGCATACATAAATTTAGTATCTGACCATGCCCTAATACATACCTTACTGTTAGGTGTGTTGATCATTATTCAGAAGATAAGATGTATGAATGAACCTAATGAAACGTAGTCAAATACCTATTTGAAAAATCCGTGGTTCTGTGAGCTCCATAGAATCTGAACAATGTGAAACAGAATACGGAAAACAGACAACACGGACTTGAAACAGCTGGTAGTTCAACAGAACTAGAAAGTCTCCTTCATTCAACTCACAGGACTGCACAAAGCCAGTGATTTTTTTTTATAGATATTAAAAAAGTGAGTAGAATGACAGGAATTAAAGCAGTGATAAAGAATTTTAATATAAATAAATTGTCAGTGCTCATCTATTTTGTATTTTCATCTTTAATATGAAATATGTGAAATTTAAATTGTGTATATTAACAGAACTTCAGTTACCTCTATGGACAGAATAAAAATAATTAAATCACTATACAGCTTACTTAGTTTTGTTTTTGTTTTGTGAAAAATGAATCATTAAGCCAATGTTTAACCAGATCAATGGCATTTGCCCATGCCCACCACCTCAATCAAAAAGCACACACTCTCTCACGTGACAAAAAATATTCTACACCACAAAAACAAAAAATAATGCAGAAATATACAACATATATATTTGGATGTATAGCATGCCTTAGTGGAAAGCATACATGTAAGAAGATATTTCTAAAGTAGAAAAACCAGAGTAAAACAGAAAAAGTTTTAGATTTTGTTTTGTTGCAATATTTTATTTTGACTGCAACTAATTTTACTCATAATTTAAGGTCTTTAAAGCTTTGTATAAAACAAAGATACAAAATCAAAAGAATAATTTCAATTCTTAGGAAAAGTATTTGTTGGTTTTTACACCTCAGATGCATCATGATGTGCATGTACCTTTCAGGGCTGCAGAACCTATTAAAGCTAAAAACCCATTAACTATCCAAAGAACCCTTCTTCCCTTAGAGTCCAGATATTAATTAATGTAAACAGTGTCTGCCTTGATATGATACAAACATCTAATAAGCATTCAGTGATGGACACAAATATAAAACTGATTAGTTTTACACCAACTGAAGGCTGATCTCTGATCTCTTCATTTGCACTGATAAGCTTCACGGGTATCCTAATAAGTAAGTATCCTAATAAAATTTTAATATTGCATTACAAAGATCGGGTATGGAAAAATAACTAGTGATATTTGCCAGCTTTTAAATAGTTCAGTCTAGGAGGAAGCAGCAAGCGGAGTAGTGGGCATCGTCTTCTTTATGGACTCTTCTAAAGCCTTGTAAACTAGTCTCAGATTCTCCTTGAGTTGTGAAATTTGTTGTTCTGCTGTCTCCTTAACCAAGCTGAGTTCTGTGTGTATTTTTTGGAATCTCTCTGAAGCAATAATTTGATCCTGCAAAAGAAGTAATATAAATAAAGAGGGATATGAAAATTGACTCTGACTGACCAGGATCAAGAAGTTACTAAAGATGAATGAACGAAAGCATATTCAAAGTAATTTGGCTCAACAATCATTCACTTGATTATTCATTATGATATGGTCATGATGCATGATGAAACATTGTGGTTTGGATATGCTCCTTATTGTACTTACCATTTTGGCAGCATAGAGTTCATTTTTTAAAGTGTCAATTTCCTGTTCCTGACAGGACTCTTTAACCTGGAGCTTGATCTGAGAAGACAAACATTATAGATACCAGTCTAAACAGAGTGATGTCAATATCACTAGCAGGGTCTTTAACAAGTTCTAAGAATTAATTTTAAAAAATCTAAAAAAAAAAAAAAAAAATTTTTAATTAAAAATCCAAAAACAGTGTGCTGACCATCTGTTCATATCGTTCCCTATCATGAACCAGTTGACTGCAACCATCCTTTGCCACTGTTGACATGATCTCCTTAACAAGGTGACTAGTTAGTACCTATACAATGGGCAAACATACAATTCATCAGATGTTCAACAACGCACAGGAATATAACCAGTATTTTTTATAATATAACAAAATAAATGAACCAGTTATTTGAATAAATGCTTAGTAGCTTTAATTTCTAACAGTCCAAAATGTTAATGCTGCTTATTTTATATTACCCGGTTGTGAGCACTAAGTGCTAGGTTCTGGTACTGATACTGCTGTAGAGTGTCTCTCTCGGTCTGCAAAGCTTCAGCCAGGTGCACATTCTCCAAACATTTTTGAGTGTACTGCTCAGACAGTGCATCCAGCTCCCTCTGAACTGCTGACAACTCCTCACTACCATACACACACCCATAGAACTATTATATAGTAATATTTAGCATAGTTAAAAAGAAACACTTGCTTATGTGTATATTTTTCCGGGGGGTGGGGGGGGTGGCTGCTTGTTGCAAAAGCATCCCCAAAGCATGATGCTACCACCATGTGCTTCACAGTAGAGATTGGAATTTGCCAAGTAATGAGCAGTGCCTGGTTTTCTTCTGATCTAATGCTTGGCATTTTAGCAAAATAATTCAATCTCTGTTTCATCAGATTATAGAATATTGTTTCTCATGAGCCAAGATTCATTTATGTGCCTACTGGAAAATGGCTTCTGTCTGGCCTCTGTACCATAAAGGCCTAATTGACGGAATACTACAGAGATTATCTTCCTTCTGATCCCAACACAAGACTTCATGGAGTGCCATGATAAAGACCACTGGGTTCATCATTACTGCTCGCCTTTTGTATAGCCCTACAAATTGTTCAGAACTTCCATTTAAGACTGATGAAAGCCACAGTATTCAAATGTATTAAAAAAAAAAAAAAGAAAAGCACATGTACATAAGTATTCACAGCCTTTGTCGTGACACTCAAATTTGAGCTCAGGTGCATCCCATTTCCACTGATCATCCTTAAGATGTTTCTACAACTTGATTGGAGTCTACCTGTGATAAATTCAGTTGATTGGACATGATTAAACACCTGCCTATATAAAAAGGTCCTACAGTTAACAATGCATGTCCAGCCAAACTGAGCGATCGGGGGAGAAGGGCCATAATCAGGGAGGTGACCAAAAACCCGATGGTCACTCTGACAGAGCTCCAGCGTGTCTCTGTGGAGAGAGAACCTTCCAGTAGAACAACCATCTCAGCAGCACTCCACCAATCAGGCCTGTATGGTAGAGTGGCCAGACGGAAGCCACTAATCAGTAAAAGGCACATGACAGCCCATCTGGAGTTTGCCAAAAGGCACTTGAAGACAAAGATTGAACCCTTTGGCCTGAATGGCAAGTGTCATGTCTGGAGGAAACCAGGCGCCACTCCAATCACCTGGCCAATTCCATCTCTACAGTGAAACATGGTGTGGTGATGTTTTTCAGCGGCAGGAACTGGGAGACTAGTCAGGATCGAGGGAAAGATGAATGCAGCAATGTACAGAGACATCCTTGATGAAAACCTGCTCCAGAGCTTGTAGAATCATACTCAAAAATACTTGAAGCTGTAATTGGTGCCAAAGGTGCTTCAACAAAGTATTGAGCAAAGGCTGTGAATACTTATGTGCATGTGCTTTTTTTGTTTTTTTATTTTTAATAATGTTGCAAAGATTTCAAACAAACTTCTTTCACGTTGTCATTATGGGGTATTGTTTACATAATTTTGAGGAAAATAATGAATTTAATCCATTTTGGAATAAGGCTGTAACATAAAATGTGGAAAAAGTAAAGTGCTGTGAATACTTTCAGGATGCAGTGTAAAGTGAAGTGGCGTGAATACTTTCAAAGTAACAAATACACATACTATCTAAATATATATAAACATATTATAGCAATTTTGTAGTTGGCACCAAAACACATAAATACAGAGGAAAATAGCCATCATCAGAATTTTATTGTAACTTAAAGATAGAGTAGATGATAATTATAAACATGGTACAGTACTATAGTGTTTCTGACTGCTAAAAAATGTATGCGTGCATGTATGGTGTATCGTTCCATTACCTATGACTTTTCAATATCACTTCCATATTTGTGCCACCACCATAGGTCTTCTCCTGACATGCCTTCTGCAGCATTTTCTCCAGCTCTAAGCTATAGGTTCTCTTCATGACTTCAATAACTGTAGACGGTTACAAGAAGAGTTACTCACAAAATCGGGTTTAGAAATGACCATACCTACACAAATAATAGCACACACCAGTGAGACAGGCAGCCACCTCTTCAGTTAGAAGTCTTTCTTTCTCCTCCTGTAACAACTCATGCTCTTGCTGGTGTTTGAGGAGAAGGACTTCTGTGGCTTTCCTATGAGACTCCTTCAACAATGTGATGCTCTGTTCAAATGCAGCCTTAAGAGAAAGAGCAAAACAAAATACCACGTACCATGTATTAGGATGAAAACATTTTTTTAAAAATGCAGTTAGTGAGGTGCTTTCAATTAAAAAAAATATATATATATATATATATATATATATATATATATATATATATATATATATATATATATATATAATTCTAAAGTGAAGGACAAAATGATAGAACAACCATTATGTTCACCTTGAGTCTCTCCTTGTCCTTTTCATGTTGCTGTTGTAGAGATGCGAGTCTCTCAGATAGCAGGTCCTCCAGTTCCTTAATATGACTTTTCAAATTGGTAATAGTTTCTTTCCCAGTGACTTCACTGAACACAGATTTTTCATGAACAGCCATGTTGTTCTGTTCCAACCTCATCTCTTGGTTTTCAGTTTGAATTGCAATAGATTTTTGCATTATTACAGACTGACTCGGCTTCTCTACCAAATAAGCAGCCACGATGTCCATGACTACACTGATGATGAGATATAATGTATTTGTTTTCTTCCAGATATTACATTGCCTTGTTATCTCAGAAAGATTTTCATTATCGGTAAATAATTCCAATTTAGATTTTACATGATCGATCAGGATCAATCGCTTCTGCATGTGCTCTTTCAGACCTTTCCACATTACATCCATTTGTTCCTCCTCCATTTCACCATCATTTATCCCAATAATGACAGGGTTAGTTGATGCATTGCCTGAATTATCTGGTCCTGAATAACTGCTCAGAGTTATTGAGTTACTACTGGTACTTTTGTAAATGTTGAGGGCTGAAAGGTAGATTTTAACTTCCTCTAGTTTCATCTCGGAACTCTGTAGTAGACAGGTAGCTTCCTCATTCTCCAAGTTATTAGAGGTAGTGTTTTTTAAAGTGTTCACAAAGCTTTCCCAAATGTAATTTTCCAACTGTAGCCTCCTTAACAATTTTGGATTCATCTGTGCAGTCTCATGCTCAGAGACTGATTCTGGCATCTCATTTCCAGCTAGATGACTGATGACCTCTAGTAACAAACTAAACAAACTGGACCTTTTCTTTAGCTCTTCTTTAATGGTCTCTAATCTGTTCTGATGCTGCTGGTCTTTTGTGTGTGCCAATCCTTTACACTGAGGTATATTAGATCCTAGCTCGCTTTCCAACATCTTGTTTTTCTCATCATCCTTCATTATCTTCTGACCATTCTGAACCGCTGATTTCATGGGAAGGTTGTTCTGGGTCTGCAGTTCCTTGCAAGTCAGATTTGAAAGCCATTGTTGGCTCACTACCTCAGAGACTTTCAACTCCAGCACCTGCACGCACTGGCGGAGTCGGTCAATTATTTCTGGAAATGCTATTTTATATTCACTGTCCATGGTTAAGAAGCCCAGGCCTCTGAGCATAGCCTCTTTAAGCTGCAGATTTTGATGTGTGTCCTTCAGCTTCTCCTCCATTTCTGCTAGCTGGATCTGTGCCTCTTGGAGTTGCCCACAGCTCCTGGACAATTCCAATTCCAAACACTCCACTATGGACTCCAGTTCAGGCTGGTGGCCATTTGGTTTATAGAAGAATTTTTCCTTAAGTCTATCTATCTCTCTGTCTGCTTCAGCTAACTGATTTACCAGTTCTTGATTCCGCTGGTTAAGGGTCTCATTTTGTCTAGTCAGGAAATCAGCTTGCTGAGATAACAGCTTCACCATGGCTTTATCTGAATCAGTATCTTCACTTACCGCCATTGCAGCTCTTTCACGGTCTCTGCTTGCCTGGCACAAAGCAAGTGATCTGAGGCTCTTAATGGGTTTGTCAGAATTAATTACCTCATGCAACAGATTGCATTCACTCTTTCTTTTAAGTTCATTTTTGAATTCAGAGTTGGACTGGGATAAAGGATGAAGGTCCAGAAGGTCATTGATCTGTTGTCTTCTTAAATCTTTCAAATTAACAAGTCCTTTGGTCTCTTGGTACTTGTCAGTCAGAGTGAGGTTTTGTTTATTTGGACCCATCTTCTGAGGTCCTGATTCTGTTCCAATATAACATGTTGGCTCCTGCTTCAATGAGGAATAAAATATTTGGTCATGTTTGTTCATCTTAATGTAACAATTTCAAAATGTTTTAATTGAGCAATCTACACAAATAACAACCGATTGATACACTACATTGCCAAACACCTGACCATCACACCCATATGAGTGCCTTTCCCAAACTGTTGCCCCACAGTTGGAAGTACACAATCCTATAGGATGTCTTTGTATGTTGTAGTATGATATAGTATGTTTTACAATGTACCTTTCCTGGATCTAAGGGGCCTACCTCATAAGGGGCTTACATGTTCCAGCATGACAACGCCCATATGCACAAACCGAGGTCCATAAAGGCATGGTTTGCAAATGTTGGAGTAGAAGAACTTGAGTGGCCTGAACAAAACCCTCAAACCCTTTGAACACCTTTGGGATGTACTGGAATGCTGACTGTGTCCCAGGCCTCCTTACCGGATATCAGTGCCTGACCTCACTAATGCTTTCGTGTCCGAATGGGCAAATACTCACAGCCATGTTCCAAAAACTAGTAGAAAGCCTTCCCAAAAACTGGAGGAGTAAATGTGGAAAGGGATATTCAAAAAGCACATATGGTTGTTATGGTCAGGTTTCCACAAACATTTGGCCATATAGTGTTTGTATATACCATGAATTTGACCCAGAAGACAATAATGAATTGTAATCTTACCCCTAAACTCCAGTCTGTGCCATGTCCATGATCTTGGGAGTAGTCCTCATTATCTGATTCTGACTGGATAGTCTGTTCCACCATCTGATGTTCAAAACAGATACAAAAATATACATCCACACAAACTACAATATTAGAAGATTAATAAACATAAAATTACTGCGATGTCGAGAGAAGTAGCAAAAAGCAGAGCTAAGTACAGTTATTAGGAATCACTGAGAATACCAAATACTAGGATACTATAGGCATTTAAATATTTATGTTTGTTTGTTTTCTTGATTGTTTATAACTATATTATTTTAAATGATTTATTGAACATAATGTACAGTCCAAGAAAACATCTCCACTCACCCTCTTCCTGTAACGTTCTAGAGGTTTCTTCAGCTCAACAGAGTCCTCACGCTGCCATCCTGGGTAAAGTAGCACCCTTTTCTCTTCTCTGATAGCCATCTTCTCCACTTGCAGCCAACAATCTTCAATCTCCCTCATTCTCTCTTGCTGCTGATTCTCCTGTGTAGAGACGCTCCTCTCATCTAGGGGGCATAATGAAGACCCCATCACAATGGCATACCTTTGCCTGCGCTCCCGTCTTCCCCTCCGCCTGCTGATGCTCTCCTCTGCATTCTGCTCTACCATCTCTTGTTCTCTGGCCCCTTCCTGCATCAACATCTCAGTCCAGCTGGAAGTTTTAGGATGGCCTTGGCACCTCATATAGTGATCAGAACCCTGTTTTGTGCAGCACTCATCACTGACGGGGCAAGACAAAGACATGGATTCTTGTGTAACATCTGGCCCAGAGCGAGGGCCCACTCTGGATGGACAATCATCTGGAATGCTGAACAAAAATAAAATGTATTGAACATTCTCTCTTTCTGGTGCTAAAGTAAATTTAACAGATGTTCTTTGTGACTTGTTTGTATGCATTTACCTGGCAACATCTGGTGCATTCTGGTCCTGAATGTTCTTTGTAAGAGCCTGAATCCAGTTGTGTCGCATCCTAGCAGTCACAGTGGCTAACTTGAATACCATTCCATGAGTCTAGGTGGGTTAATTGTTAATTATTATTTAATCAACTATAATAAATGGTTTCATCTATTAATATAAAATACCTATTTATAAATTATTTGGTATACCCATATTTCAAAGCCAAAGTTCCTCTGGTCATGAAGCTCAATAACTCTGTGACAGGAAGTCAGGTCAATTTCTCCTACCAGTTGTGAGGACTTTAAAGAAAAAGAATATTGTTATTAAGAACAATCTCTAAATATGGTCTGTTAATATTCTAAAACTACTATGCATACACAGGGAATTTCTTCTGATCTGATGGAAAGGAATATTTGGGAACTTACCTCCTCTGCTCCAGAGTCAAAGTAATAATGTAGGCTATGAGCAGACAGCACGAACCAGTACTTCCTCCACTGGAGAAAATAGACATCAGCAGATATGTTTATGTCATTGTATCATTATATAAACATACATATCATTTATATGGTGTTCTCCACTAATATTGGCACCCTTGGTTAATATGAGCAAAGAAGGCTGTGAAAAAATCTTTATTTGTTTAACCTTTTGATCTTATGTTAAAAAAAAATAAAAATCACAAAAATACTCTGCTTTCATGGATATCAAACAATTGCAAACAAAACAGGTTTATCCAAAAAACAATTATCTTGGTTAAATATAGGTGTGCCACAATTATTGGCACGTTTTTAGTCAATACTTTGTACCACCTCCCTTTGCCAAGATAAAAGCTCTGAGTCTTCCCCTATAATGCCTGATGAGGTTGGAGAATACATGGCAAGGGATCTGAGACTATTCCTCCATACAGAGTTTCTCCAGATCCTTCAAATTTCGAGGTCCACGCTGGTGGACTCTAATCTTCTGTTCACCCCACAGGTTTTTTTTTTTTTTGTGGTTCAAGTCAGGGGACTGGGATGGCCATGGCAGGACCTTTATTTTGTAATCAGTAAAACATTTTTGTGTTGATTTTGATGCAGAATTCAACTATGAATTCTGGACCATATCAAAGAGTTCTTGACAATAACATAAGGCGATCTGTCCAAAAGTTGGAGTTGAACTGAAAGTGGACCTTTCGACAAGATAATGATCCTAAGCACACTAGCAAATTCACCAAGAAAGGGCTCAAAAAGAAGAAATGGAGTGTTATGCAATGGCCTAGTCAAAGCCCGGTTTTGTATCCTATTGAAATGTTTTGGGGGATTTGAAAGGGGCAGTACATGCAAGAAAACCCTCAAACATCTTGCAACTGAAAGAATATTGCATTTAAAAGTGGTCAAAAATTCCAGTTAGCTTATGTCAGAGACTGGTGGACAATTATGCAAAATGCCTACAAGAAATTATTTCTACTAAAGGGGGCAATACTAGCTTCTGAGGCCAATGGTGTACTTACTTTTTCCACAGAGGAATAGCACATCTATTGATATTTCAATAGAGCTACTGATATTTCATCTATTGATATGATTAAGTGATTTAAAATATATATATTTTCCTTGTGGTTTTGTTCAAGTATATCAAGTTAATTAATAGTCTCTGTTTCAAAGATGAGAAAAGCTTGTTTCAAAGCTTGTCCAAATATGTTTATATAAAAAAAGACAATTTCCATGGGGTGTACTTATTTTTTTCACATGATATAATTGCGTAACCCTACTTCCCCCTATAAAATGAATCCACCATAATTAGGGCTTTTTTCATAATTGTTTATAAGGAGATTCCCTCAAAGGATCCCCTAAGAAGCCAAAATACCAAGTACTCACCTGATCATGATCATCTATGAAGAGCCACCCTTTTTTGAAGTTCAAAAGGTCTGGCTATAAAAACAAATCAATTCAATGGGCTTTAACAAAGCTTTTATCAATATAGATAAAACTGTATGCTTTATCATTCATCAGGTTGAAAAATACTATAGTTCAGCTTCAAAGTGAATATATATTTTTTATTTTATACATATATTTTTTATTTATATATATATATATATATATATATATATGTGTACACACACACACACACACACACACACATGCATACACACACACTAACCGTCATGGAAGACTCTGAAGCTTTGACTTCCATTATCTGCTGTCTTCTCAGAGGATGAATGTTGTTTTGTGGGGCTTCCAACAGTCCTACGGGCTTCTCCTGCACATTAATACAACCAATATACTTATGTACAACCGTAGATTAGTTTTATGTCAATTGTTAATTGAATGTGTTATGATTCCATAAAAAATAAATTAATAAATAAATAAATAAATAAATAAAAACACTGTATGGATTGTTTTCTTATTTCAGTTTTTTTTCCCTCTGGAAATGCAGGAAATTGAAGCATTCTAGTGGGCTAGCCCCAAAAAGCTGATATGTAAAAAGAGGGACAGTTTTGCCATTTCCAATGTCTTAACAACTACAGGCAGACACAAACTGCCTATACAACCTAATATATACTTCAGAACATGCTGTGCAATAAATGCATTCCCTGTTTTAACACAACCAATTAACATAACTAAGTAGCAACTATAGCACCAGAGTGAAACTTACATTTTTCCCAAAACATCTATATACACATTTGAATTCTGTTGTTGCAGAAAAAGAAACACCAGTAATGGAAAAATTAACTGCTGTTTTCATTTTTTTTTAAATCACGTTACAAGGCATAAGAAACAAAGTCCACATTGTACAAAATTCACTAATGCTAACGTTAGTGTTAGTTTCAAATTGGATTTCACCATTACTCTTATTTATATGCTGATGTATTCTGTGTTCCCATTTTCTCACATTTGAATAAATATGATGTTTGACACTGGTGTTATGTAATTGTTATGAGTGAAGGTACAAATCTTGACTGAGTAATCTGGGAATCCAACATGAACAGAAAAGTACAGGCGACCCATGAGCAATGGAACAAGCAAAATATTCCAGCAGATATTATAAACAGGGAGAGGGGAAACATGGTCACATGCCTGGAATTCCCATGCATAATCATGTGAACTATCATCTACTCAAACACAACAAACACATACATGTATCGATGCTGCCTGAGGCCAGTTGACTCATCAGTCTCACAATATACATGTCAGACTAATTAAGGGTCTGTTGATGCGGATGACGCTAGGAATCGTCAATGGTACTTACATTCATGCACACTTGCATATCTTTGGCTTCCTACTATCAAACCACAGTATGCTTCCTCCCTACAAACACCTGGTTTTGTGAGTTATGGCCCCAGGATAAACAGCTCAAACCAGCTGTGCTTTGGTTTCAAGGCCGCAAAGCAAAATGACACAAGTTCAGCTAGACTGAAAAGGTGATGATCTGATCTTGACATTTGAATACAGGGTCTGTAAGGCACAGCTGAGCTCCCTATCTTTAACTGCCCTTACAAAATTTTTTACATGTTTCTAACACAAATACAAGACTTCACATGGTACAAAAATAAACCTGTATAAAACCTCTTGTTTCCGTACTTACTAAAGAAAACCTAATAGAAAATTGCAGTCACTAACCTGGAATTCACATTTCCTTGTAGTATTATTATAATTATATATCAATTTGTGTGTGTTTTTGTATAAACATATATACTCAGCAAAAAAAAGAAACCACTTTTTCAGGAGACTATATTTTAAAGATATAGCATCTCAAAAATTTTTAATATCGTGGAAAAGTACATTTTTAAAATTTAATTCAAAAATGGAACTTTTTATTTATTCTAGATTAATTACATGAAGTGAAATATTTCAAGCCTTTTTTGTTTTAATCTTGATCACGGCTTACAGCTCATGGAAATCAAAAATCCAGTATATAAAAATATTCGAATAAAGAATTTATAATACAAAAGTGTCAACCTGAGACTTGGTAAAAGCACAATTACTTATTTGAGTAGGAAAGTTGGAATTGTTCAAGGCAGTTCATCATAGCTACAGGAGCCACCATTTTAGCAGCATTAAATAAATCTATGCATTAATCTTATTAGTAAACTGTAATTTGCAGCTCACCTGAGAGCAGCTGTGTCCTTCACTGTTTTTCCTGATTGACAGTGGTAACTGGATTTTTCTTTGTCCTTACAAGTGTACGTAGTGATTAACACAGTGATGATGAAATTTTAATCCATCACAATCTTCAAGTCACCTTAAGCAACCGGTTAATTTACCTACACACCATTGTACAGTTGGACTAGAAATGATGGTTATATTTAACATTAAAATTATACGGTCAGTCACTGGTTCTTGTAGTGACAAACGAGTGATGTGCCTGAGACACAGGCCCCACTGGATGTTAAATTGCCACTGGCACACATTACCATGTTCTGGATGTGGCCAGTTTGCCTTCTACTGCTGCACTGTGGACACATTTTACACTGCTTTTCATTTCCAGTAGTCCAACACTCATCTGAAGTCATGCTGTGACAAACAGAAAGAAAGAAAGAGACAAGCAAAAGATCACAAAACGGAATAAGCTTCACATCCAGGTCTAAAGTCACTCTAATTAAAAAAACCTCATCAATGATCATATGTGACAAAAGCAGGTTAGTCTTTGCCATGCCATTAAATGTGTTCCCTTTACGGAAGTAGGTCTGAAAAGATAAAACCCATCCGTCATGTATACACAGTAGTTTAAAAGTTAGGGATTTTCTATGTGTATATGTGAATCAGAAAGTTTTGAAATCAGAGGTCTGAACATTTCTTAAAATATGTAATTAAGGAATGAAAATGACAAATGTACTCTTCTTGAAACATGTCAGTGTAAATTAGGGATTTTATGGATTAGATTAAGTCTACTGGTATGTGTGTGTGGGGGGAAAAAAGCAAACATGTAAAATCTCAACCTTGGGGCCCTTCAGATGCAGATAGGCTCACAGGTTATTTTCTCTTGCTATTATGGAGTTTACATATAAAATATTTTGATAATAATAACTGAAATTGGTTTTAAACATGCCTAATATTTTATTGGCTAAGGCTATCTATTTAATTTGGAGCATCTATGCATAATTTTACACCAGACCTTAGTGGCACCTTGTCCCTTACAATGGGGTCCAAAAAAAGGTTGAGAACCCCTACTTGTTTCTAATTATTTCTTATTCGTCATCATCCCAGAAATGCAATAAGACTGATGATGGCCAATCTTTAGTGACACTGCCTTACATTTACCAGCTTTGAGAGATTAGGCCTTAAGGAAATTTGAAAGCAGTCTGACTGTTAATGGTGGGGTAAAAGGCCTTTGATCTGGTACTCTGCATAAGCTGTGGTGCAAGTAAAAGGTTGTAACTGCATCAAAGCCATCTGCTATCCCTTGTTGCAAAACTGTCTTTACTTTATGTGAAGGTTTATCCTTAGCCCAGCAAGTACACACACAGATGCAGAAAAGGAACAATCTCTTAAATAGCTCTGCAACCATTCTGCAGGCATCACTGCATTATGTAGCTTTACCTGCACTTGATGAAGCAAGTATCCTTGCAGTTCTTATCTTGTTGCGTTACAGCTTGAGGTTGTCCAATATTTTCATGATCTCGCATCATATGCTTCACTAAAGATAAGGCCTTAGGATGTTTTTTAGCACCGCTCTCTGCATGATCCTCTTGCCAGTGTAGAGAGTGGGAAGCACTGCAGTCGAGAGGCAAATCAGATGGAGACAGGTCACGGGTCACAGCTCTCCATGGCTCAGGGCTGTGGAGCGAGGTCGATTGACGCTGAAAGGGCCACTGAAGGACTGATGCACCCTCAGCTTGATGTGTGTCTAAACTGAAGGCCTCCTGCTTAATGTCCCGAATCTTTAACTTTCCTATGGAGAGATAAGTCTTGAATTCATATGGTGTAAAAATGTTCACATTGACCGCGCAACACACAAAAATAGAACAGTTAGTTATAATTTATATTATCTACATACAGATACAATATACGTTTTGTCAGGGTTCTGTTGTAGATAAATGCAGGTAGTGCTGTAACAGCCCACTATCGTATAAACATGGCGTGTCAAGAGCCAATATGTGACCCACAATCAAAACAGCATCTGTAAAGAGCAGATTGTTAAAGAAGTTTCCTATATGCCACACTCCATAAAGAAGATCCTCAAAGTCTCATCTGGCCCTGCATTTCTCTAATGAGAAGCCCTGGAGGAAAAGTCTACAGAGGAAGGCTTTCTTCTTGTCCAAATCACATCCTGTCTGGCTTTCTAGGAGACTGGCTTGACGATGAGTGGGAAGTGCAATCTGGAAGCGTTTTGTAAAATAACATTCAATCTATGATGGTTATTTAGACAAGACTACTTGATTTATAATAATGAGAACAGAAAGCATCCTATATCCCAACTGCATTTCTCATTCTTTTTGTAAGCACTCTGTCTATGGAATATGAATGTATGAATTTAAGCAAAAAGCACAAAGAAACCTCATGAAAAGAAAGAAAAATCTAATTACAGAAATCCTCCTTGGACAGTGACCAGTGCTTTGGTTTTGCTTAACTGAAATCTTTTATACTAAAACACACACATACATAATATACATATATAAAAATAAAAGACACACACACACACAAATGTCTACTTGCCAATTCCTTGTTTTGCACACTTGTCTGGTTGGGATGTGAATGTCACCACTGCTGATGCTGATTCCCCTAGTTCAATGTTCATATTCTCAGTTTCTTCACTTGGTTCATCTTCCTCCTTTGGGTTACATAGTTCATGGTCTTCTATTGCTCTTGTTTTTGCAGCTGCAATGCTACACACAGATTTCATTGCAGATGCTTCCTACTAAGAAACAGATACAGTGTAACTAGATTACAGGTCTCATTGCCATCTAAAAAGAACCACACACAAAATGTAAGCACATTCATAAAATGAAAAACATTTAAACACTTTATATAGACTCATTATTGCTGACAAGGTTGTTCAGCTCACGGTAACTGATCTATACAGTCAGGTTCATAAGCATTTGAACATTGATGAGGTTATTGTTATTTTAGCTGTTTACCACAGTATATTGGTGTTTAAATTAAATAATGTTTATGAGCTCAAAGGGCAGATGGGTGAACTGGACAACTGACTGCTCAGCTGCTCCATGTCCAGGTGTGCATTATCCCCTCATCATTTCACACTCAAATAAGCAGATAAAAGGTCTAGAGTGTTTTTTTTCCACACTTCAACTTTAAAGTGTGGCATTATACATAGATATACAGTAAAGCTGTACTGTAGTAACTGTAGAACAACTTGTCACCTGTGAAAGAACAGGTGAACTGCTTCTTTTTTTCCTTCGCCTTTGTTCATTGATCTGTCTGAAAACTAGAAGCTGCTCACACCAACTGTAAAAAGATTCACATCCACAGAAGGGCTTCATAAAAATTACAGCTGTAATAATAATAATAATAATAATAATAATACCATTGTAGAAGTTTGACAGCCCCCACGTACTACAAACTGATTTAACCCTTCATAAGGTCGATCATTTATACATTACAGGATTTGTTCCCCCTAAATCTTATCCTCCTAAAACTCTCAATATCAGCTATTATGAGCTATTTAAAAGTATTTGCATTTATTCATGTAACCCAAAGTGTGCTGCACTAATCCTTTATTTGCTTCTAGGGCCACATAGATTACCTGGAAAAATCGCTAATGTGCACTATGACAATATTTGATTTTCATTTCTCCACAACAAAAATGCTCCAAGAGGCAAAACTTCATGTATAATTTAGGGGTAGCCTATATGAATACAAACATCACTGAAACATGGAAATAATCAATAAAGTATACAATTGTTTAAAGATATAGGCAGAATAAATAATATGATGAATTAAAAATGAGAAACAAATTGTTAATAATGTTGATAGCAAAACAAAGCCCACTTGCTTTGTGTGACAATGGCGTTTATCAGATAATCAGTGCCATGTTAACTACATTTTACTGGCTGAATGTTTATGCAACTATTAAAGAGTTAAGCCCTCACGCCGTATTGCTCTACCCATCACTAACCCATTGATGATCTCTTTGCTGTCTCCACGGATGTAAATCTCTTGGTCTGGAGTGATGATGCACAGTGTGTTTTTCTGTCCTGTCCTGCCTTCGGCATCAATTACATCAGTGCACTGATGCAAGTTCACAGATCCTTGGGGAATTGTACTAGGCTGGAACATAATTATATTCCATCTTTATACTTATTCATATGCCAAACATAGTAATTTTATCCAAAATGACTTTAAAATGATACAGAATATAATTCAAGCATGTAACTTAATGGAGCGGACAGGGATACAAATGCTACCAGTTACATTTGTAATTTGACCAGAAAAAGAAAAAAAAAAGTGAGAGATAGTTGTAGGATGAACAAACACAGCTACCACTAAACATAATGATTGGAATAAATGCTAGTATCCAGCCGTGCTATTGGTCATAAAGTAAAATAAATAATCATAGCTGGCAAAAAAACAAAGAATTAAGTGTCAAGAAAAATAAGCAGAGTCCCATAAATCAGCACCACAGCACCGTCTGATGTATTCCTGTTCATCTGGTTGGTTGGTTTGTTTGTGAGTGTCTCTTACCAACTCATCGAGAGCAAACTCTAGGCAGCCGTGCTCATACAGGATGAAAAAGCGACGCTGCCATTTCTGAGTGCAAAAAAAAAGGATAAACACATTTTGTTAATAGACTGCCTAGACACAAATTCAAACAAGTAAATTCAATGCTATGTTGTTTTGTCTATAAGCAGCAACAGACATTTGTGAAGCTCTGAACAATTATGGTTTGATACCCTGGACCGCTGCATCAGATTGTCAAAGTCCAAGCCTTCAGGCGCGAGGCAGAGCCAGCTCGCATAGATGGGTTTCACCTGTTAGCAATGAACAGAGAGCTCACAGGAATGATAAAAGTCTCAAGCAAAGGAATAATTTAAGGCAAATATAACAACAACAAATAATGCAAACCTCCTGCACTCTCAGCAAAAAGTACAAAACTGTGCCTTTCCTTCATGTGTACCTCTATCTTTTGTACATTTTAATTGTACAAAAGATATTTTACTTGTACAATGTGGAAACAGTGTAGCTGTTTTAAAAAAAAAGGTTTATGGTATATAATTGGACGTAAATCATAATCATTTAGTGTAGACCTCTCTTTTAAACATGGATATTAAAAAGTTCAAATGGAAAGGAATAAAGTCATAGAAACCTACAATATATCACTTTTTTTTAAATGTGAGTGTAAGCTTTACCAAATCACTTTGAGAACCTTTAAACAACTGATATTTAGTCATCTACTATTAAAATGACTTTTTAAGCCTATAATGGGATACATTGTGTACAGATTAGTAGTGCATTGTGCAGTTCTAGCCCTTGTGTTTTAGTGATTTTTCCATACACTTTCTCCACACATTACGAATGACAGGATACAGAAATACTAAATATTATTACCAAATACAATAATTACAAGTTATATTGTGATGTTCTACATCATTGCTTACAGAGACCATTGGGAACACAAATATAATTACACACCAAGACCCCAAATGTGTTTTGCTGCCGATATACACATAAAAATAAGCAAACAGGTAACAATCTGAAACTTTAATATTTTCTAATGATTTCTCTAATTAAGACAAGTCGATGTGTGTTTCTTTCCGAAATATAAATACCTGCATTATTTAACTCGCCTAATGTTAAAGCGCTCATTAGTTTTACCTGCTCCATTTCCTCGCGCGTCAGCACGTGCAGCTCGCGAGACTTGAAGCAGTTCTGGCATCTGTTTTGGTCGAACACGTTCGCCTGAAATTTCTTACAGCAGACCTCCATTTTCACCACGGACATATTTCCCCCTACTTCTGTTTCAGTTAACAAGCTGTTCACGGCGCATGCTACATCCATTTAAAGTGGAGTGGAGAAGGCTGTTTCCTCACTGTGACCGGGGGAGGCGACACTGATGAGCAAAAACACAGCGTGAGTCAACAGCAGCTCACCACCAAGCGGCATAGAAACACCCCTGCTGGGGGGGAAATACTCAACAATAGAAATCCTCAGAGAAGTTCTAATGGGTTCCACTGCAAATACCAGTACAAGCCATCAGCTCACCGTTAAAATCGTTATCATTACCATTATTGGTCCTTAATGGTATACACTAAACATAACATACCACAAATGTCCATAGGGACCATTACAGTTTCCATTAAAACCAATACAATTCCCATTATAACCATTAAAATAATTGCAAATTCTATGAGGATTTATATTGGGGTTTGTTTGTTTATTCAGCAGGGACAACACGACCAGGTCTGACACTGTGAGGGGTGAAAAAAAAAAAAAAGTCGTAGTATTATGACTTCATTCTGAAATTATATTGCATTATATCTTATATTTTCTTGTAATATCAGCCATTACGATTTTTTTTGAATATATGGTTTTTTAAATTTATAATACATTGCTACTTTTTCCACAAAATATTGTGCCTTTATTCTCATAATCTGTGTTTATTTTTTTAAACAATGGAACTTAAATTCATCCATCTATTTTACATACCGCTTACCCTACACAGGTTCATGGGGGAGCCTGGAGTCTATCCCAGGGGACTCAGGGAACAAGGCGGGGTGCACCCAGGACAGGGTGCCAACTCATTGGAGGACACAATCACACCCACATTTGCACACCCATTTGGAAATGCCAATCAGTCTACAGCACATGTCTTTGGACTGGGGGAGGAAACCGGAGTACCCAGAGGAAACCCCCGAAGCACGGGAAACATGTTAACTCGGCACACACAGGGCAGAGGCGGGAATGAAATCCACAACCCCAGAGGTTGAGGCAAACATGCTAACCACTAAGCCACTAAATAAAGTCAGTAAAATGTTTGACAAAATGAAAATCAATTAAATAAACTTATATCAATTTAATCAGTATATCATAAAAGAATATTTTTAATTTACTAAAATAAAATCTTTTTATAATTAGATTTTATAATTAGATTAGATTTTTTTATTAATTTATTTTGTATTATTAAATTAAAAACAAATCAAATAAAACCTTAAATAATTAATTCTAAATAATGTATGAAATCAAAACCTTTTTATTACATTAATTTTTAATCACATAATTAGAATTTTTAATTCATTCACTTTCAGTAACCTCTTTATCCTAGTTAGGGTCACAGTGGAAAAAAGCCTAACCCAGGAACACTGGGCATGAGGTGGCTTACACAGGATGCGACACCAGTCCATCACAGGGTAGTATGCGCGCACGCACACACACACACACACACACACAGACACCTAGGGGCACTTTAGAATAGGAAATCTACCCAGCAACATGTTTTTGTAAGATGGGAGGAAACCAGAGAACCAGGAGGAAACACTTGGACATGGGGAGAACATGCAAAACTCCACACAGACACAAACTTAAGCTCAGGATCAAACCAGGGGCCCTAGAGCTGTGAGGAAGCAACACTACTGACTTTGCTATTGTACCACCTATGATTCAATAAATTCAATTCTGCAGTCACATTACTGGTACAAGTCGAACCGATGCAAATCTGAGGTAGCTGTATCTCAGAATATAGAACTGAAATTGTTAACATTTGCATTTTGGTGGGTCACAAAGGCAATTACCTTGGCATAAGGAGTTAATGTGGAGCAGGGATAGGGGCTGAAAAATAGGTGTCAAAATCACAATTAAACAGATGGTGAATACCTTGTTGTAGAGAAGTGGTTCTCAAAGTGGAAGTCTAATATTTAAATAGATGGTTTTATGGGTCAATGAAATTTATTTTACAGCTAAATGGGTCCCTGGCCACAAAAAGTTAGACAAACCCTGGCCAAGAGGTCTGGCACAGGTCTGATTTTACATGAGGTTGATGACCAAAATTAGAGTCAGCAAGGCATTCTCTTGTTCAAAGGCAAATGCAAAACGTTAACAGTTAGCAGAGGCAGACCTGACATTACGTGACTGCTGGACTCTGGGTGGAAGTGGGACAAATCTTTAGACTGTTGGCATTTATTTCAAGAAATAACTAAAATGATCTGCCAATATAATAATAAAATGTAATGTTTGAAATGAATAACACTCTCTACTGAATACTAATTTGATTCATCAAAATTTCATATTCAAGATGTTTCCACTTTGCACAAAATATCTGTTTTGAAGTGATGCGTTCTGAAATCAGATATTTAATAAAAAATAACTCTCCATACTCAATATCTGATGTACTTAATTAAAACAGAAGACTGATGTATTGCAGAGTACAATCTTTTATTGCGGTCAAACCAGTTGCAAGTTTCACTTTACAAAACTAAGCATTGGTTAAATTTGGAACAGTTTTGTTGCGAAATGATTTTTTACATTTGTAGATTTTAATTTTATTTGTGCAATATTATTTTATTATATTTTATAATAATATTATTTTAGTTGTGTAATATACTAGATTGCTCAATTAGTCCGAGAATTACGGTAATACAGTATAGAGTTCAAACAGGATGTATAATATGAGGGTGGAAACTGCTGGGGTTTCTCTGTTGCAGCACCTAGTAGTAATAAAATGTCTGTAAAACAATACTGTTCATATAAACCAGCTCAAATCCAGATACATTCCTAACCTCACAGAAGCACTTCTACAGTTACACAACAAAATCACAGCTTAACTTTTGCCCAAATTGTGTACGTCTGGAATCTGATTTAAAGTAAGGTGCAAAATACTCAGATAAAGAGTATAAATAGAACAGAATTATATACAATTACTCTCTCACACAAACTCATATTTGTATATCTTCCTATAGTACAATATTTACATCATTATTAGTTTTTAAATATTCATACAACACACTTCTTTTTGTTTCACCATTAGATAAGAAGCATCTAACATATTTCTTGGGATAACAGTGTCATTATTCACTTGAACTACAAATTAATCATATCAGGTTTTAATCTAAATTAAAACTTACGGTATTTACCGCATTAGAGATCGGAGTCTTTATTCACCAAGCCTCTTATAGTAGGAAATCAGTCATAACTGCTTGAAAATTAGTGACCAATTCTTAGACTAAAACGTTCATCAAGATCACTAACAGGAAGATCTGATAACATTTGACAAAATGACTGCAGTCAGATGCAGAGGACACACGAAATGTTCCAGACAGCCTAAAGGTTAATCAGTGGGTTAAGCTCTTTGGACAGATCTTGGATTTTACATGCTGTCAGTAGAGCTTAAAATGATTGCCACATTGCATATTTAGGACCAGAGAAGATGCACCGGTACAGCAGGGATGATTTGGTCAGGATGATCAGGTAACAATAAGTATAGAACAAGCAAATACTGTAATATGCACTTACACCATCTCATGTCATTCACACATGTATTTCTTTGCCATTCACAATAAACACTCCTTTAAGAGAGATTCTGAGAGACTTAATGAATAGAGGCCCGGATAACACAATAAGCTTGAGCGTGAAGCAATACACATAATTTAACCATTTAATTATTTGTCTTCTGTATTCACTGTAAATAAATATATAAAAAAAAACAGCTAGCTAGATTTTTTTTGAGTTAACAGATATGTACAGACATACTTAGATCATATATTTCATCTCGTTAATGTTAAATGATGAATGCTAAAAGCATTTTTGCTAAAATATTTTGTAATTATTTATGTTGTAAATGTTGCTCAAAAAACTATACATTGGTCTACTCACATCAGCTTTGTAGGTAATAAAAAAACAACTGCACAACAGTAAAAGAAAAACCAGTAAAAGAAAAAAAAAAAATTGTCGATTTGTCAGAAACTATAACTCGAACATCCCTTGCACTTTCAGAATTCATGTCTGTGGTACAAGTCTGGATCGTAGTACTTGGTGACTACGACACGATTAGCAAACTTTCGTCCAGTCAGAGCTTGCATGGCCTTCTGACAGTCTGCTGCTGATCCGTACTCCACAAATATCTGCAACATAGATATTAAAAATTATGAGTGGGTACATGCAGCTCAGTAATCAGTGTGTAAACAGAACGTATTTCCAAGAATCTTTGAGCACATTTATCTCTTTCATAATTATCTACTTGTTATTACTTAATGAGAAAATCTGGTCATATCTCTCCCTTCTTCAAATTATGGGCCACTTATATGAAAATTCCTTTGTTTGGATCAACGTACATCTCTATATGGCCTTATTATATACAGTGCGCTCCACTAATATTGGCACCCTTGGTAAATATGAGCAAGAAGGCTGTGAAAACTTGTCTTTATTGTTTAACATTTTGATCTTTTGTTAAAATAATTCACAAAAATACTCTGCTTTAATGGGTATCAAAGAACTGCAAACAAAACACAGGCTTTTAAAAAAATCTCTGTTATATATAGGTTTGCCACAATTATTGGCACCCTTTTAGTCAGTATTTTGCCCTACCTCCCTTTGCCAAGATAACAGCTGAGTCTTCTCTTATAATGCCTGATGAGGTTGGAGAATACATGGCAAGGAATCAGAGACCGTTCCTCCGTACAGAATCTCTCCAGATCCTTCAAATTCAGTAAATCATTTTTGTGTTGATTTTGATGTATGTTTTGGATCATTGTCCTGCTGAAAGATCCAACCACAGCCCATTTTAAGCTTTCTGGCAGAGGCAGTCAGGTTTTCATTTAATATCTGTTGATATTTGATCCATGATGCCATGTATTCTAACAAAATGTCCAGGTCCTCTGGCAGAAAAACAGCCACAAAACATTAAAGAGCCACCTCCATATTTAACCATGGGCATGAGGTACGTTTCCATATGGTTACCTCTCTGTGCGAGTTTGTTTTTGGATGAGAGTAGAGGCTTTTTTTTCCCTTTCTTGAAACTCTTTCAAACAACTTGTGGTGATGTAGGTAACTTCGGATTATAGTTTTGGAGACTAGTTTTGTGATCCTTGGAGATTGGCCACTCGAACCATCCTCTACACGGTGTGTTGAGACATGTCCAATTCCAGGTTGATTCACAACATTTCCAATTGACTGGAACTTCTTAATTATTACCATGGTGGAAATGGGCATTTTCAATTCTTGTTTTTGAAAAAGCCACTTCCCATTTTGTGAAGCTCAACACCCTTTGCCGTGCATCACAGCTACAGTCATTTGTCTTGCCCATTGTTATGAATGACAGGGAAATTGGCCTGTGTGTTACCTCATATTTATACTTTTGTGAAACAGGAAATCATGGTTGAATGATTTCCGGTTCCTAGTCACCCAGGTGTACTAAAAAAAGTAAGATATCAGTGGGAATATACTTTCATAGGGGTGCCAATAATTGTTCACACCTATATTTAACAGATTTTTTTTTAAACAAACCTGTGTTTTGTTCACAATTGTTTGATATCCATGAGAGCAGATTATTTTTGTGAATTATTTGAACAAAATATTCAAAGGTTAAACAAAGACAATTTTCACAGCCTTCTTTGCTCATACTTACCAAGGGTGCCAGTATGAGTGAAGGGCACTGTAGGTCACGTGACCCTACCAGGATTAATGGCATCAGAGAATCACACACAGGCACCAATTTAAAACTACAGTTGTAATACAATCAGAAGGTTTTAAAAAAATTATTATTGCCACTGTAAAGTTGGTGTCATAAGAGATAATTGCTATACAGGTTTTTAGGTCTGCATACTTTTGTTTTAAATTACTATAATTTATTTAAAAAAATAAAAATAATAATAATAATAATAATAATAATAATAATAATAATTCACCACCTTTAACCACCAAATACACTATACGGCCAAAAGTATGTGGACACCTGAGCATCACACCCATACATTCACCTCAGAAAGTATTGGAACCTCAAGGCCAATTCCTTCATTTTTGCTATATACTGAAGACATCTGGGTTTGAGATCGAAAGATGAATATGAGAAATCCAGATATTTAAATCCAGATCTGTTGGACAACTTAGAACCAAGACCACCCAATTGTTTAGTGAGCAAAATTATAGGAACAGATGGTCTTAAAGTAAATAACACTTAATATCTAGCCCGCCGGGGCCATGTGTGTGTGTGTCGAGTTTGCATTTTCTCCCTGTGCTGCGGGGGTTTCCTCCGGGTACTCCGGTTTCCTCCCCCAGTCCAAAAACATATATGGTAGGCTGATTGGCGTGTCTAAAGTGTCCGTAGTGTATGAATGGGTGTGTGAGTGTGTGTGATTGTGCTGCGCGATGGATGGCACCCTGTCCAGGGTGTACCCCGCCTTGTGCCCAATGCTTCCTGGGATAGGCTCCAGGTTCCCCGCGACCCTGAAAAGGAGAAAGCGGTTGAAGATGGATGGATATCCCTTGCTTGCAATAACTGCATCAAGCCAGTGACCCACTGACATCACCAAATTGTTGCGTTCTTCTTTTGTTATTCTTTTCCCGGCCTGTATTACATCATCTTTCAGATGTTGTTTGTTTTTGAGGGTTTCTCCCTTTAGTCTCCTCTTCTGAAGGTGAGATGCAACCTCAACAGGGTTACGGTCTGGTCCCGGACCTTCCATTTCTCCCCCTGATGAAATCCTTTGTTGGGTTGACGATGTGTTTTGGGCCATTGTCTTTCTGCATGATGTAGTCACTCCCAATTAGATTGGATGTATTTCTCTATAAATTGGTAGACAGGGTGTTTCTATAGACTTCTGAATCATCTTTTGGTTTGGCTACTTTTTTTCTGCTCTCAAAGTCTTCTTTGAATGGTGGATTATGATACCTTCACCCCTGGCCTGTGGAGGTTGTTGCTGATGTCAATGCCTGCTGCTTTTGGGGGTTTTCTTCACAGCTTTCACAATATTTCTGTCATGAACTGCTGTTTTCCTTGGTTGGCCTGTTCAATGTTTGGTTGTTAGTACACCAGTAAATTATTTCTTTTTCAGGAAATTCCAATTTGTTGTATTAGCTATGCCCAGTGCTTGTGTAATGGCTCTGATTTTCTGATTTCCAATCTTTTCTCAGCTTCAAAATAGTTTGATTTTCTCCCGTAGACAGCTCCCTGGTCATTTGGTTAATCTTTTATAACACCAAATTGAAACCCGGGGAAACCCAGGGCTCAAACCAAGTGTAGACATTGTTTAAACAATCAATCTAATAGGGCACACCTGGGCAACATGAAACATTTCACATTTATCCTTTCATCTCAAACCCAGATGTCTTCAGTATATATCAAAACGCAAAAGAATTGGCCTTGCCTTTCCAATAATTTCAGAGGCTTTCTGTATGCTGGCCTTTCTGTATACTTTCTGTATGCTGGCCTTCCCCAAACTGTTGCAAAAAGGTTTGAAGCACATTATTGGCATGAATGTTTATGTATGCTGTAGCACTGAAATTTCCCTTCAATGGAACTACGGAGACCAAACATGTTCCAGCATGACAATCCCCTGTGCACAAGGCAAGGTCCCTAAAGAGGTTGTAGTGGAAAAACTAGGGTGGCCTGCACAGAGCCCTAACCTCAACCCCACTGAACACTTTTGGAATGAACTGAACTAAAAACTACATGCCAGGCCTCCTTGCTTGTCATCGGTGCCTGATCTCACTAACGCTCTTGTGGCTGAATGGGTAGAAATTCACACAACCATGTTCCAAAATCTAGTGAAATGCCTTCCCAAAAGTGGAGGCTGTTATAACCGCAAAGGGGGGCACTTAGATACATGTGAAATAGACACATAGTGGGTGAAAATCAGAGAAAACTGTGACCTGTGAACCTACATACATTTTTCATAGGAACTCAACATTTTAACATACAAGTATACTGCTACAAGTATGTGTTTTTCACATAGTGGGCTTTAAACAGATATTTAATATCTCTTAATAATTTATATCAATACATAATCAATACATATATATCAATAGATTACCTTGATGGTAAAATTATTTCAGAGTTTCTAATCCTGGTTTATTGCAATTCCATCACACTCGCACATATAGCTATAGAAAACTCTTCTTGCAGTCATAAACAGGCATACATGCACTCTGAGAGAACAGACCTTCCCACAGCCAGGCACTTCCACTCCATGGACAGGTCGAGGTATCTCAATGGAACGCACACTGCCGTATTTGCAGCACTCATCCCTGACGTCCTCCAGGATCTCTTCATAGTCATCATCGTCAAGCAGCTCCTCAGGCAGCACCATGTTCAGGAGGCACAGCACTGCGGTGGGCATGGCGGAGTTCTGCAGCCTCTGCAGCCCGGGCACCTGCAGGCTCACCGGACTCTCTGTGATCACAGTCTATAGGGAAAAACATTCAAGAGAATCCATGTGATTCATGGCAAGTCGGTTCATTGTAAAATATATACATTCTGTTTTCTGGAAGACTATCTGAAGGAGAGGTAAAGAAAGGGGAACAATTTTAAGCCTCAATGCAATTATTGAGGCATTTTTAGGTATCTGGAATTTGATTCCATTTAAAAATTCACAAACCAAAAGCTTTAACCGTGACTGACAAACCAGAATATGCTTACATTTACAGAGTACCTACAAGAAGGAAGACAAACAAACCTTTAATTTTATTTGTAACCAGAAAGGTAAAAACACAGTGCCCATACTGGTCATGGAGAGATGTCACTGGTACTTACTGGATTTGCATTCTTTGCTCCGACACTGGCACGCTGGACGATGAGCTTTTTATCACCAAGCTGCATTCCATTCAGCCCTGCAACTGCCTAAATCAGACACATGAGTCATGCCTTTGTTATTAATATAACAGCACATTGGATAGAAAGCATTAATTAATACGTACCCACTGGGATGTGTGACAAGACAGTCAATTACCGATAAATAAATCCTCATCAAAAAACAGCAGTATTTTTCAGATTTTGCCCCGAATATCATGTCTATACCTGGTCAGTGGCACCAATCTCCACGTATTCACAAAAAGCATAGCCCTTGGACAGTGACGTAGCACTGTCTTTGACAAGGTTGAAGGCTTTGAGTGGTCCAAATGATGTCAAAAGCTCCTTAACCTGTGCAAGAGATAAGAATATACAGAATTTTCACGACAACAGTGGGTAGGACAAGTGGAGAATACATGAAAACTTATTGACTAATAAGGAAAGAAATTAAGTGGTAAAATGATATAGCAAAAATCCCAAACCATAACAAATCCCTTTACTATTTACATGATTACTGGTGAGGTAGCATTAAAATGATTTGTGAACATAATTAAAGAGCTGTGATTTCTAATCACATGTTAGTGTTTAAAGTTTTAAAAAGTCAAATCATTGGTGTTATGTTCACAGAACAAGCAGATCTGAGAGTCTGTTTTTATGACACAAAATGAGTGTAGTATGGTACTATGCCACGACTATAGGAATGCGTTTAAATACCACCAATAGTGTGAACAAATGCTGTGTTTAGTCAAACCACCACTATTATGATTATGAGCAGACAGTTGCCCCTTTAAAATCAACCCGCCACAACTAGACATCTTCCCACCCCCCAGAAATCCCGGAGTGGGTTTGCGCGCTCCAAAAAAGTGATGGGAGGAGAAAGAGTGGCAGCCGTGGGGGAGGAAATACCCCTGCTGGCAGGAAGTTGATCCGTGTGAGGTACGGAATGTCTTACTTGCCTTGTATTACATGTTGACATGGCAGCAGTAGATCAGTAATAGTGAACAAATTATGAGCGCAGACTTAACGATCTTACAGGCCCCTAGCTGGGGACAAAGTGGGGGGAACAAAAACGAAAGAGCTGTGAGTTTCAGGGCAGTAACAGTGACTGCAAGAATTTTTTTAAAATATGAGAAGAAAAAGAGTACATTAATCTCCATTTGTGCCTAGTAGTTTGCATTGACTCCTTCAATTAAGAAGGAGAACTTACTGAATCATTACTATATGTAATGTAATGCATCTGGTTCTGCAAAGAAATTAACCTTACTGCTAATATTAGATTCATCCAAAATTACACACAGAAGTTGTCAGTGTGTATGAGAGAGAATAAAGAGAGAATGTCATTGATCCACCCAGTATAGAAACCAACAAGCATTTATATAGTCATTATTGTTTATCTATTTGAGAATTAAATGTGACGCCAAGTCACGTGAAATACAATTCATAGAAAAAAATGCAATCAGGTGCTCAGCATGTTCATGAAAAATGACATCTCTGGCATTATAATTGGGATACATACAGTACTGTGCAGTCTTAGGCACCTTAATATTTTTATATAAATTTTGTCTTAGATGTTTTATTTGATGTAATCTGCATTACTCCGTCAGTAGCAAAGGGCAAATGTTTTCAAAACACCAAAAAAAATAAATAAATAAAAAAGTGTGACAGACATCCATCCATCTTCTATACCACTTATCCTTCACAGGGTCGTGGAGGAGCCTGGAGCCTATTCCAGGGAACTCGGGGCACAAGGCAGAATGGGGTGCCAATCCCCTTATATGGCACGATCACACACACTACAGACAATTTGGATATGCCAGTCAGCCTACAACACATGTCTTTGGACTGGGGGAGGAAACTGGAGTACATGCAGGGCAGAGGTGCGATTCGAACCCCCAACCCTGTAGGTACATGGCAAGCTTGCCAACCACTAAGCCACCATGCCCCACTTACAGACATATGTTTATATCTTGTAATATAGAAGAACTACGTGAGATGATATACCACAGCACTGTTCTATAACAGCAGCTCTGACAGTAGTGCTGGCTGCAATTCAAATCACGGATTCGATCCTGAGCTCAGGTTACTGTGTGTGTGTGTTGTTTCAATGCACATTCTTCTCGTGTCTGTGTGGGATTCTACGTATTCTCTGTTTTGCCAACTTACAAACAGATCTACTGTTTGTAGCTGCCATAACCTAACTAACTTCCTGTTCCAGAACACTGAATATAACAGCAAGAAGCTAAAGATATAACAGATTCTTTCATAAAAATTGAAAAAATATAAATCACTGAAAAACTGTACTGACATAAAAGGAATAAAACAATTCGAGACAAGCAGTTGCTGGAAAACTCAGAAAAAGTCAAATTCAGGGCATCACACATTACAGAATGCACTACATTGTTATATTTTCAGATAACAATGTAATGGAAGTTCTCTGGATTTTAGCTGCAGAAACAGATGTAAATGCAAAAGCCAAGGTCTCTAGAGGAACTATGGCAGTTTCTTCAAGATGGTTGGAAAAACATACGAGCCAATTTCCTTTAAAAATTTAAATCAAATAATTAGTGACAGTTTATGTAAAGAAAACAGATTTTTTTTTTGTTAAAAAAGTTAATATTTTAATATTGATTGATCATCAATTTAAATATTGATGTTTTAGTATTTTACACTTTACAGCAATTTTCTTATATGTAGAAACATTTCGTTTCATTATGAAGGCATCATTGCTTTGCAGAATTACATAAGCTTAAGACTTTTGCACAGTACTGTATATTTAATAAACAGTTAAATGTTCCAATGAACAAGAATGACTGAACTGTTCAAGCTAAAGCTATGAGTTTAGGAGACATATAGTGACCATTTGTAAGCTCTATTCAGTATGAATAGTTATAATGCCACCTTTGGGCAAAGGACAAACCCCAGGACTCTTTGGGATTTTAGATATTGAATCAATACTTAAGTTTCACTTTTTACTATTTAGAAATTAACTTACTCAAACAGCAGTATGAATAAATCAACCCGTTTACCCTCTGTTAGCATGTTTTTCCACAAGCTGATAAATCAACAGATGTTTAAGCAAGTGGAATAATGATGGAAAATCTGTCCTTTCACTTTTTAATTTTACCATCATGGTTTGATAAATTTAATTTTGCCCTGAATTACTAAAAGAATTACTTTTATAACATCACTAGCCTTATTATACTTATTATTAAATAACTGCATATCTAAAATTTCCTTTTGAAATCATAAACATCAAGTTAAAACCTAAGACCGTACCACCATCTATAGCCATAGCGGCATTATAATTACTGAGCTTAATCAGGACAACCTAAATAAGTCAGACAACTGGAAAACATGTAAGCTATTTAGTGCTATTCTGAGATGGATGGTGTAAGAAAAATAACTTTAAAAAATAATAAATTGTACTTGCATTTTGTGCAAGAAGTTAAAAAAAAATACCTGATCATCATTAAGATAGTTGGGCAAACCTCCAATGAAGAGTTTATTGGGAGTGTCTGGTACAACTGTGGATACAACTCCTGGGGGTGCAAAATAATAGTAAAAAAAATCGAAAACTTAATTAAATCAAATCTATTCAGACACACATAAGGCAGTGATTTTACATTGTGATGATTATTGATAAATATTAGTGATTACATTTAATTTCTCAATTCCTACAAATATTTACTCTACTACATTGTGTGCTAATTACTAAGCTCATGGCATCAAAGCTAATGAAAATGTGAGCACATGTTACTCACCTGGTACATGAAAAGCAGGTTGCTCAGAAATACCAGGCAGAGGTCGATAGTCATGAGGTCGGCGGATCTTCAGTGCCTGCCCCTGAAAGTTGATTCCGTCAAATGCCATGGCCTGTGTGGTTTCATCTACAGAACGAAACTGAAGGAAAGCATTTTTTAACGCTCACTGCGGTCATGAAGACTAAGAAGAACTTTGCTCTACATGCAGATCATATTATGCTGTGGTTGCTATGTAGGTAAAGCTTCTAAAAATAAAAAAAATTAAAAACAACAATTTGTCAAGCCTGTAATCCAGCCTGTGTTGTCTGTGAGGTACACTGAAATAAGGCCAAGGTTTCTTTTGGATGTGGTCCTCGTTCCGATCTGTGGTAAGACTTGAAAATTGCCATTTACTAAACTCCTCCATTCACTGGGCAAAAATATTAGGAGATACACTACCAATCAAAAGTTTAGACACACTCATTCTTTATTTTTATATCGTTTTTCCACATTTTAGAATAATAAAAAAAGTAATCAAAACTCTGGAGTAACACAAATGGAGCTATGGGAATTATGTTGTGAAAAAAAAATCTAAAATGAATAGAAATAATTTAACATTTTATCATCTTCAAAGTAGACACCCTTTTTGCCTAGAATTTCCAGAAATGTATTCTTGGCATTTTCTCAACCGATTTCTTGAGGAATCTCCCTGAGATGCTTTTTAAACAGTATTAAATTCCACCTATACTGGACACTTATTGGATGCTTTTCGGAATATTTTGCTCCAAGTTTAAAAAATATTTCTTTTGTAAATAAAATGTTCGTTTTCTAATGAAAGAAATGAATATGTTGGCACAATGATATTTTTGTCTTCAACATCGATTTCAAACATTTAATCATGCACCTTCAGATCAAAAGGTTTTTAAGACCATAAGAAACATTTCAGTCAAGTGCTTCCAAACTTTTGACCGGTAGTGTATATGTCCAATGTTTTTAATTTCAAGTTGTAGAAAATACACTATAAAATAAAAAAATTTAAGGGGGTGAATACTTATGCAAAGCATCTCATCGTCCCAGTACATTATATTATCAGCTTAGACCAAGCTTACACTAAGATTTAAAAAAAATTATCAAAAGGAAAATAAGACGACATTAAGTATATTATGTAAATTTGGAAAAAGGAGCTATTCAAGAACACAATGTGAAGTTAACACTGTAGTTACTTGCAGCTCCAGTCGACTGAGATCCATGTGATCCATGAGATCACTCTTTCCCTTATGCATCATGCCCTTTGATTGTTATGTGTCTATGCAGTACATTTTAAGTATCCAGGGGACAAATACGCAACCCAATATGAAAGATTACTTACCTCAAGGAAAGCGAAGTTCTTATCCTGATTGATCTGCACTGCAAGCACAGGGTTGCTTGGCGTTTGTGAAAGTCCAACAAATCTCATTTGAGTATTAAAGAACTCTGCCATTGACTCCTAAAAGGCAACAGAAAGTGATTTGTTATTAAGATTATTAATGTTATTAAAGGATATATACAGTACTTCTTCCTATTAGCAATCAGCTTGAGCGAATGCCTGTCAATACAGACATCCATCTATTCATCCATTTTCTATAGTGTTTATCCTTCAGGGTCACAGGGAACCTGGAGCCTATCCCAGGGAGCGGGGTACACCATGGACAGGGTGCCAATCCATCGCAGGGCACACTCACAAACCCATTCATACACTACGGACACTTTAGACACGCCAGTCAGCCTACCATGCATGTCTTTGGACTGGGGGAGGAAACCGGAGTACCCGGAGGAAACCCCCACAGCACGGGGAGAACATGCAAACTCTGTACACACAGAGTAGCAGCAGGAATCGATCTACCAGCCCTGGCAATGAGAGGTGAAGTTGCTACCACTAAGCCACCGTGCACCCCAATACAGACATGAGAACCTATAATGTCAACCTTCCTGATAATAATATAATTTGTTTAATCTTCAGCAAGCACTTTAAGGGCAAGCCCTCATTTACAAAAGTGCAAAGTTACTAAAAATTAAAGACAATCCCAATGAGACATACTAGTCCTACTTTTCTGTACACAACAAAATGACGAGTTGAATGCTTAGTTAGGAATCTGAGCGCTGAAAGCTGAACAGATTCAGAGTGGCGATCATACCTGTACAGTGCCTATATTACCTTTGCAGTTATACCTTATTATTATTATCCTGCTAATTTGGGATGCTCACCTCAGTGACTCCAAATGGTATGTTGCCAACATAAAGACGTCGGGCTTGTCTGGTCATTTGGCTGCCAGCAGCAGGCACCTGCGCTGGCGTCGCAGCCATTCCTGCCGTACTGGACGTAGCCAGCAGAGCTATGGTGGGGATCTGCCCAGCAGCTACAATACGTAGATAAATGCTATATTAAAGACTCATTCCAAACACCAGTGCTTGAGAGAAGGATAATTAATTCACCATCATATGTACCCAATAACTCTACCCTAAAACTCTCTTCTTGTCTATATTTAAGTAATAAAAGCAAGTCATTCTTTGTGACTGTTTTGTTGACTGTATTGTATGATTGCTTTATCTGTTTTTTTTCTGAAACCTTGTATGCTGCCCTCTTGGCCAGGTCTCTCTTTAAAAAGAGACTTTTCATCTCAACAATTATTTTACTAGGTTAAATAAAAAGATAAATAAAAAGATAAATAAATAAATAAATATAATAATTCCCAATTACTACCAAAGCATTTTGTCTGCACTTTAAATAGAAATTATACTATTTTGTAAATACATAAATAGTTTCCCCTGAAAAAAAGTTGGCATTGCTGATGTAATGTAATGCAAGTTCACACATACATGAAAACTGTACATATGTGCCTTGCAAATCAGCCAGTAACCCTTCCCCAGGTCTAAAATATGTAATGCTTTGGGATGCCATAGACTGAATAAATTTAACTCTATGAGATGTGCTAGTGTTGTTCAAACAGTGCAATTTCATGAGATGTATAATTCCTATTGTACATAATCACATTTTTGCATCAGGATGCATCATGTCACAATGTATCGTTACACCCCTATTAAATAATATGGACACCTAAAAATAATACTGTCATGCCATCATGCACATTACAGTCTTATAACATCAGATTATGAATTGAATCTTGAGTATCTTCCTTCTACCAAAAAAGTGCCATTACTAATGCTATATTATTACTGTTATGTACTAGTACTACAGTGCTATTTTTTCGATATATTAAATAAAAGGCCAAAAAAAAAAAAAAACCCACAAACATTTTATATATTTTAGGCACTCTGCTCTGAACAAATGCACTGACTACATGATTAAAGAAGGAAATTTGCTTTACCTTGCATAGCCTTGTACTGCAGTGGTGTGATGTGTTCAAATCCTGGAGCTGGAACATCCCAGTATTTGTATACCTTTTTCTTTCTTGTTCTCCGCGGAGAATGACTGAACAACACAAAAAGAAATTGCTGGCCAACATCTGGCAAGTGACAGAATCTGATTCATACATTCTCCAGCATAATGAACAAGTCTAATTAACATTTCACTGTTCAACTGCCTACCGAATGTCACAAAATGAAACCAAAATGAAACAAGTTGACTGCCATCAGTACACACACCGATTTTAAAATAGACTTGATCATCATTATGGCGTTGCTGCAATTTGTGAATTAGCAAAGGCCAACTTTTTTCAGCAATATAGATCTTAGCTAAACACAGCACAGAGGACATTATCAGCATTGCAAATATTCCCTGTACTGATCTGTTCCAATGTTTTAAAAATTAACATTAGATGAGAAGTGGATTGTTAAATGCATGGGTTCACAAGCTCTTCTGAGTCAAATATTTGGTTAGGGTTGGACTGTTAAAACCAGGGACTGGTAATGATCTTGCACAGGCACCTGTGTTTTTTATGACCTCTGGAGCTGCTCCTGCAATCACGGCTTTTGCGTTTCTCTCGGCTGTGATGCTTCTCAACGCGACATGGTGAGCCACTCCGGCTCCTTTTCCTGTGCTTCTCCTTCTCTCTCTCTATATTTGGAGGGAAGGGAGGGGATGAGTAAATATCACTGATCAGTTGACTTTTTCTTTTTTTCTTTTTTAAAGATAAAAGACTGTTAATTAATTTGGGAAGTGCTTTACCTTGACAATCACAAAACATCTGCAACAATTACCCAATGCTATTTCCAATGCAGTCATCATGATGACACAAATACAGCATGACAATTAAACATCCTAAAAACATGCCATTATCAACAGTCATTTGTAGACGACATTGAGATAAATGCAAAGGCCTATTTTGTAATAATGCTCACAGTTATTTCCCCAAACTTCTGCAATTCTCCAGCTTGGAGATTTTTCGGCCACTCGAACCATCCTCTTCACAGTGTGTTGAGACAATATAGGCATGTCCAATTCCAGGTTGATTCATAACATTTCCAGGTGACTGGAACTTTTTAATTATTGCCCTGATGGTGGAAATGGGAATTTTCAATGTTTGTGCTATTTTATTATAGTCATTTCCCATTTGGTGAAGCTCAACAACCTTTTGCTGCACATCACAGCTATATTCTTTGGTCTTACCCATTGTCATGAATGACTAAGGGAATTTGGCCTGTGTGTTACCTCATATTTATACTTTCGTGAAACAGGAAATCATGGTTGAACGATTTCCTGTTCCTAGGTGTACTAAAAAAGTAAGATATCAGTGGGAATATACTTCAAATATATTTTTCTTATATGAATTCATAGGGGAGCCAATAATTGTTCACACCTATATTTAACAGTTTTTTTTATAAACCTGTGTTTTGTTTGCAATTGTTTGATATCCATGAGAGCAGAGTATTTTTGTGAATTATTTTAACAAAATATTAAAAGGTTCCAACAATAAAGACAAATTTTCACAGCCTTCTTTGCTCAGATTAGCCAAGGGTGCCAGTATTACTTGAGGGCACTGAACCTTCCTGAAGACTTTAGCTTCAACCATAAGAGAAAAGTTGATGATCACTGGTTTAGATGCATTTTCCACCTACATACACACCTACAGTTTACTTGCATTTTACACCTATATACGCACACCTACAGTTTAGATGCATTTTATCTACCTTAAGCCCCGTTTGGTCTGGAGTAGTTTTACATAGGTAGGTGGGGTAATATAATTTATTACAGGGGTATCTCTGGGATTGTAGTCCCGTCCAAATTTGTCATGTCAGTCATTTTTAAGGACCACACGTCCTACATCTGAAAGATTATGCCATCTTTTACCTAGAACATAAAGACTTGCAGAAAATACCCCAGGTAATACTGTATGTTCATCTGACTTAACATGTTGGCTATTTAAATAAATAAACAAAAAATAGCTTTTGTACTCCTGTCAGTATGCGTACACACCAGGAAGTGGTGGTGGTGTTTTTTTTTTTTTATCTGTTGTCTATTCCTGAAACTAAGCCAAAACAAGTATTGTAGACCATGATCAACTGGACAACAAAATATATATGCAACAATTAAAAGTACTTGTCAAAGACTCGAAAGACAGGATGAAAACACCAGGTACGTAATCACATTACTCCACCTCCCCATTTAAACGTAATCCGAACCAAAGAGGTCTTAAGAGAAACGATGCTTTTAGATAAATTATTGAGTTCATGGCACGTGGATGGTCACGTGACTCACTAACGCTCAAGCGCAACTTGAGTGACCACAAACCCAACAAGCGGTTATAAGAGGGGCGAACAGTTAACATTTTCATTAAAGATATGAGATGGAACTTGTAATCATTAAACTTTTAGTTTTCGACCCAGACAGTCAGATTCCTGTACTTATAACCGGATTATCACTCTTTAACAAGTGTCTTCCGGCAACATTACTACAGACCGTGAAATAAAGTCACAGATAACATGTGAGCTTTGAGGTATCTGGGTGTTGATTACATTTACATTTCAAAGCTAACTAGAGATTAATCAATCAATGAAAACATTACTGGCCTAACCCGACTAAACTGAGGAACCAACTGAGGGACTGTCGTATCGCCACAGAGTATCGGATTTCCGTGGCTACATCCCAAACGGCTCTGTACAGCCTACATAGTGCACTACACAGAGGGCACACGTGGTCATTTTATATACAGTGTAGTGCGCCTATGTAGGCAGTAGGCAGCCAATTGAGACACACCCGTATTGCGTTCAGTTACAGTGTAACTGCCTAGCGAAGAAGCTAACGGTTTAACCATACATGACAACTCGCGTTATCTAGGCAGCAGCAACACCGGAGCAAATTACGAAACGACGGTATTAAGCGCAAGGTGTAAACAAGAAATATTCCATGGGAAACGTATTACCTTGCCGATTTTCGCTCAGCTGTTTCTCGAACTCTTCGAAATCGGACATTTTTGGCCGCAAAACAGCTGAGTAACCATAGGCGTGGAAAGCTGCAGTTATAAGGAGGAGGTGAAGATGGATTAAAGCGAAATGGACTTCACATGGGAGCGGAGGAGGTTGTGCAGGGTCCAGTCTGTAGCGCCTGGCGAGCTCTATAGCGCCCCCCTCGCCGATATGTTCGGTTGCAGAAGTCCCTGTACAGAACATGCATTCGCACACGTGTGTTCCTGCGTTAAATCAGGGTTTATGTTAAGAAAGCATGCAAATTAAAACCTTCATTAATATACACTAGTATACACTATATCCTGTCTTCTAGAAGATGTGACGAAACTGTGATATTGCTGAATAATATGCATTCTGGTATGTGTGTGTGCATGCAAGCATTTTTGCCTTCTCCCTTTCACTCTTTCTGTCTGTCTCAGGTAACAGGACAAGACCAAGTACTCCTTGTTGCATCCTGGGACTTGAGGCAGGACTTTATATCGTACCTGAGTACGAGTAGCATGTATTATTCATCCTTCCATCCATCCATTTTCTGTGCTGCTTATCCTACACTGGAGCCTGGATCCTATCGGAGCTGTGGGGACACCCTGGATGGGGATTTTGGAATGAAAGCCGCAGCAAAGAAATTTTTGGCACGCAGAGTACATTATAATTATTCCATCCATCCATCCATCCATCTTCTACCGCTTACTCCTTTTCAGGGTCACGCAGAACCTGGAGCCTATCCCAGGGAGGCGGGGTACACCCTGGACAGGGTGCCAATTCATCTCAGGGCACAATCACATACACACTCACACACCCATTCATACACTACGGACACTTTGGACATACCAATCAGCCTACCATGCATGTCTTTGGACTGGGGGAGGAAACCGGAGTACCCAGAGGAAACCCCCACAGCACGGGGAGAACATGCAAACTCCTAACAGAATGCTTCACATTTTATTGCATGTAGTAGCAACTAATTCCGATGCTGAATTAGTACTTATAATTTGTTTATTATAATACTGAGATTATGCGTATCGTCTGAATTAGTTGTTACTATACACAATAAAATATTAGAATATATATTAGGTTTAATATAAACCTGCAAATTGTGCTTGTGGCCATCACTAAGGTCAGAACTGCTGTTACAGAAGATTACTCAACACATCCTTACCAATCAGATCTCAGAATCCATTTTAAAGCACGTCTTCAGAAATAAACTGATATTTAAACCCGTCTCTTCTCTTGAAATAGTACAATGCTCTAAATGCTGCTAAGCTCTAGCTTCAGCTGCTGAAGCCCTTCAGATGAATGATCAGTAAATCTTTAACAAATCTGGTTTCCTAGACATACTACTACTACTACAATAAACTTCAAAATTACTCGGATGCCTGAAAACCTTCAGACAGACAGCTTCAGCTGTGTGCTATTAAAAGCACTGAAATCTCAAAGGTCTTGCTGGTGTAGCTGCTGTTCAGAGTTTCAGAGCTTCGCTGTTGATAGAGCTGTGGAAAAAACAAAGATTACAAATACTAATAATCTAACCCAGGATAAACAAACAAACAAATCTTCAGGATTCTGTAAGTCACACAGAGCAATATCTTATATGTATGTACAGTATGTATCTTTGCATGTATTGAAGATCCTGAATGATGGATTGCACTGTAAAGACATATCACTGTCACTGTTTTGTTATCACAAAGAAGCCTAGTGTATCAGTATAGCAGACTAAATAATTTGCCTCTCCATTTTGCTTAAAAGGTTTTCATTTTTGCCTCACAGTGGTAATTATTTGCACGACTGGAATTTGAGCTTGGAGTATATTTATGGATGGTGAATATATTTAGCTCTTCACTAAACACAGATGCAGTACACAGTGACATGACTATAGACACAGTCTGAATGTTGCTTAGTGATTAAAGTTCCTGCACGACTGTTGTGAATCATATCATCTGTTCAGATCAGATTGTAAATCTATGTAAAAGGTTTCTATGATGCTACGATTTAAATGTCTGAATTAGACCAAAATAAGTCTTTCATAACATCATTTGGAACTTCTCATCATCATTGTCTGCATTTTATATGTATTCAGTTTAATTTGTTGCTTTCTTATTTGGTCATTTATTTGTGGAAATGTCTTTCAGATTCACGTTACTTGCTTTGATTTTCTGACATACTGAAGATTTCAAAAAACACCATGGATAAATACAACAGTGCTGTAAGTAAATACATGTACAAGGCATGACTATCAATTTTACATAAACCAGGAGGTCTTTCACCATATTATCTCTTTCAGGCCACGGTTTTGCTGCTGTGTGTTTTGGTGGTGGTCGCAGCAGGAATATTCCATCTGTACAGTGCGATACTGCAACTGCTGCACAAAACACCTGTGCAAAACAAAGTAGTGCTAATAACAGATTCATTATCAGCCCTGGGGCATGGTATGCTATTATTTCATGTGTTTCCTCGTGTATTTCATGTATTACTGTTGAACCATCAGTTCTGATTATGGTCCTCTGTTATTTAAGAGTGTGCAAAACTCTTCCACAAGCGGGGAGCCCGGTTGATCCTTTGTGGGATGAACTGGGAAAAGCTTGAAGCTTTTGCACAACAGCTGGTCACTGAATCAGATCCTATTTTAGTAAGTAGAGAAATCCTCAGTGTGAACATCGATTTAATTGTAATCATATACATTATATATGTTATGATACTGGCTTACTACTTTGCATTTTCCAAAAAGAGCTTTATTACTTGACATAGTGTCATAAAGTTTAATTTGTCTTCTAAATGTGTGCAAATCTTAGACATTTCCCCAATATTCTATAAATAAATTACACCATTAAAAAATATAAGGAATTTGCAGAGACAAAAGCAATTGAGACAGTTAACATCACATTATGGCAAGTTCACCAATATGCTTTAAACAAACTACAAGACAGTTATCGATAACTACTTATTTATTTTATTTATTCAGGGGGGCATGGTGGCTTAGTGGTTGGCATGTTTGCCTCACACCTACAGGATTTAGGGTTAGATTTCCATGTTCTGCCCGTGCTTCGAGGTTTCCTATGGGTACTTGAGTTTCCTCCCCCTGTCCAGTGACATGCCTTGTAGACCGACTGGCATTTCCAAATTGTCCATAGTGTGTGAATGGGTGAGTGTGTGTGTGCAGTTGTGCCCTGCGATGGGTTGGCTCTCTGCCTTGTGCCCTGATTCCCTTGGAATAGGCTTCAGGCTCCCCGTGACCCTGTGTAGGATAAGCGGTGCAGAAAAAAGATTATTTATTTATTACAGTTTTTACAGTTTGATATTTGGAAGCATATTTAATTGCTTTACAGAATTTCTGTCACATTCCTTTTAAATGTGCTTAATATTTTAATCCAATGTATTTGGTTGTATAAACTAATCCTAGAGAGTACACAACAGTAGTTAATACAAACGCATGTGAACCAGATGGAAATTCAGACACATCACACCAATGTAGTGAATACATTGATTCTTACTTGTGGTAAATGTTCTGCACTTATATAGCGCTTTTTTAACCTTAGCAGTTCTAAAAAGCGCTTTACACTGTTTCTCATTCACCCATTCTCTCTCTCTTTCACACACACACCCACACACACACACACACACACACACAAAAACACACACACACACACACACACACATACCAATGGTAGCAAAGCTGCCATGCAAGACGCTAGCTAACTTACCATCGGGAGCAACTTGGGGTTCAGTGTCTTGCCCAAAGACACTTCGGCATGTAGAATGTACATAAGGATATAGATAAGTGGTACATGTTGTCATGTGAAGACCCTTTTATCATACAATGTGCTAAGCCTCTCCGAATATGTTATCACAAAAATGACTGAAAAACTTGTTATATATTAGGTAGGCTTTCGCACATTTAGCTAGACATTCAGTTCATCTGCTCCCTATAATGCTTGTATGTTTTGCAAGGCTTTACCTTAAACAGACACATGCTAACTTATTACCATGAATAGAACAGAGTTAAAAATAAATAAATAAATAAAGGTGTCAGGAAAGATTACTTAAAGTGATGCTGAAGAAGTACCAGTTTTGGTTTCCTTAGATATATTGTTGGTGCCACAGATAACTACAAACAAATCTCCCACCATAAATATTACCATTATGCATAAGATTATGTGAAAGGATGTATTGGAAATTGATTATGCAGTTACTGCATAACAACTAAAATGGCTAAAGAATTATGTGCAGAAACAATATTTATGGAACCAAAAATGGTTCTTCTATGACATTAATCTGAAGAGCATTTTGTTGTATTACACTGAAGATTTAAGAACGTCATTGTTATCATTCCAGGTGAAATGTGGATTCTTCTAATTTACTATCTGCTCAATCACAATTTCCCAGACTTTCCCACCAAAGGTAATAGAGCTGGACTTCACAGACACAGAGACATTGCCAGATGTGCTTTCAGATGTACTTGACTGTTATGGCTACTTGGATATGCTCATCATCAACAGCAGCATGAAAGTGAAGGCACCTGCACAGTCTCTGTCTCTGGAAATGGACAAGATGGTTATGGATGTCAACTTCTTTGGACCAATCACACTGGCCAAAGGTATGATATATAATTTATAGGGTGTGACATCATCATATCCATCACCTTGCTGTTGAATTAGTGGCATGGTGTGTTAAAACATTATAATGTTTTATGACTGCAGGTGTTCTGCCCTCAATGATCTCCAGAAGGTCTGGCCACATTCTCCTGGTCAACAGCATTCAAGGAAAACTGGCCATTCCCTTCCGAACAACTTGTGAGTTTGGTTAGAGGACACTGAAACGATGGATTTTCATGTTGTTAAATGCTTATTTTATTCATTTATGTATTTTTATCAGTGATATTAGGATCCGTGACCATCAAAATTATTATGGGTGTAGTGTGACTTTAGGATAATGTAGCTTCCGTAACTCATAGTACCTTAAAAACAAACAAACACTTAAATATAAAAATATTCCAAATAATCAGCTGATTATAATTAGTCTGAATATATCTCAATTCTGATTGGTCAGAGGGTGTTGATTAATTTTTATAACAGCACAGCTCTGAGCAGTGCTAGCTGCAAGACAAATGATACATTATATTAAAACACTCATTCTAATATGTTATCCATATAAACAGATTTTTTTTTAATGTTTGCGATATGGTGAATTTTTAGCATTTATGGAAGGAGTCTCCAGTGTCAGTGATGTGTAACAGTTAGAAGTAAATCTGTTTGTTTTCTGACATGGTAGTCTTTAGGAAAGAGGGCTTCGCACTTTCAGGTTTCTCAGTAACATGACATACTGCACTTTATTTTTTGTCTTAATAACTTATATATATATATATATATATATATTTTTTTTTTTTTCTTCCCAATTATGCTGACTGCCTGCTGTTTCAGATGCTGCCTCCAAACATGCAGTACAGGCATTCTTCGACTGCTTAAGAGCTGAGGTGCAAGAGTCGGGCATCTCCGTTAGTACCATCAGTCATACCTTCATAAACGCTGCTCCCACAACCCAGCATACCACCACAAGAAATTCCATCCTGTCAGGTAAATCTAAATTATAATCTTTTCATAAACCAATCAAACACAACCCCACTTGACTTTAGTCCAATTGTCTCCTGCTCATTGAAATCTGCAGTCCTAACAGGACAGAAACCTCATGGCATTTCACCAGAGGAGATGGCCAATGCAATACTGCAAGCTTTGGGCAGTAAGAAGAAGGAAATCATCATGGCCCACTTCATTTCAAAAGCAGCTATCTATGCCCGCTCTCTCTTTCCCAACCTCTTCTTCGCTGTAATGGCGGCAGGAGTGAGGAATGCTGCAGGTGTTGAACCGGTGCAGTGAAATGTGACATTATATGAGCTGTATTTGAACACAATTTTTTTTTGTTAACACGGTGGGAAAATACAATTGAATCCCAATATTAGCATATGTTTTACTCTGCAAAATGACAACACGTTATATTCAGGTTTCTGAATGTGACATACTAGATGTTGCTTTTTTTTATACACCTTCCTTTTAAGGACCATTCTTTATGTCTATCTCCATATTTTATGGATTTTTGCAAGTTTTTTCCCCCCATGTTTGGTAGTCTTTGTGACTTTCCTGTTTTGGTCCATTTCTGAATTATGGTTTTCAATAATGGTAATGGTTGTCGGAATCTGACATATTTGTATTACCTTCTCCATCTATGTGATATTTCAGTTTTCAGTATTATACTTTTGGTTTTCCTAATGTCATTGACTCTTAACATAAGTGTTCACAGCAAACTGCTCAAAAGTTACAACCTGTTGCATTACAACAAAAGTTAAATATGTGTTAACTGTTTTATTAAACACCTCGGTAAATTATATTTAAATAAATCAATCCAGAAAGAGAGGGGATGTGAACTTTGGCACTCAACCAAAATAAGTTAAATGTATTGTCTCAAGCAGTAGAAAATGTCATGCTGTTTCTGCTTTTAGTGATGAGCAATTCTCCTTTTTGAACATTACTATAAAAGTTATAGGTATCCTAGTAAGAATATGTTGACAGAGGCTTTGAGTGAATTTGCTAGATAGTCATTTTTCATCTACACACTAAAACAAGCAAGCATGTAGTTATCAGTTCACATTATATTATCAAATATCAGATCACCATATACTATGTACATGTTACGTTTAGGGCGGCATAGTGCTGCAGCAAGTAGCGTTGCTGTCTCAAAGTTCCAGGATCCCCAGGTCGATCCTGAGCTCAGGTTAATGCATGTTGGATGTTCTCCCATTGTCCAAATGAGTTTCCTCAAGGTTCTCCGGTTTCCACCCACCTCCCAAAAACCTGCCAGTAGGAGGACTGGCTATGCTAAATTGCTCCTAGGTGTGAATGAGTGTGTGAATGTATGTATGGTATTTTGTGATGAACTGGCGTCCCATCCAGGTTGTATTACCACCTCAATCCCAGGGTGTGAATCCACCCTGATGAGGATAAAACAAGGAAACAAGATGTGTTGAATTAAAGGAATGAACAATGATTAGTTCGAGTCACTTAGAAAGGATCAAATAATTAAAGTGACTCAATCACTAAGTTTCATCTGCTGTGAATTCCCGGCAAACATAGTTATGTTGTGATGACGTAACCAGACCAAAACATATTTGTCACAACGACATACCAAACATTCCAGCGATGTAACTTTGTGATTCCCGTATTCATCATAGTGACATTATAGTTGTACATTGTTGGAACGTGGTGAGTGTGTTCCAATGACCAAACTGGTACATTGTAAATAAGTAACCGGACCAGACCATATTAGTCACAGTGATGTACTTGTGATTCCCATATTCATCGATGGCGACCTTATACCTTATAGTTCGTTGCTGGAACCTAGCGAATATGTCTCAACGACCATGGTCAGGAGTCTGATCTTTTATTCCTTTCAATCACAACTCAAGAATATATGAGCAGCTGTTTACCTCTTTCCCGTGACAATTCTTCAGCCTCAAAGTTTTGAAAATGTGATAATAGTTTAATTTATCATGTTAAGTGGTCAATTTAAAACGTAAAAGGTAAGTAAAAGTCTATCTCAGATTTTACCTCAGGCCACCTCACAAGTCTCTGGTTTGTGCACAAATGAACAAAACAGGGCATTTAATACAACATAAAAATGCAACACATTCCACACCTAGAGTGACATTAAACGTTACATTCATGAATAAAGATATTCCCTCAGTATCCGTCTGTCCGTTGGCGGTTACTGGCAAAATTACATGCATGTGTAGTACTCCAAAAATCCGATTCTGCATGTTGCTAACAGTTTAAACTTCAAAGAGAAGTCTCATGCCTTCATTTAAAACATCTCTTTCATTCACAAAGATATAATATTATGAATAATCACCATTTACTAAACAAAATGTTTGGTAGTTGTTGTAAATTGCCCTTTTGCTGGCAGATATTTGCCATTGATATATGACAAATAATATCAAAAGATAATAAAATTCTGACGTCGATTCCTTTACTTGTTTACTTTAATGTTTGATACCATTAGTAAATTTCCCACATTATACCCAAATGGCATATATATATCACCAAAGAAAAAACGACAGAAAGTTATCTGGATACCAGGGTACCACATCTCCACAACATTCTCAATGGGACTGGTTAGTGACGTTTTGGGTTTTTTTGAGGACGTGGCCACAATGTTTCTGGGACCGATTTTTTTTTAATGGAATTTTACCGGGCGCACAGTGGTTTAATGGTAGCACGTTCGCCTCACGCCGTCAGGGTTGGGGGTTCAATTCCTTCTGCTGCCCTGTGTGTGCCCCATGTTGCGAGTGTTTCCTCTGGGTACTCTGGTTTCTTTCCAATGATTGGCTGATTGGCATGTCCAAAGTATCTGTAGTGGGTGTGTGAATGTGTATGTGATTGCACACCCCGTCCAAGGTGTACCCCGCTTTGTGCCCGATGCTTCCTGGGATATGCTCCAGGTTCCCTGTGACCCTGAATGATAAGCGGCATAGAAGATGGATGGATGGATGGAAGTTTACCAAGACGCGATCGCAACGTTTTCATAAACTAGTCACGCTGATGAAAAGACAACTAACTAGCGACGCCATCAGAATGTACCATGTTTGCTGGGTTCTGATTAAAACATATAATAGATAGACCTATACAATTCTGTCCCGAAAATTAATTAATAAGGATATTTTTGAAAGTTTTGGAGTAAATGAGTGCTTCCCAATATTCATGTCTCTGTTTCTGAATGTTTGGGGCACGTTTGTGAAGTTACTGCGCCATCTCGTGTTCCTCTTGAGGAATTGTATTGCTTTCGTCAGTTCGCTTCCGTAAACATGGTTGGAAACAAAGGTCAAGTGGTTAACGTTATAAATGACTTTAATTGAGTACAATGTTCTGTAGAGGAGCTCGGGCGCTGACCAAAATCAAATTAAGCATGTCGCCCTTCTGTGTTTTGAGCAGCGAGCCATACCGAGTGATTCACGACAGGAAACAACGTCGTTTCACTATCAGACTGGACGACGGAGGTGACGTCTAGCCTTTCTCAAATAGAACATGGCTGTATTTTTATCTCGTATCCTTCAACGTCAAAGTCATGTATAGTAAATAAATATCTGGTAAAAGTCATCGCCTCTGTGTGTTTTTGTCGCTTGTCATGTTAAAGGTGAAGCGCAATGCGCGGTGCTGAAGTACTCGCACAGGAGTGACGGACACCTGCATCTGTTATCGACCCAAGTTCCGGAGTCCTTCAGAGGTAAAGGAGTAGCTGCGAGTCTGGCCAAGGTATACCTTTAAACACCATGGTAAATAAATAGTAGAGTATGGTTAAATCGGGTAGTTAAATACTGCCAAGTTGCATCATGATTTCCATTCAGTACTGTGGCAGGGATTCACTGACCCCACGTCAGTTTCAGTCCTATAGTCCTCCATCCATCCATCTTCTACCGCTTACTCCTTCTTCAGGGTCGCGGGGAACCTGGAGCCTATCCCAGGGAGCATTGGGCACAAGGCGGGGTACACCCTGGTTAGGGTGCCAGTCCACCGCAGGGCACAATCACATACACACTCACACACCCGTCTAGCCTACGGGCACTACGGGCACTTTAGACACACCAATCAGCCTACCATGCATGTCTTTGGACTGGGGGAGGAAACCGGAGTACCCGGGGGAAACCCCCGCAGCACGGGGAGAACATGAACATGGAGACTCCACACACACATGGCCCTTATGGGAATCAAACCCCGGACCCTGGAGGTGTGAGGTGCAAACGTGCTAACCGCTAAGCCACCGTGCACCCCAAGTGGCTATTATTAATGTAAATACATGATCAGCCATACCATTAAAACCACTGACAGGCGAAGTGATTAACACTGATGGTCTTGTTGCGGTGGTAAGGGGTGATGTGAACAGTCGTTTCTCAAAGTTGATGTGTTGGAAGCAGGAAAAATGGGCAAGTGTAAGTGGGCGTGTGAGTATCAGAATTGTACCGTGGAGCAATGGAAGAAGGTGGCCTGGTCTGATGAATCACATTTTGTTTTACATCATATGGATGGCTGTTTGCGTGTGCTTTGCTTACCTGGGGAAGAGATGGCACAAGGATGCATTATGGAAAGGAAGTGTGATGCTTTGGGCAATGTTCTACTGGGAAACATTGGGTCCCAGCATTCATGTGGATGTTACTTTGACACGTAGCACCTACCTAAACGTTGTTGCAAACCAAGTATGCCACTTTATTCCTTTATTCTCTTTCAGCAGAATAATGTGCCCTGTCACACAGCAAAAATGTTCAGGTATGCTTTGAGGAACATGACAAATAGTTCAAGGTGTTGACTTGGCCTCCAAATTCCCCAGATCTCAATCCGATCGAGCATCTTTGGGATGTGCTGGACAAACAGGTCCGATCCTTGGCCCCACCTCACAACTTGCAGGATTTAAATAAGCTGCTGCTAACGTCGTGGTGCCAGATACCACAGCACACTTTCAGAGGTCTTGTGGAGTCCATGCCTCGACGAATCAGAGCTGATTTGGCAGCACAAGGGGGACACGATGTTAGGCAGGTGGTTTTATTATTATGGCTGATCGGTATAATTGCACAGTCCACATATAGATGAAAGGTAACTTTCTTATACGATAATGAGATGTGATTTTAACCAATCAACATACAAATACACATATTGCAGATCACATTTAATTGTTACATATCAAAGAGGATAAAACATATGGGATCTCTTTATTTATACATTTACCAATGCTTTTTATTAAAAAAAGCATTGTGTTTAGAGGTCCATATCTAAAGAGGTCTGGGCTTATGTGTTGCATTGTATCTCATCAAAATAAGTAGCTGTTGCATCCAAACTAGATCACTTTTGATTCGATGCACACAAGGACACTGAACCCTGCATCCCATAAAAAAAATGCTAGCAAATAGTACAGACAGTTGAGCTCATTGGTTTAGTGGGAGTTGTGTATTGCATTTCACATAATATTTTCATGAGCGAAAAGTCCATTTACACCAGAAGCAACACCGCCTGTGAATGTTGGGGTGTAGAGCATTCATGTCTGTGATTTCTGGTTTTAAAAACCTTATTCATCCGATATTTAAGATTAAAATCTGAAATAATCCTGGATTGTTATAAAGCTGTGTACAGACTTTAGCAGTTCTATTATTTTCTTGCAGCTGTAGTGAAGGCATTAAACAGCATTGTCATCGATTGTTGAGTGAGTAAATTAAGTATATAAGTGACCTACCCATATTTCAGACCTTTAGCTTTAACCAAGAGGCTTGTGTAAAGAAAAAAAAACATTCAAACCCATTTGTAAATTTTAATATTATAGCAAACATTTTAACAAAATATATGTGATCAAAATATATCTGGTATGTGATAAACAGCAATTATATTTATACATTTCTCTTAAATCTAATTTTATATATAGATTTTCCAAAGCAAGTGTAATCAGCCCTGATGATTTGGTTGTTAATTTTAAAACAAGATACTGTAGGAAAAGCTTTACTTAATAAAATTAATCATCACCTAAAATGATAATGTTCTCTATAGTGAAAATAATTTTTAAAATAATGCTAATGGAATTGGTCAGTGTTACCATCTTTGGGTGATGTATATTTCCAGCGTTTGGGTTTTAAGGAGAGTAGGGGAGGGTGTAATAATATTACCACCTGGGCAGTTGGAACTTTGGCAATCGAAAAAAACCTCAACTGGATGGTGGATATTTGGGTGATATTTTGGCAAAAAGAAAATATCGTGAAAATATAGTTATATCAGTATGATATATTTCTGTGTTATCATGATGATATATAGGAAATATCATGGACAGGTAGAAACAAAAAATAATAACCGTGACAATGGGCAGGATTGGTCAGAATTCCTTCAGGAGCAGGGGTTGAGGAAGCCAATGAGCTGCTCTATATGGGCTCGTACATTGCTTCTAGTTCTGTTTATCAGTTGCCCTAACATCAGGTTAGATTAAGTATTCTTGTAATGTTACTCTAAGATCCTAAGAGTAAGATCTAAATTTATATTTACATTTATCCACTTGGCAGACGCTTTTATCCAAAGCGACTTACAAATAACCAAAGCGATATAAGAGTAGATGCATCTAAGAGTAGATGCATCCTTTTAAGGAAGATATGGAATTATATCACTCAAGCTTTCACAATGAACTTGAGATAACTGCTTGATGATCAAGATACCAAATCCCACAGAAGTCCATATCACTCACATTTATCTATGGTATTATTGACAAATTAAGATGAACATGTATTTAGTAGCTCTACCAAAGTGTCCTAATTTTAAAAGTCTATTTTTTATTTATTTATTTTTTTGCTACAGGCTGCACTGGACTTTGTCATTGAAGAAAGACTAAAAGCAAGCATCTCATGTTGGTATATTAAAAAATACATAGAGGAAAATCCACATCATGGATACCAGGTTCACATTGAAGACTAATCTTTTGGACAGCCAAATGAGATCCTATGAAAGGAATCATAGGAGCTGAATCCTGACTGTGCTTCCAGTTTAACTGTGTTCATTGAGGCAGTCCATTTTAAAATGATTGTTGGTTTTTAAATACCTTACAGATACTTCATTTGCAAATGAACGCATAGCTGCAACATCTGTTGGAATATCAACATTGTCTAAAAACTGACCAGATGGACTGAATGAATGAAGCATGGGCAAGGCCTTACTGGCTTTATTTAATGAGAAGAGACTGGCTCCTGCAGAACTACAAACACACACTCAAACCAGAAAACATTTAACAAAATTATCACTAAAACACCTGATCTTTGGAAACATCACGAACATGTCATTTTTATATATGTATTTGCACATATGACTAGATCAGGAAGCTCCGTGCCACATTGGAGATGGAATGAGTTATTGATTTTTATCTTATCCATTATCTTTACATTTTAATAAAGATTAAAATCTGAAATAATCCTGGATTTTTATAAAGCTGTGTACAGACTTTAACAGTTCTATTATTTTCTTGCAGCTGTAGTGAAGGCATTAAACAGCATTGTCATAGATAGTTGAACGAGTAAATTAAGTATATAAGTGACCTACCCATATTTCAGACCTTTAGCTTTAACCAAGAGGCTTGTATAAAAGGAAAAAAACATTCAAACCCATGTGTAAATTTTAATATTATAGCAAACATTTTAACAAAATATATGTGATCAAAATATATCTGGTATGTGATAAACAGCAATTATATTTATACATTTCTCTTAAATCTAATTTTATATATAGATTTGCCAAAGCAAGTGTGATCAGCCCTGCTGATTTGGTTGTTAATTTTAAAACAAGATACTGTAGGCAGAGCTTTGTATTTTGATAAAATAAATCATCACCTATAATGATAATGTTCCTTATAGTGAAAATAATGCTAATGGAATTTGTCAGTGTCACCACCTTTGGGTGATGTATATAAAGGTATATATTCTCATTCTTACACTGTAAAACCGGATAAGTTCACTTAGAAAATTTGAGGAAACTAATTACCTCAACATTTTTAAGTTGATAAATCAATTTCTTTAAGCCAAATACACTTAAATATAACAAAAAAATTTTACTCAAACTTGTTATATTTAAGTGTATTTGGCTTAAAGAAATTAAATTAACTTATCCGGTTTTATAGTGTACATTGTAATATAGAAATCCAATTCAAAGGCATTTAAAACCCTTATGGGCTCTTTGGTTGTACCACAGAAGGAACCATTTCCCTATCCAAAACAGTTCCAAGTGAAACTCGTTTAGGAAGCTAAGGGTACTTATTTATCCAATGAACTTTTATTTTTATTTTTATACTAATAGTGTATGTAATAAACCCACTCTATCAATATTCCAATAAAATTCCACTAATGCAAACTAAGTACCAGGCCCTCTCCTGGCTCTTGCCCGCCGAATCCACTGTCCTCTACCCGCGGCCCTCATTGTTGTCTGAGTCGGCACTCTCGCAGGTGGACGCTGTGGTGCCTTCCACAACCAGGCTTTAGGTATTTTCCCTGACTGTAGCTCATCCACAAAGTCCTCTACTTTGTCAAATTTACTGGTGAGTTTGGCCAGGCTGTCCTTCAGAGTGTTGAATTGCTTGTAGAGGTCATCTACTGCCTCAGACAGAGACTTGATCCTGTGAACATTATATAACAGACGTACAGAAAAGATGTTTGGGATTCATAATCTTAATGATTTCCCAGCAAGTGTTTCCATGTATGAGGTAATGGAAGTCAAGTCATGGCACAGTGGGGGTTTTTTAATAGGAACTGACTCAATGCCGGTGGTAGCTATGCCAGAAATGAACAACTTTACACATGTCTGCAACAAGTAATGAAATTGCATTTGGTAAGTGAGGTAGTAAGATTAAATTATTGTTATTCAAAACAGCACACGCACACAGTTTACAAGTAATTGTTTTTGCAGAAGTCATGGCTCAGATAGGCCGTGTCTGTGGTAAAGTAATCTATAAAAATGACTCAACATGAGAAAGTCTAGGCAGGATTTCACTTAATAAACACAATTATCAAGTGGCTCTTAGAACACCATGTTTCTGTTTCTCTTCTTGACTGGTTAACTTGCTTTTCAATGATATTCTGTTATTAATCACACAGGTAGATATTGAACTGCTATTGTATTACTGCCTGTCACACCTCATCCAGTGCCCATAGGATTACCCTGCTCATCCTTGTGTCTTGCCAATGCAACAAAAGTCATACAGGCCTCCCCAGTGGCTAAAGCTGTAGTGAGCCCGACTGGTACCATTAATGCATGTTCAGTGCCACTGGTTCCATATGGTTTCCTCCTGTTACACCTTGGATACTGTAGGTCAGCTGCAGGGTCATCAGTCGGGTACCACCGTAAACAGTGTTTTGTTCCTTTAACAATAGAACGGCTCCTGGTGGAGGAGCAGTGGCAGGGACGTCTCACTGCAACCCCCTGCAACTAGACCTCGGGTAGGTGTTACTACCCCCAACACTTCTACTCACCCAGAGCTAAAAACGGCCCCTTTCTGGCTCTTCAGCCAGGCATTTCAATAAATAAATGTAATAAATATGCATTCTGCACAGCCATTCACTCACCTCACATATTCAGGTAAGACTGAAGCATGGTTATTGACCAGCAGATCCTTCACCTGGTACATGATGGCATATTTCCAGTTGTCCAGCACTTGGGTCAGGTTTGAGCAGCTTTTACCATTTGTTTTTTCTATGAGGTATGCAGTTGTACAAAACATATACAAATTATGTCAAATACATGCTTTGAGTGGTATGTGCCCATATAGTGGGCAGGAGCTCAGTGGTGGAGTCAATGAACCACATTTGGTCCTTTAGGAAACGCCTTTGGTTTTTATATGTAACCCATATGGAGATAAAAAGCTATACAGTACATGTTTGCAAATTATTATTTTTTTTACTGAGTAGTTTTAAAAAACATCCCAAAAATAAAACACTGGGAGCATCAGATATATTATAGCCAACATTTTTCTGCAATGATGCAGAACAAGCATTAGAGAACAACACAGGAAAACGATAATGTAATTTCAGCCGTGAATCCATGATTATTCTGCTGAACTGTTGAATTCTGTAAAGAAAACTGTTACCTCTGTGCTCCCATGTTTCTTGAGTGCTCTTCTTCTGAGCCACGCATAAAGAGATGAGCACCAGCAGGATCAGATCCCTCTTCAATCTCATCGTCCTTAGCAGCACAACACTGATGTCATTTAAACTGTAATCCTTTGATATTCATCCACTACAAACATTATAACATATCACCCTCAACTTCCCCAGTTCATCTGCTCATCTGAGTTCATTCAACAATAGCATATGTTTCACACGTTCCCCGGAAAAAAATATTCCCGGACACAACAATGTTAGGCGGAGTCTGGCGTAGGAGTTTAGCGTTATATTGTAACCACATATCTGTATGTAATTAACGTGCATTGCACAACATAAATCAAGGCTGTTTTCTAACATAAAGATCATGCATTGAGTCATTAAGAAAACTACAGATCAGATGTATCATTGTCTAATAGTGTCAAGCCTACATGTGCTCCTCTCAGTGACCTCACTGCACATGTGATAAGCATTTGACAAAAAATAAATATATATTCTGAAATTAAATGTTATGATAATACTAGAAGCAAACAATTACATCATAGTCAAATACCTTTAGAGTGATGACTGTGCTCTTGTGGTCAATAATATCCAAGGCTTAGATTAATACCATTGTGTGGGCTGACAATGAAGCAACATGTCCAGAGTTGCTCTCTTATATCAGCATCCAAAGCCCAAAAGCCATCCCTCAACCTGCTCACGCCTCCAGAAGAGCACAGAAACAGAAAGAGAGAGAGAGAGAGAGAGTACTTTTATACACTAACTAACTTACTCACAGTGTTTAACGGCACATTTGTTTACCTATATAGGTATTTCCTTTCTCTTTTTCTTTGTAGATGTTACACATAGCATGTGTTAGTAGCGTTTGCCTAGCAAACATAATTTGCTACATATCTCATATCTGGCTTTACATTGCTCCCTAACAGCTCCAGGGTCCCTGTTTCGACCCTGAGCTCAGGTTACTGTCTCTGTGGATTTTTTATGCTCTCCCTCTGTCCACACGACTTTACCCTTCAGCAAAAAAAGAAAGAAAAATGGAGGATATAATTGATCTTTTATCTGGGTATGTCTAAAAACCAATCGAATCCAAAGTAGGAGTCAGATCACAGCTAGAATAGTCATCACAGACAAAGTATAATAATTTCCAGAAACAAAAGACCAACTCTACATTCCAGTACTGTTTTAATGCCTTCCCCTCATACAGTAGGAAAAATGTACATCAGGTGGATTTTTCCCTTGGCAGCACACATAATGTAATTAAATTAAATAGGTTCCTTGATAATATGTATGTCTTTGATCAACAGTCATAACACCTTGCAACTAGCTAGTTGTCTTGCTACATGTCTAGCAAATGACTTTTTTTGTATTTATTTAGGACAGGTGCTGTATTTTGAGTCAATTCTGCACCTAAAATGACTTAAAGCCTCCAAGGAGTCATAAAACAAGTTTGCCAAATAAGGGATTCGACAGGTAAGATCAGCAGTGGTATGGTTGGAACAGGAGCTGAAGAAGATTCTGTGGTATTAAGAAAGTAGCTTCACCCCATTCTCACAACAAAAGTGATCCCTATCCCACCCACAGACATGTTCTGTTGCGCTCACTCAAATCCAGAGGTACCAGTTAAGAATCGGTCCTGGTAGAGGTCATGCTCAGCTCCAGTAGAGAAACACTTCATGTAAGGGCATCATTCCAGCACTGCATTCCTGCATCTGAATGTAATGGTCTGTGGAACATCTGGGCCTTGTAGTGAGCCCAAGCAGCCTGGAACAGGAAAGATGACAGTGGAAGACCTGGAAATCTGTAACTGACCCATTTCATAAAAACCTAATCTGAATATTTTATTTATGCTGCCAGTGTAAAAATGATAATTGATATTACTGTCTGTCCAGACTGCGACCCTGAAAAGAAGTAAGCGGTAGAAGATGGATGGATGTCTGTTTAGAATGAAAAGTTCCTGAGAGAGAACGTGTCTAAAGGCAATGTGATAGAGCAGAAGAGTTGTGTGTTAACTATATTAATTTTTATATCCATATTAGACCATCTGAAGTAAAGTGTTATTTTCTTTAGGGTTTCTACTCTACTCAATTCATTTGACGCTGTTCGGAGAACTCAACAGAAACAGAAGATGTTATGTAAATGTAAATGTATACATTACTTCCCAAATTATGCCTGACACATTCTATTTTGACCAAGCCTAATTATGGCAAACTAATAATGTAGAACGAACAAGTTGTTCTGTTAAACAGGAGTGTTGACATAATGGATTAATTTAATGACCTCTTTTAATATTGTTTTAAAGAGTGAAACCAAAATAGAAACCAGTGTTTTGTTATGAAACAACTTTCTTGTTCTCATGCAGATGTACACTTCTGTGCTTGAATTACGTAATGATAATATTGTGAACGTGTGGTGAGACTGTTCTGGATAATGTTCTCAAAGGAGTTGGATTTGGAGGAAGGCTGGAGTGTGGAAACAAATAAAAGCTTATAGTACTATATTGGAAAGGGATCAGATTTTGGTCTTTTTTTTTTAAAGAAAAGAAAAACAAGGATTAAATTTGACTACCAATTCACCGGAAAGAGAAATAAAACATAGCTTTAGACTTGACAGTGTCAGATAAATACACACTAAGAGATACACTGTGCTAGCACTCAAAAGGGGTACTGTCATGGATCACTACCCAACTGCCTGCACAATTCAACTCAACATCTAATAGACTACCCTTGGGTTTTAGTCACATTCTTCTTTTTGGTGCCAGATTTTTACTGTAGCTTCTTAAATAACTAGAGGTGAAAGATACCTTCTTTCATCTTACTTTAGTCTCAATTTACATCTTGTTTCATCAGGAGTAATACACTCTTTAGGGAGGATATCAGCATAAATGAAAATATTAATGAAATACAGACACAAGAACACTGATGTAGTCACTATCCCCTATTTGTCCTCAAAATGGCAGCTATATACAGGGTGACATCACTTGCAGGGATAGAACAAAGCCAGAAACTCTAGTGATGAAGTCATCCATCTTCTTTGGGCTTGTGTTTACACAGTGCCATGTTTTCTAGCATCGACCAGTTCTTACTATGCCTAGTTTTACTTAGTTATTTGCTTTAAGCTTATGTTTACCTCACCCCCCTTGTGTCCCTCACGTAATTTTATTCAGTTCCACATAGAGTTTAGTTCAACATAGCAATGTTTACTTCTTGTAAGTGAATCCTCGCTCACTAGCGTCTACACATGATTTGAGCTGATTCTCGTCACAGGTGCAAATACACAATAGTTGGCCAAGATATGAATTATAAAACGTCAAAAAAGAGTGACTCACAGTAACGAGATCAGTACGGTTACAAGTCAGGCAGTCACTATTCTCATCACTATTCACCACAGCATTCAGCAAGTAAGAGCACAGAAAAAGAGCCCAACTAGACGTACACATGCATACACACTGAAAGTACCAATGGGGTTTTTAGCAGTGAGCACCAAAACACCCATGATATCTCAGTAAATCACACTGTGTTCAGTTGTATAAATGTTGCAGTGATAGCAGTACAAAAACAAAACATAAAATATGTGCTTATACTCATGTACCACCCCCAAGTCTAGTGTTCCTCTACTGCTTTTGTGCAAGCCAAGTCTACTGTCTTGAACTGATAGACAAATTGTGCTTATACACACGTAATCATTCCAAGTTATGGAAAATGATTTTGGTAGCCATGCTTCCAGCAGAGATTTCAGATAATGCAGTCTGACAGCTATTAAACTAAATTTCAGTGGAATTTTCTGATCACAGCATTTCATCATTCCCATGAAAAATAGACAAGGCTTATAAAGAAAGCCGTATCTGTTTATATTTATAAATAAAAATAAAAATACAGTATACAATGACCATGTTTCAACTTTCTCAGTTGAGTCTGTTTTTTTTTTCTATTTAATGTGTTTAATTTATCCAATTGTATTTTATTTAGACTTTTATTTAGACATTCCTAATATTACAATCATTGTTTCAACTGATCGCATCGGTGCCTCCCCCATGTATTCAGTGAAGTTTTCTCACTTGACATTACATTATTTTAATACATATTTTAGTTTCAGGCTTAGTCTCAGTAGACATTAGTCACATTTCCTATTAAAGCCAGAAGTGCAGCTATTTGTAGACCAAAGTCTGATCATTTTCATAAACCACTTTCACTGCATCATCTTTCTCATCAAGTCTACATGTGTCCACTAACACAGAAAACGAATAATCAGAAATTATCAGACTGAACTAATCACAAGCAGGGTCTGTGAGAGTTAGCGTCATGGAATGGCCCACTGGCAAAATTCCCCAACTTCCTGACTGCCAGTCCTGCTCTTTCCTGTTTATGTTCCTGAGTATTTTGTGTATTAGATCTGCCTTTTATTCTCTGGCCTGTCCTTTAGCTATCTAACTAAGTGAATGTCTCTCAATCATAATTGATCTTTCAAAGCAGCCTACAGGGTACACATGAGGACGGACAAATCTTCTTGTATATTGAATTTATAGAGCAAGCAGCACATGTTCTAGCATCTTCAGGCAACGTCACCCAAGAAAAAAGTTCTGAAAGCAACTAAACGCTTTAACATTTCAACTGCTATTGTAGTTAAGTTCTGATTTTTTCCCCCTGATTAACAGTCTCCTGCCGCCTGTTCCAGAGAGAGGAGAGCTTTGGATGATGAATAGTCAAGCAGAGTGCCAAGACTGTTTCTAATATCTTGCCAGGGGTTTGGTTCCAGATTCATGCGATATTCTGACCCTTCGCAAGCCCAGGTTCAGTATTGGTTCCACTCTAAAGTCCATTGGTTGGGCCAGGATTTTTCCACAGCCCAGTCTAACCTGGACTTTGGGAAAGAATAACAGAAACCATTGTTATTGACCTAATTAAGAAGGGATTGCAGGCTCACATTCTCTGTTTGTTGTTTTTTTCATCCTTAATTTGATGTGTTTGAATCTTAGCACTGAATAGAAGACATAGAGATGCTCTAGCAAATAGAGAAGTTTAATTTCAGCAGCATATGTTTGCCACATCTTTTTTGATAATCAGAAAAAAAGAATTCAGGCTGCATCTCATCACTAGTCACAGTAATTGTTTACATGTTGGAGGCGTTTGAAGTTTTGCCGCTTTTTGCTCAGATGATCATTCAAAAAAATTGGCAAGATGTTCTTGTGACAGACATTTGCACTTTCAGTTAGCATGGATCCACAACATGGCTGCAAATTGCTAATGTAACATTCAATGTGCGGTTTTTAAGAAGCTTTTATAATACAGTGGAGCATGTAAAATGTATAAGTATATGTTCAAGATACAATAGTAGAGTCAGCAGTAGAAAATGCATACAGAGAATTATGTACAAAAAGTACAGAGTATGGCTGCTGAAAAAGAGCGCATGCAAGTGAAAGATAGATGTGGAAAGGATTTTGGATTAAGTGCCAGAATAATACTGAAAAGCTCTATAAATTATCTTGAGACACTCAATTTTCCAGAACTCCAAAACAAAAAGCAGAGATCCACATGCAGGTTAATAATTACAATAATAACTGCTAAATCAATTATCTGCTGTTCATACTATCCATCTTTCTTTGGCTTAAGACTTTCATATGTGTATCCATATGTGCAAATATATTTATATCTGATCTGTCACCAATATTTTGACTGCTTCTTCAATTTTTTTGTTATTTCAGGTGGTGTCTCAGTGAATTAAAAGTAGGGTGATATGGTGAAATTTTAGCCCCCACTTAGATACATTCAGCAGCTTCATTCAGTTTAATTTAAGTGAATGACAGAATAACATAGGGTACATTTCCACACAAGGGCCAAATAAAATGCACAATCTGCCATACAACCAATTCCAAATGACAAACTACAAAAGCTACAAAAACTGGGCCTAATCAAATGAAAATATTTTTTTGGGCCATTTGAGAGAACCTAATAAAATAGGACCATTTTAAGGATTCTTTGGATAGTTAAAGAGTTGTCACTTCTTAACAGGAACTGATTGGAACTCTCTCTGAAAAGACGTTATGTTTCTTCACTCAGGTACAATCCAAAAAAAAAAAATTATTTAATTTGATTTTAGATTTATTCCTTTACCAGTTATGAGTTTCTGTAGTCAATGCATGGGCATTCCTTATCCGTGAATGATAAGGGATTAATAAATCCCTAATAAATTTGCCTAATAAAATTCCCTAATTTGCTTAATAAATCGTTTTTAGCTAAATGTGTCAATCTGGGGGTTCATTAACATTGTGTTTTGATAAAACTGTGATGTTTGATATCCCAAACCCCTTTGCACTTATGGCATCTCTTGTAGCTATGTATATTCTCACCAGGATACCTTAAGACTAGCACTTCCCAAAAACAATTTATGCATAAAACTCATATGATCAGTGCATAATCCTACCTGGATACAATAAAATTACTTCTTCTAAGAACTGCTGCTGTAATCATAAAAACAGTCCTGTGATCATCTTGAGACTCCTATTCACGTTGTGTACATATTAAACATCCTTTCACACACTTTTTTTGCCCCTCTGCATAATTGTATACAATATAGTGATCCCAACAACCCCACTATCCAGTGTCACCTAGAAGAGACTGGGTTTTCTTTTGATACATGTTTATGTCATGGTTTCTTCCTCATGTCATCTCATTGTAAAGTGTAAAGCGTTTTGTACAACCACTGAGGTTAAAAGGAGCTATATACACAAAAGTGAGTACACACCTCACATTTTTGTAAATATTTGATTATATCTTTTAATGTGACTACACTGAAGAAATCACACTTTGCTACAATGTAAAGTAGTGAGTGTGTTGAGTTATTTTGGAGACAGCAAATTTACACTGTTACACAAGCTGCACACTCACTACTTTACATTGTAGCAAAGTGTCATTTCTTCAGTGCTGTCACATGAAAAGATATGATCAAATATTTACAAAAATGTGAGGGGTGTACTCACTTTTATGAGATACTGACCATTTACACACATCAAAATTTTTAGATGGTTAAGGGTTCTTGCTTCCAAATGTGTGAAAGACAGCCACTGTTGCAGAGTTGTACATAACATTTTAGGGGTTCCCACAAACAAATTGAAGAACGATTTAGGTCAGGACACTAGATGGGACCTTTTTTTTAACAGTTTAACCCTATCTCTTTCTTCAAAAAGGTTCTTTTATATACTAATCTTTCTTTTGCGTATTTTAAATGGTAGTTTACATTTGTGTTAAGGTATTAATTAAATTCAGTAAAATTTTATTTGTATTGTGCTTTTAACAATGGACATTGTCTCAAAGCAGCTTTACAGAAACATATAAACACAGGATACAGATTTTAAGTGTGTGAATTTATCCCTATTGAGCAAGCCGGTGGTGAGGGTAGTGAGGAAAAACTCTGTAAAATGATATGAGGAAGAAACCATGAGAGGAACCAGACTCAGAAGGGAACCCATCCTCATCTGGGTAACAACGGATTGTGTGAAAGTAAAGAGAAGTTCATTAGGGTTTTTACATGAAGTCTTTGTTGAACTAGTCCACTTTTCACTAAAGGAGACTTGAATGCAAAATTGTATGTGATAATTGTGGTCCTAAGTTCATAGCAGCAACCGTAGTCCCAACAACCACAGTGAGAATGTCCATGTGGAATTGAGGTCCAAAGCCATTTCATGATCATTACATGATAAAGCGGTACCATCCTAAGCAATCTCCAGGTTATAGCCACCAGTTGATGAGAGCTCCATCCAGAGGTAGGGCATCCGGATGGATCAGGCAGATCTGGAGTAAAGAAAGAGTCAGGATCACTGGCATCTCCATAAAATCATGTGTGACTTGAGAGAGGGAGAGGGAGGTAAAGAGAGGGAGAGATTATTAGGTATGCTTACTATCCTGTGATGTATAAGACTGTGTACTTTGCGTAAAAGAAAGTCTACTCATGGTAAGCTTGAGTAAACAAATATGTTTCAGCCTAGACTTAAAGACTGAGAATGTGTCTGAGTCCCAAACACTAAATGGAAGGCTGTTTCATAACTGTGGGGCTTTGTAAGAGAAAGCTCTTCATCCCCCTGCTGTAGCCTTCACTACACACACACACACACACACACACACATACACATACACATACACATATAATATATATATATATATATATATATATATATATATATATATATATATATATATATATGTATGTATGTATGTATGAAAGCCGGTGATCAGTGAGTGATGTGATATATATATATCACATCACTCACTGATAAATCACTCACTGATAAATCACTCACTGATTCCCTTTTCAGGCTCAAGGTTTCTTCCTCATGTTGTCTCTGGGAGTTAGTTTTGGTTCAAATTTTTCACCCATCTGTGGTACTTTTTTCTCTGTCATCCACTAGATGGCATGTCAGAGAAAAAACTGTGTACTGTACCAGCTGTATATGGTTAAAATGACAATAAAAGTGGGAAAAAAAGTTTCATTAAAACTAACATGCATTATATAATTGTGAAAGGAATATAAACACTGGATGTACTGTGAAACACTGACCTTAAACCACTGAATTCAACTAATCTGATAAGTTAATCAAATAGATTGAGAGGTTTCAAACTGGTCTGGGACAGAGTACTCAGAAGGAAAATTTGTTCAGGTTAATATATACTGGAGCTATCCTCTTTAAAATGTGCGCAGTGCAAATCCACAGCCAAGACCTGGATTCCTCTGGACAGCCTGCCTCTCTGGACATGTAGCCAAAGTAAAGGGCCCAGTTGCAGATGTATATGATGATTGAATGATATTCTGTAAATATTGTGCTGCTTGGTGTTTGTGAATGCTGTTACATTAATCAAGATCATTATCAAACACCATCATAGTTGTTATTGTTGTTATAGTTATTAGAAAGGTATTAAAAACCTAATTAAATGAGTTTTATGGAAGACCCTGTACGTAATATGATACAAAATATTTCCAGTACATGTTCTAACTGGTTTGACTTCTGTGGGTGAAAGGTTTAGGAATAAAAGCTCCACTGGCACAAGTAAATGAATATGATTGCACACATTTGTCTAACGTGCCTGGTAGTTGAAAAATGCTCATAAAAATAATTTCATAGAGAGGTCTGTGGAATTTCTTCCTTTTTTATAGGACGTCTTGGCTGCAAGAAAGTTGGAGCCTTAGAAGTTATGGAGTGAGACTTATTAAATGCAGATTGTTTCATTACATATTACGAGAACTGACCGCTATGGAATGAAATGAGAACAATCAAGAGATGTGATATGATTCATAAAGAATTAAATTAAGTAATAAGCTTATTATATTTGCTTATACCAAAGCACTGTTTAATGGGGCAGGGTGGCTGTGGCGCAGTTGGTAGAGTGGGTTGTCCACTAATCGTTGGCGGTTCGATTCCCGGCCCGGGTGACTCCACATGCCGAAGTGTCCTTGGGCAAGACACTGAACCCCAAGTTGCTCCCGATGGCAACCTAGCACCTTGCATAGCAGCTCTGCTACCATTGGTGTGTGAGTGTGTGTGAATGGGTGAATGAGACACAGTGTAAAGCGCTTTGGATAAAAGCACTATATAAGTGCACATTTAATGCCGATTTTTGATTAATGTTCTGTACCAGCAGATCTCACAGTAGCTAAAGCTGCAAGGTTTCTATTTATCTGCTCATTCTAATACATTATTGTTTTTATAGTAACAACTGACACAGGGACTTGTATGGCTGGCACTGCACATAAACTGAGTGTGAACGTGTACTTATTGATTTAGTGAAGCTTTCTATTAAGAGACACACATTTATGATTATGATTTGTTGACTTGTGTTGGTTACATAATGCATTACTACCTTATAGAATAGTTTGCTTACATTCAGGTACATACAGCTTAAGCATGGATTTTGCATAAATTAGTGTCATGGTGTTCTCTTTGAAAGGGAACTCAACAGTGCTTGAGCTTCACGCTGTGGGAAGCGCCATCGCGCGTGACCAGTATATGACTCTTGTGTAACATCATGCATATTTATAGCCCTGCTGTGATCAGATGATGTGGCAATTAAGGGCGTCGCATGATATAAAAATGGCACCTGTGAACAGTGCTGTCAGCCTTATTATCTTCAGCAAGAATACATGTCTTAATTTCTGTGTGACATGTCTAGGGATGGAGCACACCAGGGCAGCCTCGAGAGGTCTAATTGTGCACATTACAATTATGCAGCTCTGAAGGGAGTTGGGTTTCAGAACCTCACGGATCTGGGCTGGCTGGCTGCCTTGGCAGCAGTTCTGGGGATCTCATATGGATCTGGTAGAGGATCTTGCATCGCGACTCTTCCTTCCTGGAAAACCAAAAAAAAAAAAAACTCTCTCTGACTCCGAGGAACCAGAAGGTTTGTGATGATAGACCTAAAAGATGCATATTTCCACATAGAAATATCGCCCCATCACAGGAAATTCCTGAGGTTCACATTCTTCCCTTTGAGCTAGCTTTATCCGCTCACACCTTCACAAAGTGCATGGATGCCATTCTGGCTCCCTTTCATCTCCAAGGCATCCATATACTAAACTACCTGGACGACTGGATAATTCTAGCACGATCTAGGGAACTGGCAGTTCAACATCGATATGTTATTCTTACCCACATGAAGAGTTTTGGGCTCAGCTTGAACCTCACGAAAGGTGCAGAGGACAACTTTTCTAGGGGTTGTATGGGATTCTACTACAATAAGGGCGTTTATTCCCAACATGCGCAGGATCAATCCTATCAACATTGAGCAAGATAAAGCTGTATATGAGCATCCCCTACAGTCTCTATGAGAGCAGCAGCCAATTTCATACCGTTGGGCCTATTGCACGAGACCGTTTAAGTGGTGACTCAAAAGTCAAGGGTATCCTCCGATGACGCAACCTCTGAGAGTAATCAGTGTGGTCGATGCCTATGTGCTCTGAGAATTTGGAGGTGTTTCTAGCCTCAGGTCACACTCTAGGGGCATCTCCTTATAGTAAGACAGTAATGACAGATCTCTCTAATGACAGCCTCTCTCACAGGCCAGGTTGCAGTCTTAGACAGCTGTCCAGCTCACAGTCTCTGGAGAAGCCCACATCTGGAGTGGCATATAAATTGCCTAGAGATGCAGGCTGTATTTCTAGCACTGAAATTCTTTCTTCCTCAGTGAAGAGGTCACCATTTGTTAGTTGTGACAGACAACACAGCGGTGATCTCATATAACAAAAATCAGGGTGGGTTATGTTCACACCCCTTGTTCAGGCAGGCACAACTAATTCTTCTCTACTTAGGGAAACTTAGAACTAATGGACAGTTTTTGTCAGTGAGTACAATGTACATTTTGGCAACCGAAATGTGGGGGAAGACATCCTGTCAAGGCAGGGGCTGAGGCTGGGTATAAGAGTCTTCATCCACAAGTGGTGGAGTCCATATGGAGGAGGTTCAGCCAAGCAGAAGTGGATGTGCTAGTCTCTGAGTAGACAACACACTGCCCACTGTGGTTTGCCCTCACTCCTCCCACACCATTGGGGCTGGACACCATGGTGGACACGTAGCCGAGGACATGTCTGTATGCTTTTCCCCGATCCCTCTGATCCAACAAGTTCTAGCGAGAGTTTGCCAAGACCGTCTACCTCTGCTGCTAGTAGCACCTTATTGGCCAGCTCAAATATGGTTCTCAGAGATAATATCCGTGCTAGACAGTACTCCTTGGGAGATTCCCATCTGCAGGGCTCTACTCTTGGCCGGAACTATGGAAACTGTAGGACTAGCCCATGAGGGGCACAAGCTCATAGATTCTGGTTTGGCAACTTATGTTGTAGATACCATGTTGAATGCTAGAGCAACATCCATGAGGAAATTGTATGTGCTCAAGTGGCAACTGTTTGTGTTGTACTGTGAGGAGCAACCCATCTAGACCTGGGGTGGCTGTGGCTCAGGTGGTATAGTGGGTTGTCCACTAATCGTAGGGTTGGCGGTTTGATTCCCGGCCCACATGACTCCACGTACCGAAGTGTCCTTGGGCAAGACACTGAACCCCAAGTTGCTCCCGATAGCAAGTTAGCGCCTTGCATGGCAGCTCTGCTACCATTGGTGTGTGTGTGTGAAAGCGCTTTGGATAAAAGTGCTATATAAGTGTACCATTTACCCAGTAAACTTGCAATAGCTACAGTCCTGGAGTTCTTAAAGGAACATTTCTCAGCAAGGTTGGCTTCTTCTACATTTAGGGTCTATGTTGCCACCATTTTGGCCAGCCATGCCCCTATTGATGGAGCCTCTGTTGGGCAGCATCCTCTAACATCGAGGTTTATACATGGAGTTAGGTCGCTGAGGCCCATCTGCAGATCACATATACCTTCCTGGGACCTTTCTGTGGTCCTGGAAGGTCTGTTGCGTGCCCCATTTGAGACCTTAGAGTCAGCCTCAAAGAAGTTTCTGACTCTAAAGATAGTTCTTCTGCTGGCCCTGACATCTCTCAAGTGAGTAGGAGATCTACAAGTTCTCTCTGTTGCCCTTCCTGCCTTGACTTTGCCCCTAGATAAGCCAAGGCTTTCCTATTTCCTAGGCCGGATTATATTCCAAAAGTGCCTAGGTCGGCAGCCCAGCCAGTAGTGTTGCAGGCTTCCTGCCCACCTTCGTCCCTCATACCGGAACAAGAGAAATTGCACGTACTGTGCCCAGTAAGGGCTCTCTGTACTTATGTCCAATGCTCTAGCCAGTGGCGTAAGTCGGAGCTGCTGCTGGTCTGATTGGCGGTGACAGTAGATGTGATGTTGTGTCAAAGCAGTGCATCTCCAATTGGATAGTGGAATATTGCTTATCTCTATTGCTTATGAGGTGCGTGGTCTTGCAATGCCTCTGGGCTTAAGGGCTCATTCCACTAAGTGGGTCACCTCCTCAAACGCTTTGTCCAAAAGAGTACCCTTACATGATGTGTGTGCTGCCACGGGGTGGTCTATGCCACATACGTTCATTTGGTATTACAGACTGCATATACATTCCACTCCTGGCTTGAGTGTTTTGCAGTGTCCCTCGGGCTTGGATCTTTTGAACAGGCTATGCCGTCAGTACGACAAAGTGGGTATTCTCATTCCCACAGCGTGAAGCTCATGCAACGTTGAGTTCCCTTTGAAAGGGAACTAGTCTGAGCTATGCATGTAACCCTGTTCCCTGAGAAGGGAACAAGACATTGCATAGCTTTGTCATATTGGGCATGCCTGTGAATTGCGTCTTCGCTTCAGATAATCGAGACTGACAGCATGGTTCACAGGTTCTGTTTTTATATCACATGATGTGTTTATTTGCCATGCCGCCTGATCACGGCAGGCAAATAAATAGGCATGATGTTACAGAAGCTTTAGATACCAGTGATTCACAAAGGCGCTTCCCATAGCATGAAGCTCACACAACATCTCATTCCCTTCTCAGGGAACAGGGTTACATCCATAAACCAGACAGTTTATACAATGTGATAGCTGGGATTTTGGTTTTCATTTTGACTTTGTGACCACATATACAATATGTAGTGTAAACAACCTTTCATTGATTCTAGCTAGAGGTTTTCTTTTCGACTGTATGAATGTCTATGTTTTGTATTAAAGCCACAGCTGATTCTACAGCATACAGATGAGCGAGAAACATTTTGTAAGAAATTCTAGCTACCGAGATTCCTCCAGATTTTACAAGTGCCAGATTTACTGGTGCACCTTTGTAGTTTATTCTTATCTGAAATATTACTCTTTGCTATTGCCAATACAATTTGTCAAGTTGGATCTGGTTTTGAGTATTATTAGAAACAGTGATGAAATGTAGAAGCCTCCTTGGGTCAGTCGACATATTTAAAGGATTATTAGATTAGTTTTTGCATTACTTATATCCCCCAAATCCTGTGGGTTGTAAAGCCAAGATTTCACTGTATCTCCAGGTTTTCACACTAACAAAAATAGATAACGCCATTCTGTCATATTCCTTTTCTGAAAAGATCTTTCTCTTGCCTATTGAGCTCTACTGAATATCACATCACCTAATTTATGTATCAGCTGCTCCATGACTGAGCAAAGAAGCAAGATCTCATTCATACACACATTCTTTCTCTAATCCCAGCACCGTGACTTTCACATGATGCAGGAATAATCAAGATCACAGCTATGCTCTTTTACATAGCTGCTCTCTCACAAGCACTCTCTTTATCTCTGCCTTTTTTCTTGCTTCTTTAGGATAGGCCAGCATGCAACTGAACACAGAGTGTCCTATACTAGTAATTTGAGATGAGCTCCTTTTGGCTTTCAAGAAGGATTCCTTTTTTCTGGAAGCCGATTTCAAAAATGCAAGATGATGTGACCAAACCACTCATATCAAAGGTAACCTCAGTCACTTTCTACCTCAGTTAGGTTTACTAGTACAGCTTAAATCTCACATTTTTGTCAATGAAGATCAACAGATGTTCCTTTGATGTCATTTTTTATTGAGTTTTAAGCAAAACAGTTCAAAAAATGTGTTTTAAATACCAAATAAATCTTCATCTCAGGTGTGTGTGTATGTGTATACACATGACTGTGTGACCATTTTAGTGCAAATAGTGACAAAAATCATCTTGTTGTTTCTTGTTTTCAGTAAGAAGTCATTTATTACTATTTATATTTCGCATTTGTTCAGAATAGACCTGAACATGACTTCTGTCATATTAATTTGATTTTCTCCCATTATAAAGTTAAATAAATCATTTTAACATTATTATACTTTAGGTTAAAAATAAAAACAAGCCATTCTGAACCAAAACAGTGCATTAAGATTAATCTAAAAGTGATCTTTGTCATGTTTTAAGGTGCTAAAATCAATAGGATGAAGCAATTATTTAAGATTTTACAACCATCTCCTAGGTAACCACTAGGAATGGCGTTCAATACCAGGGCACAGACATCAACACAGAGAGCCAAACCGATTTCAGCTCATCAAGCCATGACACGCAAACCATACCGTCACCATGGACCTTTTCACAGACCCACGATTCCTCTGATCTGACCGGATTTCTGCTGAAATATGTGCTCTTCACTAGCAACCTTCTTTTCTCTGGGCTGGGCCTGGCCACCTTAGGACTCGGGTTCTGGGGTCTTGTAAACAAGGAATCCTTTGCTCAGGAGAAGCTGGATGGCCTTGGCACTGATCCCATGCTGCTCTTTGTTTTTCTGGGCTTGCTGCTTTCGTTGCTTTGTCTGATAGGCTGTGTGGGAGCACTGAGGGAGAACCACTGCCTGCTGCGTATTTTCTCATCAATGCTGCTAATTCTTGTAGCTGCCCAGGTCCTGGTGGCCATTGTGGCCTATAGCCTGCAGGACTGGATAACTGAGCTGCTGCGCTCAGCCATGCTGACAGCCATGATGCGCTACCAGGATGACCTGGATCTGAGGTTTATTACAGATGAGATCCAGACTGGGCTGCAGTGCTGTGGGGTGGATAACTATCGAGACTGGGAAGTCAATCAGTGAGTGACAAGACAAGAAATGATTAAAAGCAGAGACACATTAGAAGACCAATTACTACTACTACTATTACTACTACTACTACTACTACTACTACTACTAATAATAATAATAATAATAATAATAGTAATAATAATAATACATTTTAAGACGGTACAAAAGAGGTGAATAGCAAGCACTGCTACAATAGAATCATATAACCTCCTGCCATTATGAGTGCCTCATTATACACCTTGCACTACACTTGCTGTTGTTTGAACTGAATGATCAGAATCAGACCTCTAAAAGCCACAAATCACCTCCCTCTCTGAAAGTTATTACCCGTTCTGTTACAGGTACTTTAATTGCTCATCTCCAGGCATGCAGGCATGCGGCGTGCCTCCTTCATGCTGTGTGGATCCACTGGAGAATGGTACAGTGTGGAACTCACAGTGTGGCCTCAGGACACAGCAGCTAGATGAGTTCTCAGCTCAGAGTGTGATTTTCCTGGGGGGCTGTGTGGGCAGTATTTCACGCTGGATCAATCTACACTCTGAACTTATTGGCATAGTAACAGCTGTCCTGCTCGGAGTCCAGATCCTCACACTGATTAGTACTACACGCTTGTTGGACAGCATCCAATGTAACAAAGCACATGCATGGTGATGAGAAACATGATCTTAATGATGCATGAAGAAACTTCTTTGGCACTGAGAAATACAAGATACAAAAGACTGGCAAGTTAGTTATATCACTATGCTGTATGATTTATTATTTATCACATTTTATACATTTTACTTCCCTCACAGCAAACAATTTACATATTTTTTTTCCTCATCCCTTTTTTTTCCCTATCCTGCTCTATTCATTTTCACTTGTGGTTCAATTAGAAAGGACAAATCTTTCATTCCAAAGGCTATTGAATTAGTTGTTGTTTCATACATTCCATGTTACTGAAAGAAAGGTACACATACTCTTACATGAAAAGTACAAAATAAGATTTATTCAGTGCTCGAGTCATTCCAGTGCTGCTAATGATTGTGGGTCTTACATGTCCTCCAGTGCAGAAGCATTATAAGGCCAGTAAACACAACACAAACACAGCACTCAACTGATTTTAGACAAGACACATATGGCTACTTGAAGATATGAAAATAAACATTTACTTTGCAAAATTATTTCTGCTTAATAAAATTCACGTCTGTAACATGCAATAATTAACTATTTCTACTACTGGTAGAGCTGCTCTTTTAAGTAAGAGTGGCATATGAAAGTCACACACCAATATAATAATGGTAAAATACAAAGAAATATGGTGTTTAAAATGTAGAACATGACCAGAAACATATATCCATAACAGATATTTTGTTATTGTTCAGAATCTCAATATTTACTCAAAGCAAATAAGTTAAATTAGTTTTTGTTCAAAGAAACTGCACCAAAAGATTTAACTATATTTTGTACTTGTGAATGTAGCTTATTGAAATTAAATATTATAATAACTTATGTGTGTAATGCTTACTCACATTTGAAGGTGAACGTTTTTAATTACCCTCAGACTGTATACACAGAACATTTGTGAACTTACAGAGGCAACGCTTTATATAAATTGACTGGAGTTCAAGAAAAGATGATAAAAGTAAGAATAAGAGCTGAATAAATCCTGTAGAGCTAAAGTTTAGAATCAATTAGTGCAGTAAACATACTATGAATAAATATTTAAATATAGTGCTTACTTGAGTGAACTCCTCAGGTGTTCTTTGGAAAATGAAGCGTCCTTGGCATGTTCTACATGGAACCCTACCTGATAGGGAAACACTGTACGATTCTTCAAAGAAGCTTTAAGGGTTTCCCTAAATGGAGAAATCTTTAGGGTTCTAGAGTTTTACAGTGTGCACATGTACTATATGGCTATCTACCTGACTAATTTTACCATAGTTCCCATTTTTATCCTCTAAACTATGAACAAGTTATGTAGAAACCGTTATATATATATATATATATATATATATATATATATATATATATATATATATATATATATATATATATATATATTTATATATATATAGTTATATATATAGTTATATAGTTATATATATATGGTTATATGATGTTTTTTTATGTTTTTCCCTTTGTTCCCATTTTTATCCTCTAAACTATGAACAAGTCAGAAAATCCACCGCTTACTGCTAGATAGAGGAACAGAACTCTATGTAGTACAGGAGGGTTTTTTTTTCTCAAATGATGCCATACTGAGATAATTCATGCAGCTCCAGATGACTGAATGCTTCCCAGGGGCAGATCACAGTGATATCTGCAAAAGAGAACAACATCTGTATTAGACTTTTAGGTCTGTTATCCTCTTTACATGGTTGCTTATTTAAGGAGTTAAGTATGAGGCTTTTATGTAATGCATACCAGTTCCCAAGCCTTCCATTCCAGGAATTTCATCACCAAATCTGTAAATAAAAGCACAAACATGTACACACACACACACACACAAACACACATACACACACACACACACAAGAAAACATAAAAAAGAAAATTATTTTAAAAGTACAGTAATATAATTTAAGGATATAAAGATGGGTGGCAACAACAGTCTGACTATACGTCGGATAAAGTGCAGATATGTGCAGTTGTTTTGTGCAATATAATGCTGTGCAGTATTAAGCTGAGGTAGCTATATTGAAGAAAATTGCCTACATTCAGTATATAATAAATGTTTATAAATACAGGATATATAAATGTATACATATTTCAGTCTCAATTATTATTAACGTTATAAGCAACATTTATGACTCACAAAAACCCCTTCAAAAGCCTTGGGAGGCTCCTGGTAATATGTGTGTGCCAGTTAAAGGTAGAGAGAATGTGGCAAGTCCTAAAATCACAATTTTATTGCATCATGTTACTCAAAATGACTTACATATAATCTGTGGAATATACATTTGATTTAAAGAATAATGTGTCATATTCAAATGAGAAATTCACCCAAGCAAATAAAGTTTTTTAAAAATAATAAGAGCAGAACATATCAGTTAGATTTACAAACATTCCACAAAATCATTAAAAAACATTAAAACATAAAATAAAAAAAAAACATAAAAATTTTTTTATAATTTACCCAATGACGCCTCTCTTAGGTGGTTTGCTTTTGAACTGCCGGGTGGATCTCTGTTTGAAACGCGGTGGGCCCTTGTGTGGAGATCCAGGCCCTGTGGCTCGGGTTGCCATCTTGCTGCCAGCTTTGTGTTCAGACTTGGACATGTTCACATTCATGAATGCAGGCTCTGTTTGTAGGCTCATGGATGAAAGTGATCGATACAGAGTGGACAGAGAGTCTGCATGCAAAGATGTGAATGGATTAGATTAAGGAGATAAAGCCAAGGTCAACTGAAAGACTTATACAACACAGAACATGGAGCATAATTTTATCACTTTGAGCCATGATACATATATTTTACTATCATAGACGTTAGGTAAAGAGTTAAATCCATTTTAGATTTGTTAGCAATTTAAATCACTTACTTTAATTTATGCCTTCCAAAAATAAGTCAATTATTTATTAGTTTAACTCATCTGTTATAAAATATAGTGAGAAAAAAGCAGGGATTTTTCATTGGTAGTGAGTAGATGTCAATAATAATAATAATAATAATAATAATAATAATAATAATAATAATAATAATAACAACAACAACAACAGAATTATTTTTTTTACTTTTTTTTTACACCATTATCTACTGACTCTTTTTTAGTTCATTTCAGTGATTGGTAAACTTCCATTCAATTCAAATATTTACTTGCTCTTGTTCTTGTCTATGGCCTAGATATTTTAAACATATGATTTATTTATTAAAAGCACATGTTGCTGGCTTTAATCTCCAGCTATGCAAGGAAACTTGGCTTCACAATACAGTTTCCTTTTTGCCATATCCAAGCAATTATAAAACCATTAGTAGGTCAGTTTTGTAGGACCACACGGGCAGTCTGTATCTTCCTTATTATCTCTACTAGAATTGATGATTCATAGACTCAATGTAATAACACCAAATTCCAGAGCTACAGTGAGGAGCAGGATTACTGTAACCTCCTCTTCCAGTGACCCTGTAAGCCAGGGTCTGTAAACATGTAAGGCTCCAGTCTCCTGGCTAGCAGGTATTTAGTTAATCTCATTAGAGAAAGGACAATGCACAACAAGCTGAAGGGACCGCAAGAGCTTTAGCTTATCAGCCAATATAAGCAGAGCACCTATTTTCAGTCCCCAGCTCAATCCTCAAGCTCAATTAAATTCTGTTGTCTTTTTTTTTTTGCAATACAGATAAGATGCAATCTTTTTAAATAAAGAAAATGAGTGGCATAAATTAGTGCTTCATGTGCAACTGTATGTAAAAATGTGGAAAGGTGCAGTAGGGTCCAAACGTCTGAGAGCACTAGTGACAAGGTTTCTAATTTGCATTCTTTTCTAATTTAATTCAACAGTTTTCATGTTATTTTCAACAATGTGAATGAAAAGTAGAATCTAGAATGAAAAAGTAGATTTACATTAATTTCAGAGTTTTAATGACAGTGTGCACTCGAGACGGTATAGACTCCATAGGTTCATGCAAAACCCTACGGTCCATTTTAGATCAAATCCATCGGAGTGTCATCTGAACGCATGCTTCAATAGAAAAGATTAGGCATGAGGAAAATCTGACCTTTTGTACAAAGCAGGTGAATATCAAAAAGTTGCTTTTGTTTAAATAGGGACCTAGAAATAGTGCAGAATCTTCAATATTAATTATTCAAGATATTGAATACATACTTGAACTATATTTATTTTTCAAAATTCCTAAAATTCTTAAACCTTCTGTTTATTTCCAGTTCTACGTTAAATAAAACACAGATTTTCAATGTGGTCACAAATTTGTTTTTTGTTCAGCTTTTCAGTTAAAAATAAAAAAGTTTCAAACAGGATTTAAAAACAGACATAACAAACCAGAAGGTAACTAAGTTCAAGAGAGAAATTTGATTAACCATTTATCTTGGAATTATAGGTCAAATTAACAGTGAATTTAGCAGAAACTTTTCAAATGATAAAAGGAAAAAATGAAAGTTGTTACAGTTCTTGATCTGTGGTGTATCGGTGGTGTAATCACGAAACGTCTTAGGTCAATTTAGGGCACGGTCTTGAAGATACATGTCAAGTTTCATAATGATACATAGATGCATTGCTGAGATACACCCTCACACCCTGGGGTTAATTTTTTTTTTTTACATTTGCCAGGGCATTACAGGTGAATGGTTTTGAATGTCAAAATTCCTTCACTAACTTTTGTTCAGACAGGTCTCACAATGATGTGAACCAAACTCAGTGAAGATTGGAAAAACATTTGGAGTAGCAAAAATGGCAGTTAGATTTAAGAATTTTTAGCATGTTCTTGCATATTAACTTTTTGTAACTGTCACAAAATTTGTTGCATATCCTCAGGTCATGGTACTGAGGATGCCTACCATGTTTTCAGCCTGCTGAGATTCCCTGTTCACGTCCTGTTTGCTGCCATCATGATCAGCTCCATTGGCTCAGCTGCATTAAATTTTAATGTTGCTGAACTTGCACACAGTGTGAGAGAATGTAGACCCTCCTACAGTATGTACACTAACGTACATACTTGCATATACCTAGAGACCTCATGAAATATTATGCTAGAAAACACTTCCTTCTCCAGCACAGTGTGAGTAAGTTAGTGGAGACTGTAAATATTTTGATTGCCCTAGCTTGGTTAAATATGCCAAAGAGCTCCATTTTGGTCTCATCTGACCACCAGAGGACAACTGGGTGAAAGTGTTGTGGTCAGATGAGACCAAAATGGAGCTTTTTGGCATCAACTCAACTCGCCGTGTTTGGAGGAGGAGGAATGCTGCCTATGACCCCAAGAACACTATCCCCACTGTCAAACATGGAGGTGGAAACATTATGCTTTGGGGGTATTTTTCTGCTAAGGGGACAGGACAACTTCACTGCATCAAAGGATCGATGGACGGGGCCATGTACCGTCAAATCCTGGGTGAGAACCTCCCTCCCTCAGCCAGGGCATTGAAAATTAAAAGTAATTATTAAGTCATTACCAAGTACTAAGTCATATTTTGCAGAGGGGTCAAATACATATTTCCCTCATTAAAATACAAATCAGTTTATAACATTTTTGACATATGTTTTTCTGGATTTTCTTGTTGTTATTCTGTCTCTCACTGTTCAAATAAACCTACCATTAAAATTATAGACTGATCATTTCTTTGTCAGTGGGCAAACGTACAAAATCAGCAGGGGATCAAATACTTTTTTCCCCCACTGTAATTATTTTATTTAATTAATTCTCTCTTTTAGTTAATGATTAAAGACAGTAATTTAAATGTATATATATACAGTATAAGGCTGTGGGTAATGCCACTGCCAAGGTTAACTTCAGAACTGTTAAATATGTGCTGCAACACAATATTTTTAACCTTGTCTACTGTACATTTTCCATTAGGTGGGGCCATCGCCTCACTGCAGAAGCTACATCTCAGTTCCTTATCCACTAGAGTGCACACTAGTTCACATAGTGAAAATAAGTGATGCTGTTGCATAGTTGGGAGAGGAACATCCCTAGGAGCTGGCTATATTAATTCATTCATTCATTTATTCAGTAACCACAGTATGTCAGGTTTGTAGTGAATTTGGAGCTTGGCAATACAAATAAATACAAAGAGTAGTAAATGCACAAAACATTGCATATTAACTAGAGAAGCGATCAGAACAGTGTTGTGTGGGAAAATGACTCTGTAAACTATTGTGTAGTATAGTGCATTAATAAGTTTAGCAGCAATATTGCGTGAAAGGTGGCAGGGGAAAAAAAGAGTCTTATAATTGTAAAAGTGTGCCATAGCAGTATTATAATGTTCAGATGTACAATGATGTTCGTGCTAGAGTCATACTGAGTTAGGGTTTTGACCAGTCCAGGTGAGTGTTGGCTACAATATGTTGAATATTCTGACTGCCTTAATGAAAAAGCTCTTTTGGAACCTGGTGGTGGTTGCATGGATGCTTCTGTGCCTACTACCAGATGGCAGGAGGGTAAAGAGTCTATGAGATGGGTGGGAGGGGTCATCCACAATGCTTCTTTGAGTTACGGATGCAGCAGTACACATTCTCCCCCTGTAGAAGGTGTTAAGGATGCGAGGAAGGAGATCTTCAACCACCACAGGAAGTGAAGGCACTGCTCCATGTGAGCTAGTTCACCTCCTCCGGATATGGTGACTCATCATTGTTGTTAATGAGATCTCCAACTGAAGTATTATCAGCAAACATGATGATGTGATTGAAGTTGTACTTTGCAGCTCAACCATGAGTCCACAATGCAAACAGAAGTGGACTGAGCACATGGCCCAGGGGAGTGCTTGTGTTCAGTGTGGTGGTTCTATAGTTGGTGTTGATAATTGGACAGGGGTCTCACAGCCAGAAAGTCCAGGATCCAGGCATAGAAGGAGGTGTTCAAACCCAGCAGGCTCAGTTTTTCTCTTAGTTGCTGTGGGATGACTGTGTTGAATAAAGTGGGTGAGATAAAGGTGGATGGAAGCAGATATGGCATTTACTATTGATTGGTTAGGGCAGTAGGCATACTAGACATGGTCCAGTGTAGTGGGAAGACTGCTCTTTGTGAATCACGACTAGCCGCTCAAGCCACTTCATGATGATAGATGTGAGTGCATCTGGCTAGCTGTTATTAAGGCATGATGCTGGTCATCTTACAGCATACACACAAATACCACTACTTGGCTCACAGAAATGTTGAAGATGTCTTTCAGGATATCTGCAAGCCAATCAGTACATTCCCTGAGCACCCAACCAGGTATGCTGTCAGGACCAGCAGCTTCAGTGGACAGTTTTACTGATGTCCACTGCAGGTGGAAGTTGGGATATCTTTCCTGCCAGCATGTTGTTCTATGTTTTGAACCATGCATAGAAATCATTCAGTGCACCTGAGAACGAGGCAACTCCATCATCACAGTCTATGATGGCCTGAATACCGTGCCCTTGTGTTAGAAAGTGACAGTGGATTATTTGTGCATAGTTGCACTTTCCCTTTCTGATGACCCTGGAAATGTGGGTCCTTGAGGGCTGATTTGTCCTCTGAACTGAAGGCGGTGTATGGGGTTTTCAGTAGCGCGCACTTCTGCAGTCAATTTTATAGTATACAGTCAAATACTCATTGGCACAAAGGAAGAAGATAGCAAATTTCACTTCGTCACATTTCTTTGGATGATTTGATTTTCTAGAAAAATAATCTATCTGATACATGCATCCTTTCTCCAGATTCTTGCAGGTTACAAAATACATGGAATTTTGAACAGGGTGAACATTTCACAGTCTGTGCTTGAGGAGGCTGGCAAGCGCAGACAATGAGCCAATCGAGACGTGTACACTGATCCCTCTGATACTTCGTGCTAAATGCCTTTGGCTAGTTGTATGACAAATGTTGAAACCAAGAAATAGTATTTGTTAGGAAATTATCTTTTGTTGAGACAAAAGCTACAGACTGATTGGGTCAGATTTAGTAAGGCACCAGTGTTAACAATCTCTGTACAGCTGTACTCCACAGCTTTGGTGAACCAAAAGCCAGTAAATTCAAGTGTGAAATTAAATTTTTTAGTCAGCTTAAGCTTTCATAAATTAGTTAGTCTAAAGTGTCTAAAGTTCTTAGCAGGCACCAAATGTACCTTAGCAGTTTGATTCTAAGGGCCATATTCAGAGTTGGTGACTTAAGTCCAAAACTTACATCTATATTTACATGGTAAAAGTTCCTCCAATTCAGAGTTGGTTTATCCATGTATTTAAGTAGATTTTCTGCATAGCCCATTCAGATTTATAAAAGCACATGTATATAGTTCATGCCTCCAATCTTATTAGATTTTTCATGAGTAAGGTGCCTGAAATTTTTCATTTGTGTCTAGACAGGCATGTTTAAACATTAAACACTTGCTAAACACTTTCCTACAAGTAAAAAGAAAAATCAGTGATAGAAAATATGGACTGAAGAAGGAAATAACCATTTTTACTTTGATGTAAAATGTAATAAAAAAAGAGACTATATTTAATCAATATCAGATGAGCAAGAGTGTGGTTATACTGAATTTTGACACTGCTGTGATTTAGCCATAGGCACACGGCTACAGGCCAATTGCCACAGCTAATCAACACAGTGCCAATAATTAGTATAACTGAAAAATTGCAACTGCAATATTGCTTTTATCGTACAGTTCTTTAAACAAGAAATGAATAATGAGAAACTGACATTTCGGACACAATATGTTTTGTTTATTTTTGCTCTGCTAGATGAAATAGATCCTGATAAAACTACATTTGTTTTAAAGATGAAAAATGGTAGCTTTCATTATTTGATGTACAGTAAATACAATTTTTTATGCATACATAAAAATATATGCCTATGTATTATGTACACCAAATTAACCATTAACTTTGTGTAGTTGAAAAAGTTTTTACCATTTGAATTGTATTCTAAAATGCAACACAAAAATTTGCACTCCTAAACAAGAAACCAAATTAGGGGGCAGAAGGTATTTCCGATGCATGCATGGAACCTGAAAGTAAAATAGATGATAATCGCGTTCTCTGTATCAACAAGTTTTAGTTTGAACAACCCGAACTTCCAAAATATTGTTGGTAAAGGATGTAATTTGATCTCAGCACTTTGTTTGGACTTGCTAGACATAACTTCTGCAATAAACCCACTTCCTTCTTTATGTTTCAGTGAAAATGAAACTTAGTGCAGCTCAGTGCTCAGTCTGAACACTTGTGGACCTATACAAAAGAGATTCCGTGACATAAGTTTCATTGCACCTTCTTATTACTTTTAAGGTAAGCTGCAGTTATCTTTCTCAGGAATATTATCATGTAAAAATATTTTTGTTGGAAGTTTTCTTACTTCTTTTGTAAGGTTTTAAGATTTAATTTTTTTTTGCCATGAATAAGTTGTTAATGTTTGTTTTCACAGTTTCTCCTAAAATGGTGTCACCTAAAATTTGCTTTGTCATCTGGACTCTGCTGTCTCTCCATGTCTCCACACAGGGCTGGAATCTGTTTGGTCAGTATGTTAAAATTTCAGATTGTATAACATTTTTATTGCTTTTCTTTAAATAAATAAATAAATAAATAAATAAATAAATAAATAAATAAATAAATAAATAAATAAATAAATAAATAAATAAATAAATAAATAAATAAATAAATTTATTTATTTATTTATTTATTTATATATTGGAGGACATTAACATGTATGGCATAGAAAGTAGTTTTTCCACAAAAAAGCATATGTTGTACTTACTTAATTTGAACTGTCAATTTGCAGATGTCCAGAAAAAGGGACCACCTCAGGAGGGTGGATTGCGGTTGGTGGGAGGTGACCTGCCCAATAAAGGTCGTGTGGAGGTGTACCATGATGGCCAGTGGGGGACAGTCTGTGATGATGACTGGGACCTGAATGAGGCCCGGGTAGTGTGCCAGCAGCTTGGTTTCCCTGGAGCTGTCTCAGCCATACCAGGAGGGACATATGGAGAAGGCAAGTTCTAAATTCAGAAGATGTGATAATAGAGATGATCATTAAATTACATTTACTTCAATCCCTGGTGAAGATAAAGTGGTTACTGGAGATGAGTCATGAATTGTTCATATAATTATTAAGATGGGATTGTGTTTTAGGTTCTGGTCCTATTTGGCTTGATAATATGAACTGCAAGGGATCAGAGAGCTTTTTGTCCAGCTGTAATTTTAAAGGCTGGAGTGTTACTGACTGTACTCACAAGGAGGATGCAGGGGTGGTCTGTGAAAGTGGTAAGCCATCTCAATGTTAAATGTACAGTATATCATCAGAATTATCATAAATTATTATCATAAAATTGTTTTCACCTTAAAATGAAATAAATCTGTTTTGTTACCTTTCATGAATTGATTAGGTCTTTCATGTTAGGTCTGAAATCTTCATCTACTTTGAGTTGTTTCATATATTTACAGGAGAAGATAAGGACAACAACCGTATGTTCAAAATGGACCATAGCCTGGGCCTCTCTGAGGATCTTGGAAGACTTTTTGATAGTGGGGACAACTGTGATTTCAATATTCTGGTCCGTGACCCCAGTGAAGACCAAGCTGGACAGAAGACAATTTGTGTCCATAGGCTAATTTTCTCTCTCTACCCTCAGTTTAATATATCTAATAGTTCCAACAACCTCACAGTTGAAATTAGCCAAACCTGCCATCCCCATATCTCCAGCTTCTTAAGGTAAGTTCTACTGATTTAAATAATTTACCCAGCAAGATTCTTGTTTTTAGGTCTCATGACATGCAATTCCTTCCAGGTATCTATACACCCGCAAGGTTGACGTCACCATCTCTTCAGCCCAGTGCCTACACCAGCTAGCCTATACCTATCAGTTGCAGCAGCTTTTGGAGGAGATAGGCAAAGTCTTTACTTTGTTCCTTACTCAGGACAGTACTTTCCGTACCCAAGTGTCCCTGTATGAGTATGGTGTCCATTCAAAGGACATGCTGCTCCAGGAAAATGTTCTTCAGTACCTCTCCTGGAATTTTGAATTTCTTGTTGACTCTCCAGTATGGAAAACTGTCTCTATACACATGATGAAGGCACTTCTGTCTCGTTCAGACTTAGTGGTGAAGGATGAGTTTTTTGTGCTTCAGGCCCTAGAAGACGCAATCAAAGAGAAAGGAGAGACAGTTAGTTTAGAAGACAAGGTCAACCTACTGAGTCACATTCGCTTCTCCATGATTCCAGTAGAAAAACTTTATGATATTCAGTTCAGCTCAGGCATGTACCAAAGCAATGAAGCATTTTACCAAAGTGCTTTACTCAAAGCCTTACTATTCAACACACTGCCTTTCTCAAAGATCAAAGAGCATTTTAATAACTTTGAAGACTATATGCCCAGGATCTACACTTCTGAGCCATGGAGCACTGTCATGAATTACACTTCCAACATTGGCTCTAACAATTACAATTACAATTATAGGTATAATTCTGGCTATAATTCTGTCTCATTTACGACTCCTGCCCATAACAGTGTGATTTACAATCACCAAACAATTAATTGGTTAATGCAGGTTTTTCAATATAGTTGGCAATGCTCTAACCAAGGTTTCTCTTGTGATTCTTTGCCTGTAGCCAGACTCTATAGCCAATACGGTCTGAATAATTATAATAGTACTATTCGCTTCAACAACAAGCTGATTCTCTCATGTAAGGCTGAAAATATTGTGTTCCATGTCCAAGATTTTAAAAGTGACAAAGCTATACTTCCAACCAACAGCACTATGGGTCTGCCCCATCCTTGCCCTAATGAGTATAGCTTTACATTTGTTGTGCGTCCAGAGTACATCTGATTAAACTCTCCTGCACATGGGTCTCTGCTTGCATTTTTGTGTAAATTTTTCTATCAAATTATTAGCATGTCAATGTTAGTGATTTCTTTCAGTAATTCAGTAAACATTTCTTATCTGTTAATGTGAAAAAAATCAATGTAATCAAATTAAAGGTTGCTGAACTTCAGCATGCAAACTCTGTAAGTCTATTGACTAATGTTTTCAATCATTGTGTTATTGCAGACCAGTACTTGGCCAAAGACCTGTCCTTTGCATTTAAAATAATATAAAGTATGATGTACAAGAAAAGAAAATGCACACACTATATAAGCACATACATTACAAAATAACACATTATACAGTGAACAGGACATTATACAAAAAAATATATGAAAGTACAATAAACATATACATAAGACACATATTGACATAGATCTCATGGTGATAAAGAAAGAAAGATTTAAAAAATGGGGGTTTACTAATTTAAAACATGGGGGAGTCCTTAAATCTTAGGATCATGTAATGAAAAAGAGCAATTATCTTGCAAGGTCTAATAGGTGGAACAGTGACTGAGGATGTTGGAGAAATAAATTAGTGTCTGTCACAAAACAAATCATAGCGTTTTAAAATCAAATTTTGAGGTTAATATAAAGTTTTACATGATGACATTGACAGGTGTAATAGGGATAAATATTGAACCTCTTTTGAGTGAAAGTCAGCAGCCTAATATTGTGAGGTAGAGGGAGGGGAAGATTTTGGTGATACTTTTTTAAAGGAACACAAAATTATCATTAAGGTTTTGTTATTGGTTATTTAAAAAAAGGTTTATTCAGTATGCATTAGACTTCATTAATAAATACATGTACGCTATGAAAAACAATAGCACTTCTTGTGTGGTTTTCACACTTGGGGCTGTTTAAGATCAGAATTTATGATTGGTGAAGTGTGAATGGTGTTTTAGGGGCTGGGAGTGGTTTAGAGACCCAACCTGCACTCTTAAAAATAAAGATTCTTCAATGGTTCTTTACAGCACCATAGGTTCTGCAAAGAACCTTCTTGTTGTACAGAACCATTTTTTATTGTATAGGGCTCTTGAGTTGAGCTACATGGTCCTTTGGAGATTAAAGAAGTTCTTGATGTTTCATTATAGATGCTTCAGAGCAGTGTACTGGTTCTTCAAGGTAAGGTATCATCACTTAACGGATTAAAATGAACCCCAAGGTTCTTGGTGTGACTGGAAAAGGTTCTCCTAACATCACTGTTAAGATCATTACTTTGGTTCCTTAAGCACTAACTAAGGTTTTTTTAGAGAACTTATGATAACATGGTTCCTTGGGGCACTGCTGTCAAGAAACATTTCTGGGTTATTTAAAGCACCAGTAAATAGATGGTTCTCTGAAGAACCTGAGAGTAAAATGTTATTTATGCAGTTTAAAAGGGTTCTCCTATGGCATCAGGCTAAAAAACCCTTTTAGGTTCTAATTGGAACCTTTATTTTTAAAAGTGTGGTCCTCTTGAAAATGGTCATCTGGCGATAGTTTCAACCAAACCAACATATTATTTATTTTAAGTAAATGAATAAGCATAATGCCTACCATTTTTCAAGCTTGCATGCATTTATTTATTTTTTCAAGCCTGCATGTATTTGAGATAAGTGTGAAAACACCCTTTGTTTGCCCAAGTTGTTCGCAAAACTACTACTACTACTACTACTACTACTACTACTACTACCTTGTTCACAAAAAACTAGCAACTTATATAACACAGTAGGCTCAACACCGTAGATCTCTGTGGCATAGCGAAGAAATGTATGCTAAACTAATGCAGCTAAAACTTTATACTCCGTATTTAGTTGGTGAATGAAATCATATTGTGCAAACTCAAAAGGCCTATTGTAATCAGATACTTCTGAATTTTTTATGATTAGAGTTTAAATTTGCAACAAAAAATAACAGTTAAGTTAATATTAAATTAATTTTAAGTTAATATTCATATATTAATAATATAGCGTTTATATAATATTTTGGACAAAAGATTTGACTAATGTCAGCTGGTCTGTTTCCAATTTTCAACTGTCCAGTTTCAGTGAGCCTGTATCTGCTGCTTTAGATTCCTGTTCTAGGCTGACGAGAGTGGAATCTGGTTGTAAAGTGTGGTTATTTGAGTTCCCATAGCCTTTTTTGTCAGTTTAGATCAGTCTTTCCATTCTCTCCTAACCACTCTGCCAATTTGGACACAGGGCTAGAGACAAAATTGGCTGTGCTTCCTATGTGGGAGGGATGGCAATACTCTCTCCTCTCACTCATACTCTTTCCCTTGTGAATGTGAATTTAGGTAATCAATTCATGCTCAAGAGTTTGTATAACAAGATTTTTAAAATGCTTATTGCACTTGATCATAAGTAATAATATCATTTTTATTATTATTACATTGTTTGCCACAGCATTGCTTATAGCCCAAATGTTCATTTCCTCATACCCATCGTTTATGTTTATGGTTCTTGTTGTCATATCTTTGGTTGTTTTGTTTTTTGCACTTTACTTAAAAAATTATTTTTACTTGTACTCACCTCCACCACCCATTCTTGACATCCTCTCACAATGATGTACAGACATGTATTTCCCCTTTCTATTGTGATTACTTTGAATAGAAGTGGGAATAAAGGGTGTACTATGCAATTTCCTAGTATGACTGCTTTACTTTATGCAGTTCATGATAGGATATTATTAGGCATATATTATGAGTAAGTCTGTGCAGGCCTATGAACATCTAAGAAACACTGAAAGGGAGATTACAGTACATTACATCAAGAAAAATGAAGTTCTGACTCCTGCAACCACATTTCATAAATTTCAATTGCACTTGGACTACTGGCTTGAATATGTAATATATTAATATTAAACAATATCAGAGAAAAAGAAAGAAATAACATTCAATTCCCAACAATTTGAGCAATTCAAAAACAGACTGGGGCGCACGGTGGCTTAGTTCGCATGTTCGCCTCACACCTCCAGGGTCCGGGGTTCGATTCCCGCCATGTGTGTGCGAAGTTTGCATGTTCTCCTTGTGCTGTGGGGGTTTACTCCGGTTTCCTGATTGGTGTGTCTAAATTGTCCGTAGTGTATGAATGGGTGTGTGAGTGCCAACCAAGACGGCCAGGAACCTTGGGGTGATTCTTGATGAGGGCTTGACTTTTACAGACCACATCTCAGCAACTGCAAGGTCCTGTAGGTTCATCCTGTACAACATCAAGAAAATCCGACCATTCCTCACCAAACAGGCTACACAGATACTTGTCCAGGCTCTTGTCATCTCTAAACTGGACTACTGCAACTCACTGCTTTCAGGCCTCCCAGCCAGCTCCATCAAACCCCTTCAAATGATTCAGAATGCTGCAGCGCCTTGTCTTCAACCAGCCCAAGACTACTCATGTCACACCCCTCTTCATCTCCCTCCACTGGCTTCCTGTAGCTGCCGCCATCAAGTTCAAGGCCTTGATGCTCACCTACAAGACCTTGTCAGGAACAGCACCCTCCTACCTCAACTCTCTCCTGAAGGCATACATTCCTCCTCGCAATCTGCGATCGACTAGCGACCGACGTTTAGTAGTTCCCACTCAGCGAGGCGTAAGGTCCCTTTTCCAGAACCTTCACACATACTGTTCCCCAGTGGTGGAATGCTCTTCCGATCTCAATCCGGACTGCAGAGTCTCTCACTATCTTCAAAAACAGCTAAAGACCCACCTTTTCCGTGAACACCTAACCATCTCCTAAAAAAAAAAAAAAAAAAAAAAGACTTGCACTTACACCTCTACTCTGTACACTTTGCTTCCTCTGGTATTCAATTAATGGATCTTGTATAGTAGCACTACTTGTATTGTTCCCTGCTTGATATATCGCTTTGCTTATTTGTAAGTCGCTTTGGATAAAAGCGTCTGCTAAATGAATAAATGTAATGTAAATGTGAGTGTGTGTGATCGTGCCCTGCGATGGACTGGCACCCTGTCCAGGGTGTACCCCGCCTTGTGCACTTTATGCCCCCTGGGATAGGCTCCAGGTTCCCTGTGACCCTGAAAAAGGAATAAGTGGTAGAAGATGGATGGATGGATGGATGGATGGATGGATGGATGGATGGAAAAACAGACTGACTTTCCATTTCAGAGCCAGTTCCACTTAAGTGAAACTAAGCACAATACTCTACTTTGATAGGAGTGGGGTTTTTTTTTTTTTTTTTTTTGCATTATATCATTTACACACTTCTGTTAATAATATTTTTTGAAAACCAAAAAGGCCATAGTTTATATGTCTCTAATACCAGTGTAGTTGCACAAACACAAATACAACTATAAAGTAAATGTTGTGAATGTCTACTCTGTTAGATGTGGATTCTTCTGTAAATACACATGTGCACCAACTTTGTTTTTAACAGTGCCTACATATAGATTATGTAGTAAATGTCCTTTTAGGGCATTTTTTGGGAATTCAGAGTTGGTGACTTAAGTCCAAAAGTTAGATCACTATTTATGCAGCTCCTGAAGTCAGTTTTCTGGGTACACCATTCAGATTATGCAAATCACCTGCAAGTAGTTCAGATTTCCGCAGTTGACAGATATTTCTTGAATACAGGTGTCTAGAGTGGGTTTTTAGGAGAATCTAGGCCACTAACTTTAAGCCCCAAAAAATCAGGGATAGAAAATGTGGACTGAAAAAGAAGAAAATAATGATTCTGTTTGTTGTTGTCAACACTTACAGCATATTTTAAGTAAGCATTGTTCATAATAATGTACATAATATAAAAATTCACTCCTTGAGATAAGAATTTTTTTTTATTATTAAGATGCTGTCTGCTCAGATGTCCTCCAAGATCATTTGCCTCAAATGTTAGCCTCAAATGACATTACATATATTGTTTAGCATATTTACAGGTCAAAACATACATTTCATGTGTGACATATCATGGTTATATCAAACTCTCAGACAGTGGCTTTGAACTGAATAATGGGATTAACTTTACGGTCAGAACTGCAAGTAAATGAGAGAAGTGTCTGGTTTACTTAAACTCCACTATGCTTACATAACTTCCGTAACTTAAGAATAGTCCTTAAGTCCTTAGGTCTTTGATGTGTGCTATTTCAGTATTAAGTCCTGACTGTGCATGTAACTCAACTCTGAATATGGACTTTTTGTATCTGCAATTACAAAAAATTATTTACTGTACAATATTTTTGTGATATTGTATTTTCTAACCCAGAAAAACATTTGAATGATTGATTTTACAATACCTGCAAGCTAATGGCCCAGGAAACAAATAGGTTTTATATGTTTTATGTGTTATATGTAAGTATTATACAATTGCAGATTGGTTTAAAGACTGATCGTTTGACTAAATGTTCGACTAAACTAAATATACAAATGCACATAAGAAGATTGGTATATTACTGTAATTCAATTGTAAAAGTGGGCACATCCTCAGTAGTTACATTAGGTTTCTGTTTGGTTTATTTGTAACTACAAAAGTATTAGACACAGAATATAAAGTGTGACATAAAAACATTGTACATGTACAGAATGTATGTTTTTTCCTCTGATAATGAATAAAATAATAAGTCTTGATGTTTTCTTCTTGTCTAGACTTTTTGTGAGCAGTTTTGAGTTCCTGTTTTCCCAAATTGCTGACTTTTAGAATCATTTCCCATGTCTGACTCCTGTGTGTTACGACATGATTCAACATATCAGATGTAAAACAAGTTGGATGTGAAATAGTTGTCATTTATTCAATGAGAAGAATGATATCTCCTGTCTTAACATACAGTATAGCATATATTATATACAATAGTAAATTAATGATTAACTACACAGGAAGAAATGAATAACACAATATTAACATTCTACTAATTACAATTAACTAACTAGAAACTCTGATTAACGAAATAGTAAGTAATAGCACACAGATGTATGAGGTCTTTCACTATTAGCTAATCAATAACTTCTGTTCCTTTCATGCCTATTCTAAAGTGTTATTCTAAAGTATTACCTTGTACATTTGCTTTTGCCCCAATCTCCTTTACCCTCAGTGCAAGATAAAGGCACATAAATGCATAGTAACTGTAAGTTGCATATGCATAGTATTTGGCACAAATCACACATTAGACTGAACCTTTCTGTTGACAATAATTAATGTAAAGCTACATTTCATAGTTTTTTTTATATTATTATTATTTTAGGTTGAATCAGATTTTTAATTTTTTAATATCTGAGAGCAGATATTTTTCAACGACTGTAAGAAGACAGCACTCTTTTGTACCCTCTTTGTACCCTGGTAGCTCATGGCTTTCTATGAAGTGTAAAGAGTATTTGTTTATTTTACATATTCAAAGGCATCTATGAATAATAGAAAGGTATTAGTTTATTCGTTAACAAAAAGGAGTCCCCAAACTGTGTCCTATAGTTTGAATACCACTGCATTGTGTTCTGATTACTAAAAATTGAACTCACTACGATCTCACTATGAAAGACCACGAAGGCCTGTTGCGATATGATTGAGAAATGACTCTGAGGTTGTGTGTCATCAGTCGGCATTCCCTAGAGATGTTTCACATATCTGGGGAGGAATGACCGGAGAAGTTGAGTTCTGCATGCGTCAAAATTATAGGTTGCCCTTTTATATATTGCAACAATTGTTCTAATACAAAATTGCATGCCTGTGTGTTATTGATACTTCTTGTTGCCACAATAAAGAAGCAGAACTTAGCTATGAGATTGGTTGGCCCTCTGCTGGTGCAATGCAGAGTTGCTGCCTCCTGCTTTCTGTATGCTGCGAGCAAACTGAAGCCTAAACTGACAGTTAAATAACTGTATGTAGTAAAATTTTCACATTGATATTTATTTATCTGTGTATTATACATATAGTGGGCAGGATTCAGAGTAAGCAACTTAACTTCCAAAGATGCATCAATATTTATGGTGGAGAAAGTATTCAGAGTCAGTCGACTCTTGCTGTAGGAATAGTCCTTGTCATCAAATCAATCACTTAATTCATTTATCAAATTGGTCTTAAATTAACAATATACTTAATTTACCAGCATACTTTTTGGACAAGAAATCTATTTTATTTTATTAATTTTTATCATGTGCACACAATGTATGTAGCCACAAAACATGGGCATCGGAAATCATAATTAAATCATATGTGAGATGTAGGCTAATTTATAATGATTTAAATTTACTATTTTGATTTGTCTTAGTTGTTCATCTGATGCACTGTACTGTACTGTAAAGAAAAAGTGCCCATGATTTAAATGATAAACCTACCAAGCAGTTATGGGTTACAGCTCACTTTGGAAGAGTTCAGAGTTGATTTAAGTGCGAGTATTGAGAAGTTAATGCTCAAATTGCACACATCAGTATTTAGACCTCAGATGTAACTTGCATCCGTTTTTCTTTCCCAATATCATGTTGGGTGGGTTACTGGCAGTTGGGGCCAAAAGGTTACACATACCTAGATTAAGACATTCAAACTCAATATTTCATAACTCCACACATTTCATGTTGCCAAACTTTTCCTATGGTATGCTCATTAGGGTATTTTCATGAGGTCATTTCAAAATCATAGCTAAGAGACATATTTATTTCAGTTTTATTTACTATATCAGATTTTCAATGGGTCAAAAGTTTACATACACTTTGTTAGTATTTGGTGGCATTGGCTTTAATTGGTTGAACTGAAATAAAAAATCCTTGTGGTAGCCTTCCACAAGCATCTTATAATAATTTTTGCCCATTCCTCCTTATAGAACTGGTTTAACTCACGCAGGTATGTGGAGCTTATTGCTTGGATATGCTTTTTCAGTTCAGTTTACTGAACTTTTCACTTTTCTATGGGGTTTAGGTAAGGACTTTTGAGGTATGCTTAGGGTCATTGTCCTGCTGGGAGACCCAGTTGCGACCAAGTGTTAATATTTTTGTCTGATTTATTGAGGTTTTGCTTCAGTATTTATAAATAATCCATCTTCTTCATCATATCATCTATTTTCTGAACTGCACCAGTCCCTTTTCCAGAAAAACACCAACAACACGATGCTGCCACCCCCATGCTTTACAGTTGTGATTGTGTCCTTCGGATTAAAAGCCTCACCCTTTTTTTTTTATCTATGCATAGTGCTGATCATTATGCACAAAGAGTTTAATTTTTCTTTCAGCTGACCAGAGAACACTCCCCCAAAATGATGGTGATCAGTCTGGCTTCTTCTCCAACACCTTCACTAGTTCCTTTGTTGTTGTCTTGGGGTTCAGTTGAACCTTTTGGACTAAAATTTGTTCATCCCTGGGAGTTAATTTGTACATTTTCTTTGAAAAATGCAGTGCCTCTGTGGTCCCAAGATTTTTGTGGTTAGATACAATTGTTTGTACAGATACTTATAGTACCTTTCAATGCGTTTGCTTCTAAGAAGGAACTGGATTTGTAGAGGTCTGCATGTTTTGTTTGTTTGTTTGCTGAGTTGGTTGTATTTTCCGATGGTATCAAGGAAAAATGCACTGGCTTTAAATGTAGGCCCTAATATTTCCACATGTGCACTCTGACTTAACTTACAGTTATGTCAATTGACCAATCAGAAGCTTCTAAAAATCATTAAATCAATTTCTGCAATATTCAAGATTGTTTAAAGAGACAGTCAACTTGCTGGATGTCAATTTTGACCCACTGGAATTCTAATTTAATGAATTAAATCTGAAATAAATCTGTATCTAATTAGATGTTTTAATATTACCTTTGATGTGAAAACAGTAAATACACTAATTGACTTGCCAGAGGAAATGTAAAGTAACACAAAGTAACATGAACTTTGACTTGTGAATAACAGACAATAACAAAAGTTTGTGAACCCTTTAGGATTTTCTATATATCTGTATAAATATGACCTAAAACATCATCAGATTTTCACACATGTCCTAAAAGTAGACAAGGAGAACCTAGTTAAACAAATGAGACAAAAGTATTATACTTGGTCATTTATTTATTTATTGAGAAAAATGATCAAATATTATACATCTGTGAGTGGATTAGCAGTTAATTTGAAGGTGAAATTAGAGTCAGGTATTTTCAATCAATGGGATTATCAGAGTCTGATCTGCACAACACATGTTTGTGGAAGTGTATCGTGGCACGAACAAAGGAGATTTCTGAGGACCTCAGATAAAGAGTTGTTGATCCTCATCAGACTGGAAAATTTTACAAAACCATCTCTAAAGAGTTTGGACTCCACCAATCCACAATCAGACAGATTGTGTACAAATGGAGGAAATTCAAGACCATTGTTACCCTGCTCAGGACTGGTCGACCAACAGAGATCACTCGAAGAGTAAGCTGTGTAATAGTAAACATGGTCACAAAGAACCCTGGGTAACTTCCAAGCAACTAAAGGCCTCTCTCACATTGGCTAAGGTTCATGAGTCCAACATCAAGAGAACACTAAACAACAATGTTGTGCATGGAAGAATTACAAGGAATACACCACTGCTCTCCAAAAAGAACATTGCCGCCTGTCTGCAGTTCAAAGATCACATGGACAACCCAGAAGGATATTGGGGGGGAAAATTTAAATAGAATAAAATTCCTCCAAGCCGATGTGCAGGACTGATCTACTTAAAGGGCTTGTGTTGAAATCTGATGATGTGTAGTTTTTGGCAAATCTTTTGAATAGGGTTCCTTTAGCAATATTTGCTGGTGCGGTTCTCAATTTTTTTTCCAGCCTATATGTATATGTGTATATATGACTCAATTATGAAAACAATAACTTTGATAATTGTGTGCTAAGATATTCAAAACTGTAAAAACAAACAAATAAACAAAAAAACCCTGGCTATGCTTCATGGCGCCCACTTTGAGAATCATGGGTTTAATGCATTACTTCCATAAACTGTAAGTGAGTTTACAAATACAGTCCTTTACAATGATATGTTTGTGCTATATACCAACGACATTTTGTGTTTAAGATCAAAAGATGGATAGGAGACAAGATTTTAGGAACCAGCTTTAATTTCCTGGTATTTACACCTAGATGTGTCAAACAACATAAAATATAAAACCTTTTAATCAGATCACCAAATGTTTAGGTTTTGAAGTCGATAACAGTAAATAACACATAATATTTGGTTGCATATACCTTACATGCAATAACTGCATCAAGCATGCGACACATTGACATCACCAAATTGTTGGTATCTTCTTTTGTGATGCTTTTACTGTGGCCTTTTTCAGTTGTTGTTTCTCCCTTCAGTCTCCTCTACAGGAGGTGAAATGCATGATCACTTGGGTTATGGTCTGATAATTGACTTGGCCAGACTAAAACCTTTCACTTTTTCCTCCGATAAAGTCCATTGTTCGTTTGGCAGTGTGTTTTGGATCATTGTCTTGCTGCATGATAAAGGTTCTCTCAATTAATTTCTATGCATGTCTCTGTAAATTAGCAGACAAAATGTTCCTGTAAACTTTTTAATTCATTCTGCTGCTACCATCATGAGTTTCATCATCAATAAAGATTAGTGAGGCTCTTCTAGAAGCAGCTATTAGAAGCCCAAGCCATGAAACTACCTTCACCATGTTTCACAGATGAGTTTGTATGTTTTTGATCATGAGCAGATCCTTTCTTTCTCCACACTTCGGCATTTCCATCACTTTGGTAGATATTAATCTTGGTTCCAGAACTTTTGTGGCTCATCTTTGTATTTCTTTGTGAATTCCAATCTGGCTTTGTGATTCTTACTGCTGCTGAGTGATTTGCATCTTGTGGTATGGCCTCACTATTTCAGCTGTCAAAATCTTCTTCCAACAGTAGATTGTGATACCTTCACCCCTGCCCTGTGGAGGTTGTTGGCTACGTCACTGACTGTTGTTTCTGTTTTTTCTTCACAGCTCTCACAATGTTTCTGTCATCAGCTGATGAACACAGTTAGGTAACAAGAAACACCGGTCAGTCACATGTTCCAATATTTTTGCTTGCCTACAAATTTGGTGGTCTGATACAAAATGTGTTTAGTGTGTTCTACAGAATTTAACACATCTTCATATAAAGACCATAAAAATCAAAAGCTGAAATTCTAAACTGTCTTATCATATAAATTTTTTTATTTATACTTCATTCTACAACAAAAACAAATGAATTGACTGTATTGATTTAAGTATGTACCCTGTAGGGTGTACCCCGCCTTGTGCCCGATGCTCCCTGGGATAGGCTCCAGGTTCCCCTCTGACCCTGAAGAAGGAGTAAGCGGTAGAAGATGGATGGATGGATGGATGGATGGATGGATTTAAGTATGTTTGAATGTTAATGCAATACATTTGCTTTTACTAATATTTCTTTTTAATACATTCACATAAATGTGATTAAATTAAATGTTATTAAACTGTGATGTATTCTGTGTTTATTTTATTATAATTATAAACCTTAATGTAAACCATTATCTATTTTTGTTTTCCTTGTTGGTTTGAATTTTGAGTATTTTACAAATTAGTAGAAAAAGTATGAACTATGAAATGGCACATTATCACAGTTGAATATTGTTCACCTGTGACTCTCTCTCTCTCTCTCTCTCTCTCTCTCTCTCTCTCACTGCCTTTCAGCAACATTCTAATTTTTACACACAAATATGAAAGTAGATTTCCGACATCATAAATATAGTAAAAAAAAAATTTTGCGTAGAGACACAGTGTAAAGCGTTTTGGATAAAAATCACTTTACACTGTGTTTCATTCTCCCATTCACAGTAGCAAAGCTGCCATGCAAGGCACTAACTTGCCACTAGGAGCAAGTCTGGGTTCGGTGTCTTGCCCAAGGACATTTTAGTATGTGGAGTCATGTGGGCCGGAAATCGAACTGTCAACCCTACAATTAGTGGACAACGCGCTCTACCACCTGAGCCACAGCCACCCCTATGCCAACATTGATAGTGCTGTATCATTGTTGAGTATATGATATATTTGAATTGCTAAGTTGTGGATTACTTTCTTGCACTAGAATCCTAAAATTAAGTGGATGCAGGACTAAAATATACTGCTGTATATTCTTTTTGTATACAAAGAGATCATTTGAGTACATAATATTGTATATCATTACAATTTCAAACCAAATGTGTATACAAAATCAATAAATAAATAAAAAAAAACAGATCAATCCAGTTTTGTACCTCAGATTCACTTGAATACAGTGCTTCTTCTTTAGATACACTGTGTAAACGTCAGAGAAACTTAAAACTGGATTATTTTATTACATTAGGCACATAATTATCTACCTACTTGGGTGTAATTATGAGTTGTGTAATGAGTTGCTCATGATCTGTTAGTTTCTGTCTCTTATGTTTCCTCCATATGTCTCTTGAGAATGGAAATGAACTAGAGTAAGCCTCTATGTTGAATATAAACTTATTTGACTCATGATTAAACTCTCTTGCAACACCAGAAAGGCAACACCATGTCATTTCCCTTTCAACTTTTTGCCTTTTATGGCCTCTTGGATTTTGCATGGACATTTTTTCAGATTTTTTTTCAGTTAAATTAACTTTTTTTCTGAAAGTTTTGGGAAGGATATGAGCAATAGGGTTGTCATACATAACACTGTAACACACATGTCACTTATTAATCATGTATTGCAATAGTAGAAATGCATCTGTATGTACAAGTTCTTTGTAGGTATGCAAACATTTTTTTAAGTAAATTTCAATGATACCACACAGAGCTCAAATAAAAGGCTATAATGAATTTTTAACTAACTGCAATTACTTCAAATAGCCCATAACTACATAAACACACTTTACACCAGGGCAAGGTCAGTTAGTACAGAACACCACACGACATCGCGATAAATGATGACGCTATGATATGATATGATATGATATGATATGATATGATATGATATGATATGATATGATATGATATGATATGTTTCATTGTCACTGATTAATCAACTGTAATATTTTTGGAAATTTATCAGGTATCTTTAAGTCTGTAAAAACCTGTATTGATTTACAAAGACTTGTCACAAATGTTAATAATATATTAGTACTACAGTGCTTAGAAATAATACCTAGTATAGTATTGCTTTCAGAATGAAATACTAAGTCGATTCCATGTGGAAGTGTTTATGTGACCTGTATGATTGTATGAGTTTCACAATTACTGACGCAAAACCTAAGGTCAAAGAAAGTATGTGGACTTTCTTAAGATCACTAACCCATTGTCTTGTCCACATATGGTATACATTTATTACATCACTGGCTTGAAGCAATTCATTCTGACCTGAATACCATGGAGGAGACGGATAAACTCACTGTGGACTATGACTAGAGCCAGAAAAAGTTTGAAAGACCATCCATAGTTTGAAAGGGTGGGGAAGAGTAAATATGTAAAAAATTAAATAAAAAAAAAGAAAGAGAAGACTGGAATGAAATAATAATCATTATTTGGGCTGACACGTACATTGACATCTCCTTGTCTCAACCTGCCTGATGTCTCACCCCAGCCATGTAAAATCTGTAGTGAAGTCATTCATCACTAAGAAAATAGACACCACGATTGCACAAATGTGTGGTCTCCTTCATGGGGACAATTCAATCTGATACTTTGATTACATGAGGTGATCAGAGTTCAAAAATAATGTATCAGTCTAAGTCATACACAACACAATGGTTTCTTAGGAACCAGACTGTACTACTTTCACTGTACTCAACATTGTCTAAACAGTCATGAATTAAGGAATTAGTCATGCAGTCAGATGGTTCTTTCAGCTCAGGCAATGCTTATTTCCAGAAAATAATGCATTCCATGTCCATTTGTTTTAATGTACTACTTCCAGTAGTTCCCTGATAATTTTGAGATTATTTAAATATGGGTGGGACCTAGCAGGAAATACCCACATAAATACCCACATAAACCTTGGGAAAACAACTTAAATGAGTGGTGGAAATGTATGAACATTTGCTCCTCTTTGTCATCACTAGTAATTAAAGAATTACTCATTAAAGAGTCTCATATGCACGTCAGCCCTTGAATGAGAAATTCTAAAATTTCAGGATGGCTCATTTAATGTTTATCTGTTTGTATAATATGCTATAAACTAACTAACACATATATAGAGTAGATACAGTGCCCTCCACTAATATTGGCACCCTTGTTAAATATGAGCAAAACCGCTGTGAAAAAATTGTCTCTATTGTATAACCTTTTGGTGTTTTGTTAAAATAATAATAATTAAATACTCTGCTCTATACACAGGTTTATAAAAAAAATCTTTGTTAAATATAGGTGTGCAACAATTATTGGCAAATATGAGAAAAATATTCCCTCTGATATTAAAAAAAATAATTGTACATTAGGAACAGATAATTGTTCAACCATGACTTCCTGTTTCACAGGGGTATAAATATGAAGTAAATTCCTTTGAATAAGACCAAGGAATATAGCTGTGATGTGCAGCAAAAGGTTGTTGAGCTTCACAAAATGAGAAGTGGCTATAAGAAAATAGCACAAACATTGAAAATGCCCATTTCCACCATCAGGGCAATAATTAAGAAGTTCCAGTCAACTTGAAATGTTATGAATCAACCTGGAAAGGGACATGTGTCTATATTGTTTCAGTGCACAGTAAAGAGGATGGTTCGAGTGGCCAAAAAATCTCCAAGGATCACAGTTGGAGAATTGCAGAAGTAAGTTGCGTCTTGGGGTCAGAAAGTCTCCAAAACTACCATCTGAAGTCACCTACATCACCACAAATTCTTTGGGTTTCAAGAAAAAAGCCTCTACTCTTATCCAAAAACAAACTCAAGCGTCTCCAGTTTGCCAGACACTAATGGAACTTCAAATGGGTTCAGGTTATATGGTCAGATGAAACCAAAATTGGCAATAAACACCACAGGTGGTTTTGGTGCACACAGAGAGGTACCCATATGGAAAAGTACCTCATGCCCACGGTTAAATATGGTGGTGGCTCTTTAATGTTTTGGAACTGTTTTTCTGCCACAGGACCTGGACATTTTTTAGGATACATGGAATCATGGACTCTATCAAATATCAACAGATATTAAATGAAAACCTGACACATATATATATATATATATATATATATATATATATATATATATATATATATATATATATATGTTAGATATCTTTTTAAATAGTATAGTATAATTTTTTTGCTGCTTGTCTTGTTATTTGTGATATATTTATTACTAAAAAAGTATAGGCCACATGCCTCCAAAAAATCAAATGTGTTACTCTTATTTTGACTTTTTTTTTTTACTTTAAAAAAAACTGTTTTTATCTGCCAGTTCAGTCTTCAAGTTCTACGACCTCTCATGCTGTAAACTGGAGCGCACAATTTATCATGTGATTGTAAATATCACAAAACATTGCATTTCTTGAAAGAACATCTTCTTTACAAAGACTTACTAACACTGTATCTTTGTAGATATGTACTTACAGTACCCAACATCAGTTGAGATTGAATGTCCAATCTGATAAACTTTCCTTTACTTTTACCCAGATGACGGGTTCCCTTCTGAGTCTGGTTCCTCTCAAGGATTCTTCCTCTTAACATCTTAAGAAGTTTTTCCTCGCCACCATCGCCACTTAAAATCTGTATCCCATGTTTATACATTTCTGGAAAGCTGCTTTGAGACAATGACCATTGTAAAAAAAAAAAGCATTATACAAATAAAATTGAATTGAATTGAATATACTTTTTTTTTTAAACCCTTCACATTTAACAATACTATGAAATGACAAATCAAAAGTATTCATTCATTAAAACCCTTACATTTTAAATGGATGTCATCAAATGTGGATTTTGTGGTTGTTGTTGTTGTTGTTGTTTTAAAGCAATATAGTCAGGGACTCTCTGGACCTATAATACAATATAGATTCACAGACACAGCACAGCTGCTATCCACATTATCAGAGTTACAGTGAAAGAATGAATCACAATGGGACAAAAACCACTTAGCACGTGAGACACATGGTGGTGAACTGCAGGGAAGAAAGTAACCACTGTTTGATAGTGATAGTTAGAACCCCGTCACTTCTGGGCGATGACGGTAGTCTGTTTATGATCCGTATGTTAACGAATAGATTTAAATTAATTTTTGCCAGGTAATGCTCCTACGCACGTTTCCCGCAAATGGGCGTGGCCTTGAGCTTTTTCAGTAGCCCTGCTGGATGTAGTGATGGTCCCGTGTGGGCGGAGCTTGAGCAAATAAAAAGCCAGCCGTTCAGACGGTTTGTAGCGGATTTCCGAGAGTTCTGCGCTGATCTTCCTCTCTTCTCTCTTCTCTCTATTCGACAAAGTTTCTCCTGTCCTCATTTGACCGGGCCTCTTCCGTTTTACTTTCGTAAATTGAAGTCATTTCGGGGTTTGTTTGGGGTTTTTTTTTTTCGCGAACGTTCATTGTTTTGTTTGGGGGTTTTTTGTCCTGCAAAAATGACCAAGCCGAGTAGTTTCTGCGCTCCGTTGCTGCTGTTTCTGGTCTGGAGGGCGGGGGAGGTAGCGGAAGCCTGCAGCTGTTCTCCTAAACATCCTCAACAGGCTTTCTGCAACGCAGACGTCGGTAAGATTATTCGTCTCGCTTTAAATGCTCAAAACATTATTCCGTTGGCATGAATGTACCGTGTTCCCCCTCTTGGTGTCTGTCCTGTGTGTAGTTGTGCGGAGGTTGTTTACAGCTCGTGTAAACATCTCGTGTCTGGTTCACACAGACGCGTCTCGGATAGCACCGGTTCAGAGCGGTTTGGTTTCCACTGCGCTTTTTCTACCAGGGATCGGTCTTTCACACCAACCAGTCAACTTGTCTTGATCCCCAGTCTGGCTGATGGTTTAGTGCTAGATGAAGCACACCGCTTCTTAATTCTAGATGAATGTAAGTTTGCTGCTGGTCACAGCTGTAGGATTTTTGGGGGGAATGAGTTCTTTTCTATTTTGGGGCCTAACAGCCATGACTGAGCCGTGCAGCGTTCAAGTTCAGCTGGGCACCAGTATATGAATACTGTAGGTCCGAGTGCAGACCTACAGAAAACAGGACTGTTGTGCTGTGTGGATATACACACAGTACTGGATCTATCTAAAGGATGCAGGGTTTCCTCATTTTCAGCCTGTTTCTTGAGTACATTTTAGGTTACAGCCTGAATCCAATTTGAATGTGTCTTGCCTAAACAAAGAGGAAAAACACCCGTACAGTTGTTCAAATGACTGAGCTGTGGAGAATTACATTTTTGGAATGAACTCCTGTTCAGAAGTTATGATATCCCAGTGTTGATTCTCTTACTGTTTTTGTTGTTGTTGTTGTTGTTTACTTAAATCTCAAGGAAATCTTTGGTATTCGTGGAGAACGTCATCTAACGATCATGAGTTCAGCACAGGTTCCTGAGTTGTGGTGTTTTCAGTTATTGGGGTGTTGATGCGAAGACGGATGCTGGAACGTCGGGAATGATCATTTCTCGCATTCGCTTTGCATAATGTAGAAAAACTTGGACCACGTAAGGAAAGGCAAGACAACGTTATAGAAGAATTTTAGTCACTCGAGGTGGCTGTACTTTGATTATTAGGAAGTATTTGTTTTGCGACTCTTAAGCAGCTTGAATTAATACAGTACAGTTACTGAGCAATCTTTCTGGCCTGTTTTAGACAACAGTATTGGTATAATATTGAAATCTTCAATATACTCCCATCATGTGTCCGACCATGCCGTTTATCATTCCTTTTGTCAGTTTATCTGGTTAATCCATCTGGGTGAGTTTGTCTGTTGCAAACTGACCAGTGAGGTTATTTTAAGGAGGTAGAGGAGATTAAAACGATCTGCTCTGAAATACATGCCGCTGAGGTTTGTGTGATGACGAGAGCACAAAGCCACATGACTTGAGACAGGATGGGGTGGTCTCATCTCGGAAGTGGATATTTTGAGTCTTTGGATTCGTAGACCTACACCCTAACATTCAGGTTCCCGCATTAGCCGCCCCTGCAGTGATGAGGCAGCACTTGATCACCATCATTTTTAAAGCCACTTGCCATGGTCATTCAGCCAGACTCTCGGCTTATTGAAGTTCCAGAGATGGGAAAACATTGCTACATTCCACTGGAACCTCCGCCCGACCATCTGGCTATGCCACGTCATGTGGTTTTCCTGTTCCAGCTATCATATACCACAGCAAGTAATGGCATTGGTTGAAGGGGTCTGCCACAGTCGCCATGTGCCCACCTGCATTCTGTCTGTGTTAGTCACAATGACTGGACTTTTGGGTAACTGGATTTTCCGTAGTCCATGTATCTTTTGCGACCTGTAGGCCTGAAGGGTGAATCACTGATGCAGTAGCGTGGCATTTGTCTTTGCCCCACAGTTATTTCGCCATTGTTTTGCATCAATTTCACAATACTTGCCTAACTTGTAAAGGAAATATCCTGTTTCTCAAACTTTTTCTACTGTGCAGCTTTTACTGTTGCTACATTAAAGTGCAGTGAAGTTACTTCCTGAATTTTGCCTGTTGAAATTTAGTAGTAGTAGTAGTTGTCTATTTATGGAAGGAGTCTCCAGTGGCACTGCTTTGCACCAGTCAAAGTGTTCTGCTGTGCCAAAGTGTTCAAGACTGAGGAGTTTTTTCCTCTCCAGTTTCTGGTTAACATGAAAAGCTGTTGTTTTTTTTTGTTTGTTTTTGTTTTAATCTTATGAACTTCAGGAGAGGGGAAAAAGGAGAACCTGTTGAGTGACACACTAGCTGCCATAACAGCAACTAACTTGTCTCACGGATGTTCCGTTAACATTAAATATAAGTCAAACTGGTTAAAAGTATTATGTTCTTTAACAAATGCAAATGTTTAATCTTTGACAGACTGCTGTGGTATAAGAGGAATAAAACACTTTGGGATATGATGTTATTGGAGAATGAGCAACTTTAGGATGGTAACTCTTCCACATCACACCAACCCATCATTGATTATTTTCTTATTCCTCACATGGACTTTCTTATTTTATTTATTTATTTATTTTATTTAATGCATTGTAGACATTTGTGTAGCAAACTACATGTCAAACAGGGATTTATAGATGAGTAAAGCATGATTAATTAAGTTAATAGTCTTTTATAGGAGCCTTTTTAAACCTTGTTGTCTTGTTTTCAAGGGCTGTTGATCAGTTTCTTGTTCAGATTTAGGAGTCCAAGCTGTCTTGGTTGTGCATTAAGCATATGGAGCAGAGCAACCAAGGACAGTGAAACTTATTCAGCAGCATATCAGCTGAATGGATCTGGCATGGTTCATTGAGCTAAGGCAACACTCCAGTCTTAGATTTGGAGAATTTTTTCCATGGGTTCTTCCGATATCCCGTTTTACAGTGGGAACAGGAAATACCTGCAATAAATGTACATATCCACATCTGGCCGGGAATCTGGATTTGTATCTGAATCTGGTCCTGGCTAGAATATTTGTCTGCATTCTCAAACTGCTGAAGGGTTTTCGCAATTTGTGCTTAACTGTACATGTAGAGAACAGACGAAAAAGTTTTGGTTTGAGGTTTGTCTGTAGATTTCACGTTAGACAAACGTGCAGTGTTGCACCCACCAAGTACACAAAACTGATACAACTTCTGTTGTGACCGACTTAAACATGATGGCGACGACTGCTAAATTTAACCACTCGTCACTTATTATACAACTTGGATCATTTAAGTTCCCACAAATGTGTATTGCTGGGACCACATGGCCTCCATGAATGAGCCAGCAAAGTACATCCTGCTAAGGCCAATCCTCCTCGCAATTGAAGTATTTTGAATGCTCTCGCTTCCAGTAAACACGGAACCGAAAGGGGAATGGAACGAGTGAGCAGAAAAGAGGACCTGTGCCTGAACCTGGATAAAACATTGCAGCCCTGTGTGCGTTCACTCACTGATGAAAGTACCGGGTTTGACTTTCTAAACGGGGACCTCCTGTGGGTGTAGCTGGTATCCCGTGCTTGTGTGTGGCCCAGAGAAAAGCAGCTCTGTGCTCAGGAGTGGGTACAGGGAGGGTATGTGTGGCCTCTCTGAGAACACACTCGGACGTGTGTGCTGTGAAGACAGAGAGGCCACTGAAGGCCATCAGGATTGGCTCTGTGGGAATGTGGAATATTTCATATTGAATGGAGGAAACATATTATATGAATATAACAAGCAAATTCATGTTTCCGTTCTCTTGAATAAAAGCCCGAAATGGAGATCTGTAGCAGTATGTACTTCTGTGTACTTGTGTCCATTTTCAGGTTGAAAGAAAGACCACCAGTGTGTACTCATTCCTCTTTTAAAAGAAGCGTTTTTTCATTTTTAGAGCCCCTTTGCTCCTTGCAAGCTGAACTGCAATTACAATGAAAACGCTTACATGCCGCCGCCTTCTTCCACAAAACCCACCGAGCTGCTCTGTTAAATCTACCTTTTAACCCATTAAACGCTTACATTCTGTCAGCAGGTCCAGACTTACATTCCTCCTTCATTTAGCTGCATACCATTTCCTATTAGTAGCAGCATAGTTGCTGAATAAATCATCGTAACATAATTACGACATAATATGATTTAATGTGAATGACTGTAAATTAAACAGGGGCTTATGGGTTGATGAAAAGAGGTGGAGCTGTGCAGCATTACTGAGGGTGGAGCCTCAGTACTTCTAGGGTTATTACAAGTGCAAAAAACAGTTTTATTCTTTTAAAAGCTCTAAAATGTGGGGGGGAATCAAGACATTTCCTCATGTTTAAAAAGACACAAGCACACACGTTTCAGGGTGCGAGTGATCCTGTTGTCAGTGCATCTCAGATGGATGGGCAGGAGATCTAAGCGCCTGAGCAATTAGCGAACAGCATGCTGTGGCGAGACCACTAGCCAGCTTCTTGAGCTCCAGTCAGGAATTCTTTTTTGCACCAGGCCCAGCACATTCCTCCCTCAGCACTAATCAAATACTCATGCTCTTCCATATGCAGTTCACAGGAAGTGCACTTCGTGAACTCCGAAAGACGACAGCTATTTTTTTCTCACAGCTGACTTCTTCAGTCTGCTCAGTTTTTCTTTTCTTTTGCCTTTCTTTAGTTCTCAGAGCCAAAGTGGTTGGACGGCAAGAAATTATCACAGGCAACGACGTGTACGGCAATCCAATCAAGAGGATCCAGTATGACATTAAACAGCTGAAGGTATTTTTAACACATCTTAGTTTTTAATTCAGCTACCTAAAGAAATTTGGAGTCGCATTCATCGTAAACAATTAAGAAAACCGAGACTTATTCAAAGTCATTAGAATCTTAGTGTTGTGTAGTAAACCTTTGGAGCATTCATTTGACTTATGAGTTTATTTCTGTGTAGTGTTTGTACTTTTCAGGTAAAAAAAACAGTATGTCTCAGTCATTTATTTCACCCAATTTTATAAGTCTGAAAGGTCAATAAAAGAGCAAAAATTTACTGTCAAGTGCCACTACTCAAAATTTTAGACAGACATGAATTATTGTTTCTCCATAACTTAAAGATAAATATAAATAGTTAAATATATGCTTATGCATGAATGGATTTCATAAACTAATAATGTACATTTTAGATTTCTTATGTTTTTAATCGCACCTCAAATATGCAGATTATATTTCAAACTTTATATTTAGAAGCAGTCAAAATTCTCAGCATGATTCGGAAATATATAATGCATATATTTTAGTGGTTGCATTATTATTTGGTGTTGCAATTCCATATTCTTGATGTCTTTACGATAATTCAAAAAAGTAGAAAATAAAAATGAAGAAAACACTGAGTAAGTATTTCTCTGCTGGTCACTGGTATGGTAGTTGCTGGATTATTTGGTGATAATGGAATTAGTGTGTAATTATAAGTAATGCAACGATGCTGGTAAAAAAAAAATGCACTAAAACTGTTAATACTGTACCTAACATCTGGAGGAAATCCATAGCATGTCTCAGTGGCTGAATTCTAACAAACAGCCAAAAAAGAAAAAAAAAGGGTGTGTTTTTTTTCTTCCCTCCCTATAACCTCCTTTTGACATCTTCACATTATGAAATGATAAATATATTTCACCAAAACGATATGGAAGTGTTTTTTCTTTACTTTTTAATCTGATTAAGTTCTCTTCTTGCAAAAATCTGCCCAACAATGTAGAAAACCTAAATCGTTAAGCGTCCTCAGATTTCCTCACACAGTGAATTTCATGCCTTGATCGCTATGTGCCATAAAGAAAAGGACATTACCCTGGTCAGTTGCATTTGTAATCAGATACCAATTGTGAAAATGCCCATGATGCACCTGTACTGCAGTCAGAATGGAAACTTTAAAATGCAACGTTCTCCCTTTTCACTCTTGGGGCAAAAAGAGTGGCTTCTTGAAGTCCAGGAAAGCCATTTCTGATTAAGAATGATTGTAGAAAATGCCACAATATATCAATATTAGCACACTCTTAACTTGCTTAACTTGTATTGTCCTTGTGAATGAAATGCATGTAACAGGACCTTCCACTTATACTTGTCTTCATTATATTTCATCCATTAGGCATTCAAGGGACCTGATCGTGATATTGACTCCATTTTCACTGGCCCTTCATCTGCTGTGTGTGGTGTGAACCTGGACATCAATGACAAAAAGGAATACCTTATCACAGGTGCTGCAACTGTGCCTTTTGAGCCTTACATGATACTGCCCTGCTGATCAATCAGTGTAGCAGAGCTGTGATTTCATTACTCGTCTCCTCTCGCTCTGTGCAGGTAAACTGGAGTCTGATGACACAGTGCACGTAACACTGTGTGACTTCATCCAGCCATGGGAGTCCCTGACCATTGCTCAGAGAAAAGGCATAGACTCACGTTATGAGATGGGCTGTGAGTGCAAGGTATGTGTCAAAACTTACAGCTGTTCATCCAAGCCAAAATCATCCATGATTGTCACTGAGCCCTGGCTTCAGCAAGCATTTCATCCGGGTAATTAATATTACCTTTATTGATCATTTGTTCTTTCTCTCTCTCTCTCTCTCTCTCTCTCAACAGATTATCTACTGTGCCTCTGTCCCCTGTTCGATCACTGATCCTGCTGAGTGTCTATGGACTGACTGGCTTGTGGAGAACTCCATGCAGGGTCCCCAAGCTCGGCACTACACCTGCATAAAGAGGAATGATGATTCCTGCGCTTGGTACCGTGGTGCTGCTGCACCAAAGAAAGAGTTCCTGGATATCGAAGATCCATAAACGTGCAGTCTCCTGACTTCACAACCCCCCTTTTAGAAAATATCCTTAACACCGCTATGGGCCCTTTAAATAATCACACCGTTCATTCAATTGCATTCTGTACTTTATAACATGGTTCTGGTGATACGACAATGTAAAAGATTATGGTGGAGACGACGTTCTCTGATTTTCGTAAAGCACTTTGAGTCCCCAACAGCACCTAGATGTGACCATGTTTTTTCGGGAAAAGAAATGTTTACTGCCTTTATTACCACTGTTTTAGGTTTTTGGTTGGAATTTAGATGAGTAAAATATAGGACATTATATGTTGGTGTTTTTGGAGAAAATAAGGAACGATTAAAAGAATGGAAACAAATTTGTTTTAGGAAGCATAAGCGATTTTATCTACCCCATGCCTTGATGTTATGGCCACTCTGAAATGTCATGATTGACATTTCACATACAGATACAGTAAATGAAGAAAAGTAACTTATTAGAAATAACCAAAGTGATTGGACTTATATGTACAATGTGGACTTATACAGTACAATAGTTGTAAAATAAACTGCTTATTATACTATGCACAAAAAAGCATCTTGTAATAATTTATGTATGTTGTAATATATACATGTTTCTAATTTATATCTAAACATTCAATTTTGGTAATTCATAAAAAGATAGGCCTTTTTTTTTATTTGCTTTTTTTTGTGAAACGTTGGCAGATTTAGGACTGTGCCGTTCTGTACGTTCAAGTTTCCAGTATATAAATGAATCCAGTATTCCAGTTATTCAACCAACAAATGTGTAGGAAAGGTCACGAAGCCTAATTCAGTCATTTTGTATATCATGGTATCCTTTTACATTTTTTATTTTTTTAATTTCCATATGTTTGGGGTTTTTTAAATATATTCTTAAATGTCCTTTTTATATCATGAGGAGAAAAGAGGTAGTGTGAGATTTCCGGTGCTGGAACCACTTGGGAAAAATTAGTGAGCTACCCTGTGCATGCCTTTCATACTCCTGTATTATTCATCTTGGTGTAACAGTTCCATATTCATGAATAAAGAAAAGAAAAGCACTGACCTGGTGTCTAAGTCATTGTACATTAGGCTTTAATCTTGTTCTTCATGTTTCCTGTTGGAGGGCCTGCTGCATGAAATATTCATTACAAAATAGGATGATAACTGAACAATTCAATACAAATGCTATTGCTATGTTTCATCATCAGTTCTTTGCTCAGGAAGACTGCTGAAATATATTTTATACACATATTGCGTTTTGCTTCTGGTTATTAATCAAAGCACCAATATTATCATATTCCTGTTTCCAACTAAACGCCTCTGTTCTTTTCTTTGAGAAAGAAACCTTCATTAAAATCTATGGCTTTTATTTCAAGAAAACATTTAGAGTAAGCTCATTTAGACAATGAAAAGTTTCAAAGATGGGAAATGACATGTTTGCCAGACCTTTATTAGATGCTGAGATTTAGTCTAGATTGAGAATTTATGTGGTGATTTAGAAAAGGCTATATGTCTCTGGATATCTCGGCTCACTGGGTCATTAGCAACTGGACTTTGTAAGATGAAGCCAATATACAGTAAATCAACATTGTATAATAATCTACTAAATAGTCATAAGTGTTTTATTAATGTATTATTGTCTTAATGAAGTCAGTTCACAGTAGACTCTTATGTCCAACATTCTTATGGCTAACTTTTAATAATTTCTTAATCTCTACACAGAGAGTTGTTTTCTCACCGATCCATAATAAACTTGCCATATCATCATGTATATACATACTGCTCAAAAAAATAAAGGGAACACTTAAACAGCACAATGTAACTCCAAGTGTTCCCTTTATTTTTTTTGAGCAGTATAATATATATATATATATATATATATATATATATATATATATATATATATATATATATATATATATATCATCACACTTTTAATATATACCAACGTCCAGTCACAAATCTAAGATCAATTTGTCGGAATATAGCTATAAAGCTTTCTTTAATAGAAAACAATTGTCATAAATAAGCAAAACTAAACAAATAAATTATATCCACATAACTACATTAACAAAAACTTAACTAAAATGAAAATGTTTATTAAAATACATATTAACCAAAAATTAAAATTGAGTGCCTACCATTTCAGCATTTTATAAGATTTGGCTTCACGCTGATATCAAAATATTTCTGGCAAAGACAGATGTCAAATTACAGCTTTTAAACTAGCTAAATAATATTTGCAATAGTAGGGACATATAACCACCAGTTAACAACTGCCTTGACTAAAGACATAACTTGTACAATGTTAAAATGAAAGCCTTTCTCTGTAAAGTGGCATGAAACTGTATTGTTATAATAATAATAATAATAATAATTATTATTATTATTATTATTATTATTATTATTATTTATTATTATTAATAGTAGAAGTCGTAGTAGTAGTAGTAGTAGTAGTAGTTGTAGTAGTAGTAGAAGTAGTAATAATAGTACAAGTGGTAGTAGTGGTAGTAGTAGTAATTCCATTCAAAAAATGAAACTAGTATAATGTATACATTCATTACACACAGACTGATATATTTCAAGTGTTCATTCCTTTTAATTTTGATGATTATAACTGACAACTAATTAAAACCCCCAAATCAGTATCTCAGAAAATTAGAATATTGTGAAAAGGTTCAATATTGAAGACACCTGGTGCCACACTCTAATCAGCTAATTAACTCAAAACACCTGCAAAGGCCTTTAAATGGTCTCTCAGTCTAGTTCTGTAGGCTACACAATCATGGGGAAGACTGCTGACTTGACAGCTGTCCAAAAGACGACCATTGACACCTTGCACAAGGAGGGCAAGACACAAAAGGTCATTGCTAAAGAGGCTGGCTGTTCACAGAGCTCTGTGTCCAAGCACATTAATAGAGAGGCGAAGGGAAGGAAAAGAGCAATAGGGATAACCACACCCTGGAGAGGAATGTGAAACAAAACCCATTCAAAAATGTGGGGGAGATTCACAAAGAGTGGACTGCAGCTGGAGTCAGTGCTTCAAGAATCATCACGCACAGAAGTATGCAAGACATGCGTTTCAGCTGCCGCATTCCTTGTGTCAAGCCACTATTGAACAAGACACAGCGTCAGAAGCGTCTAAAGACAAAAAGGACTGGACTGCTGCTGAGTCGTCCAAAGTTATGTTTTCTGATGAAAGTAAATTTTGCATTTCCTTTGGAAATCAAGGTCCCAGAGTCGGGAGGAAGAGAGGAGAGGCACAGAAGCCACGTTGCTTGAAGTCCAGTGTAAAGTTTCCACAGTCAGTGATGGTTTGGGGTGCCACGTCATCTGCTGGTGTCGGTCCACTGTGTTTTCTGAGGTCCAAGGTCAACGCAGCCGTCTACCAGGAAGTTTTAGAGCACTTTATGCTTCCTGCTGCTGACCAACTTTATGGAGATGCAGATTTCATTTTCCAACAGGACTTGGCACCTGCACACAGTGCCAAAGCTACCAGTACCTGGTTTAAGGACCATGGTATCCCTGTTCTTAATTGGCCAGCAAACTCGCCTGACCTTAACCCTATAGAAAATCTATGGGGTATTATGAAGAGGAAGATGCGATACACCAGACCCAACAATGCAGAAGAGCTGAAGGCCACTATCAGAGCAACCTGGGCTGTCATAACACCTGAGCAGTGCCACAGACTGATCGACTCCATGCCACGCCACATTGCTGCAGTAATTCAGGCAAAAGGAGCCCCAACTAAGTATTGAGTGCTGTACATGCTCATACTTTTCATGTTCATACTTTTCAGTTGGCCAACATTCCTAAAAATCCTTTTTTTGTATTGGTCTTGAGAAATGTTCTAATTTTCTGAGATACTGATTTTGGGGTTTTCATTAGTTGTCAGTTATAACCATCAAAATTAAAAGGAATGAACACTTGAAATATATCAGTCTGTGTGTAATGAATGTATATATTATACTAGTTTCAGTTTTTGAATGGAATTACTGAAATAAATCAACTTTTTGATGATATTTTAATTTTATGACCAGCACCTATATATATATATATAAAGCCGGTTCTTGAAGGATCTATTGCATATTTAAGGTTTGTAAGGGTTCTACTGCGAGGTGTAGGGTTCTACATAGAACCTTCATGGATCCCACCCATGTTCCTCCACATCCAAAGAACCTTTAAGTGTCCTAAATAATACTCTTCTCTAAATATAAGAGTATATGGGTGAGAAACCCCCCCCACCCCCAACACTTTCTTTAATACTAGGACTGCAATAACATCTTCACTGTCTAAAACATGGCAGTTCGCTCTCCCTTTTCCAGCCATAGTAAACAACAAAACGTGATTAAAGCGTCTGGTAGAAGGACGTCTTTCTTAGCCTCCTGATTGGATGTTTGCGCTGTGAATGAACTGTGTCGTCAGTCTTTTGCTTGCAGCCGATTGGTTTACGGCCTTTGTCAATTACCCGTGGCCACGCCCTCCGGTAATGCAGCACGGGAGAAAGAGAATGGAACAAAATGAAGGACTTCGCGGCAACCGAAGCTTTTCAGTAGAGAACTAGATTAAAGACTCCTGACAGCTCCCGCACGGGTATGTGTACTGTATCTTTCTGTGCGTGTTGAACGCACGTGGACGGCTTTGATAGTGTTGGATGTGGTTTTGTGTAATTGAGGGTAGAATGGAGGGCGGTGGAGGATGGTGCTGCAGCAGTGTAAAGCGCAGCGCAGCGCCTTATTCCTGTAGCAGGCCAGTAACAGAGAACGTGAGGAAGTCTGATCACTTAGCAGCAGGCAACTTCTCCAGTGTCACCTTGTGTCGGTGCAGCGGATAACAATGTCCTGATCCAGATCAGGCCTACAGGCCTCTCTGATCCGCTGTATATTTGATTACGCCGACATTTCAATGCCATGTTGCCTAACACCCGCATGCCGCTGTGTGCGTCTCCACAGCGTGTCCTGTAGCTCGAGCAGATAACTGTAGATAGCGTGGCTTTACTGGGCTGCATGCTGAGATCAAGCTGACCAGCCAAGCTTTCTGTTACAATCTAACATAATAATAATAATAATAATAATAATAATAAACCCAACAGTCAAAAACATAGCCGTCTGCTTTATTCAGCTATCAGGTACTAACTAGTTAGCTTAGCGCCTAGCATGCTGCGTTACCAACGTGTTAGCTAGCGGTACTGCAGTCTAGTCGAGTTTGTAACTAGTGTGTCTTCATGGGTTTATTTTTCCGAGTTTTATTTCTAACCTGAAAGCAGTCATACAATTTTTATGCACATTATGTCAATGTGTGTGCTCCAGCCGTGAATAAATATCTAACCACAATTATAGCTCTGTCTTATTTACCAAGCACATGCTCTACTGTGTGTGTGTGTGTGTGTGTGTGTGTGTGTAACTGTAACTGTTCGCGCGCTATTTCTGAAGCTCTAAATACCAAAGAATCTACCACTTTTCTATAAAGTTACACTAAGCATTGGAATGAGTTGTTTTTTTTTGTCATTAGGCACGTGTTTTATTCAGTATAGTGTTCTCCTGGAGTGACAGGATGTACCGCTACCAGGGCTCTATAACCTCCCACTAGTTCTCTACCTGGCCAGGCTCGACATCCAGCTACACAACGGCGGAAGAATAATGGTTAATGTTTGTTTCCTGAGATTTTTCAAACAGGCTCTTTTTCCGAGTCTGCTCTTGGTGTTGTATAATGTTTACAGCCCTCAGTTTTCCTCGTCATTTGACAGAAGGCCTCGTTTTGTTAGCACGTGCTCTTTAAAAAGTGTCAGTGTCTGGGAAATGTAGCACGCGTGTGACTTCAAAACTGTATTACCTCTTATTTTCATCGGTTGAATTTAAACAAAAGTAATGTTCAATTACGAGTGTTAATTTTTATTTATATATAAAATATATATATATATATATATATATAAAAAATCTCTCTCAACCATTTTACATGTTACGGGTTGGCCATTGGAGTGAGTGGAGGATATTGACTAAGTTTACATGGACAGCAATAATCTAATTATTAACCTTATTCTGAATAAGGCAATATTGTGATTAAGGTGTTTACATTAGTCGCTTTTAGGATCTTCCTTTCATGTTCCCGTTTGACATGTTATAGAACATAGATTGATTAACTGTACACGTCATTACGTCCCGACGTTTCCTCCAGAATTCCACGTATCAACATACAGTTCATCTTCGTTATGGTACCGTATACAGTTTTGTTTTTTTTTATTTGCCATTTTTTACGGAAGCTTCAAGAGCAGATCATTTGTCATGCTGTATGCGCAAATAGACGACTGCTTGAAGCCGTGGGCTGCGTCCAAAACCGCGTACATACCGTCTGTGTAGTAGCTGAAATACAGTGCCGTGTGTATGTGCCCTGTCGCAAAATGCGGTGAAAAGTCTCACACGACTATAATAATGTGATTTAAGGTGTTTATATGTCTGTAATACACATCAATAATGAAATTAAAATAAGAATACTCCATGTGTTAACTCGATTTCTGTTTCCTTCGAGTATGACCTTAACAGGATCGGACATCGCTGTTTACATGGTAGTTTCTTAGAGTTTTGTCTTAATTGGGTTAATATCGGAATATTGTCGTCAGTGTAAAATGTTTTTATACAGGTTGAGAGGCTTTAGGTGCATCTCAAATAACATACTTAAGAACTGTCCTATGCCATTATTAGTATAAACTGTGTGAGTAATGTGTTTGCACTGAAAATTCCAACAAGAAATATAGCTGCAAGTGGCGATGGTGCCATCGCCATGCTGTGGGTGTATGAAAGTAAAGCAAGTGCTGTAGTGTAACTTGCACTGATGGTTAAGGTTAAACCCAGTTCTTGGGCTTTAACGCTTCTATGTCCAAACATACAGCTCTTGTTTGGTGAAATTATGCATGAAGAGTGTAAGAGATGTTACTCTTATTAGCCATTAATTAATTGTAGTGAAGTAATGTGTAGTGGACACAAGCATGTAATGGGGTGTAACATAGCCCCCATGACCAAACATACACCGCCAGTAAAATCAGACAATGCACTTTTTTTGGTCATTAATTTAATCCCTTGCCATGTCCACACCATTTGAGATACCCAAAATCTGTTTGCAGATTAGCATCTTCAGTGTCCTGGCATAATGTTGGCCAAGTTTGGTGACAGTCGCAAAAATTCCCTAGGAGGAGTATTTAAAAGTTCACCGCATGTCCTTTACACAAAATCCAAAATGGCAGACTTCCTGTTGGGTGGAGCTAATAATTGGTGCGAAAGTTGTTCGGGTCGATGAACACAATATGATGTGTCCTACATTTTGTACATATATATACAAGAATGTATGATATATGCACCAAAGTTTTTGTACCATGTAAAAGTGCACACTTCAAAGACCCCTGACTACGCCCACGTGTGACCTTTGTCTGGGCCTAATGGCAGACGAGTCTGACGTGTGCCGAGTTTTTGAGCAAGTTAAGGTCCCCAAAAGCCCCTGAAACATTGAAAAATATAAAAGAAACTAATCTGAAGGAACTCAATAGGGTCCTGCACACTTTCAGTGCTTGGTCCCTAATAAATGCATTTTAAGTACCCAGATTATTGAACCGAGAAAACAAAGTGTGGAATGTTGGATACTTCGTGCACTCGATGGTCGCAGCTTTACTTACCTAGCAGAAGAGGGAACGGGCTACCAGACACTGATGCTGGCTCAAATTTGTTCAGAATTGGGAGGGTATGGGGTGATTGTGAACATTTCAGTAAATTAATTTTGTCATTTTACTGTTTACCTTGATGGGGTGAAGTTCATTTTCATAGACTCTAGCGGAATCGCATAACGTGCGTTTGGCATCATTTGCCATCGACTGGGAAACGGCAGTTAGTGTTCCATTTGAGACGATAGTACCCTTCTATGATTCAAAAACAAGACCGTAGAGTGCATAGCGTTAGTGTCATTTGGGACACAGTTTTCGTGTCAGAAGTGAATGTAATTCCTCACTGCATTGCATTGACATTAATGTGTTGCAGCTGTGCCACACTGAATTGCAATCACTGTCCAAGCACAGCCCTTAGCCATACATATTTTTTTTATTATATTTTTTAAATAATAAAAATGTAAAACTGTTCAACTTAATTATTTAGAATTCCTACAAAAAAATTTATACCTGTGTTGGAGTGGTGTGAGATCGTGAGTTTAAATCCCAACAATGTTTAGTCTGGGCGAGAGAAATGGGCAGTACTGTCTGGGTGGATGGGATGACATTCTGTCTCTCCTCTATCCATCCCAGTGACACTAGCAAAATGTGGGCTTGTGCATGCAGAATGGTGTGGCTAGCGCTTTCCTCTGCATGTGTTGCGCTGCTCTGTGATGCAGCACGTGCAGCAGTTCGAAAACATGTGGTTGGCTGGCTTCACATGTCTCAGAGGAAATACGTGATCGCTTTCACCCTCCCTTCACCTATTGGGTTTGATAGCTCTCTTATGATAGGGAAGACCGAACTGGTGAGTGGGAATTCGCAAAGACTAAAATAAGGGAGAAAGTCAGTTAGAAAATGCCAAGAGCTCATAGTAGGAACTAGGAGTTATGTTCGCAGGTTTCTTACTTTGTGGCATAAGATCAGTGTTTGTTAACGAAATTCCTGTTATATTTTGGCACAACATCTTGCCATGATTGAGCAGTTGTGCTACTGACGTTCTCTGGTTGCTTTCTCTTACCTAGTGTATGAGTATAGTATGCAAATAAAGTATATTTGCAGCTGAGCCCATGTATTCAGTCTTCATTTTGCAAAAAAAAAAAAAAAAACCCAAAAAGTGTTGATCCGGAGCCTATCCCCTGAACACTGAGTGTAAAGCATGGATACACCATGGAGGGGACGATAGTCCGTTGTGTAAATACTGCAAATTTCACAGCTGTTACAAATAACATGAATGTCTTGAGGCAGTACAGTACAGAGTAAGGCATCATGGGTAAGCATGGCTCAAAGAGGAAACTTGCACACATCTCAGCATGTTGAATTAATCTGTGGTGCTGTGTTCCAGGCAATTGTTGGTTAGTTGAGAAGGGGTGTTTATCTAATAGTGCTGGGAATTGGACTGGAACAATATGTTTTGGCTTGGGCTCTATGATTATTTGTATTTTTATCATTACAAGGCTGCAATAAGTGGAATGCTTAATACTTGAAAATAATAATGCCACGCAAGCCCTCTTACTTGCTTAGTAGCAGAATGACTTTCATGCTTGTGTGTGTCTATGGTTCATGTGGTTCATGCGTGGTAGATCTTATTTTTAGGTATGCAAGTACTACTTCATTTACATGTATATAGTTTTCCATTACGTATTTAAAAAATTTGCAACATACATAAAATGCAGGTGTAGTGGCACATACACTCCTGGGTACAAAAAAGACCCAAGCCCAAAATGGCAAAATATTAAGCTTTTAATGGTCTTATAAAGAAATCATTGCTCAGTATATTAGCAAGAATTAAATAATGCACTCCTGAGACCTCCTGTGCCACCATTTGCTCATGTACTTTTGCTGCAGTGAACTCTTTAGGTGAAACAAGGAAATTAGAAACAAGGAAATTCACTTATATGGTCTTCTTGAACTCAAAGGTAAAATCATGATAATGATTAAACTAATACATGTTTGAGTGTTCAAAATTAAAATAAAGTTAGAATAAAAAAAGTAATTAAAAGCTCTCTGAAAGTTTACCCATATGGCTTAAGAATAACTCTCATCTCATACTTAGTTACTTTATCTGTTTGTTTAATTCTTGCTAATTTCCTGACCAACGGTTTGATGTCAAGACCCCAAGGAGAGAAGATAAACCAAATCAGCATTAAGTCACAGACGCAAAGACCTTATTCATGGGTGGATAACACTGGTAGTGCTGTCTTGGTATAACAGTATTATCTGAGTTATTAAAAACATCATAGTGGTCATGGTAGTTTAGTGGTTAGCATGTTTGCCTTGCATGTCTAAGGTTGGGGATTTGAATCCTGCCTCCGCCCTGTGATCGTGCACTCTGTGTTCCAGGTACTCCAGTTTCCTCCCACAAAGACATGCATTGTAAGCTGATTGGCATTTCCAAATTGTCCAGTGTGTGATTCTGCCCTGCGATGGGTTGGCCCCCTGTATTCTGCCCCAGGCTCCCTTGTGATCCTGTGTAGGATAAGCAGTACAGAAAATGGATGGATGTTTTTAATCCATCATTGATGATGTAGTTTTCCATAGTTCTGTAGAAGTTAAACTTGTCAGACCGATGTGTGTACAAGTAAGTATAGTAAAAACCTGACATTTTGGCCTATTTGTTTAATATTGATGGATGATTTTTGAACTCGTGCTGTCAATCTAAAGGTGGCCAGAAAATGGTAAACAGAACGAACCTAAGCTTAATCGTGTGTGGACCGGGCTCCATGTAACATCCATCCATCCAACTTCTACAGCTTGCTCCTTGTCAGTGTCGCGGGGGAACCTGGAGCCTATCCCACGGAGCATCGGGCGCAAGGCAGGGTACACCTTGGACAGGATGCCATGTAACATTAAAGCCTAAACACAGTTTTTCATAATGTTCTGAGTCAGTCTTTCCCAGTCATATTTACCAATGCCTAAAATAATCGGCTTCCCCCGGTGACCGGATGAAAGAATTACTGCCAACCTCGGTGTGTTCAAACTCTGATTTGTCATGCTTTAATAATAAAAAGGAAGCAAATATTGCTCAAGAAACATATACAAGCTATGTAAAGAATATGTTGTGGCAAAGGGTGGAAATAACCAGATGTTCTGCTTGATGAAGAACTTGGCAGAATATTTGAAGGCTTAGCAGCACTACACCAAAAGCCACAGCAAACCATGCTACTCTTAAGTAATGCTTTTTTGTGTAGGCTGCTTTGTGAAATAAAATTACACAACACCTTCTATAATATGAAAATATTGGGATATGATATTCTGGTCATTTCACCCAATTGAGCCAAAACACAGCTGTGCTAAATCATGAAGAGCCAGATACATTTTTATTAGCTATTAAACTGAAAAATGGAGGTAACTTGTTAAACGGCTGAAACACAAACTTTGTGTTTGTTGTCAGGCTGTCCTGGGTTTGTTTAATAACTTTTTTTAAAAATAAATTTAATGTATAAATAGCCTGTACAGGATTTCGCAGAGGTCTTTTTATGATTGCTGCAGCCAAAAAAAGCTTGATTTTGTCACGACTGGTTTTAATTGAAAATATTTTTTGCGGAAAATTACTGGCGAAATTGCAATTGCAGGAAATTGTTTTGTACAGTCATTCTCAGTTTGTTGTTAAATAAGACCTTTTAGCTGTACTCATGTTTGACACATGAATCGAAGAGGATTTGGCTGAATGCATGTTGTGATGTCACATGACGCGTCTCGGCCCAAATCTGCAGAAAACTTTGTGGTAATTTTGAAAAATTGCAAGATTCTACGATTATTGCAGAGTCTCTTTGATTTTGTGTTCATTTCTGCAATTGCAAAATCCTGGAAGGACTGTATAAGAATAGAAGTGGGGTTTTTTTCATGTATTCGAAGAAATGTGTATATATATTAAAAAAAAAATCCAGTTTTTTCATTACTTATTTTTTTCTGGTGATTGAGTTCAGTTGGCTTAAAGTACTACGTAGGGTGTACAATACCATCAGGTTATACCTTAGGTAGAGGTAGTGATTCACATTAATAATGAATTTGAAGCCATTTGGAATTTGGCTTAACTGTGCAAACAAGGGGAGAAGAAATTTAATTAGGACTTGTATAGAACATGTATAATATTTTTTATATATATATATATATATATATATATATATATATATATATATATATATATATATATATATATATATATATATATATATATAAAATGTGTGTGTGTGTGTATAAAATTTATAAGGTCATATTTACAATAATATTATTTGAAGATACTGGAAGTCTTGAGTAAACCTGAAAGTAGCAAAAGCATTTATTCTCATATTCTGTCAGTTGTTTGTTTCTACTCGCACAATATCACTTGGTCAAATTCTACCAGATATGAACAAACAAGTCCTTTATACACGGTTAAGCATTTGTTTTAATGAACACAAGGAAAGAGGATTGATTTGTCTTGTAATGGGCAGCTCACAAGCCAGGAGCAGTCAGACTGAACGTGAACAGACTCGCTGGTGAAATAGCCAATTAACCTGAAAGAGGAAAGCTGCAGTATTGCATAAAACGTAATTTGCTTCAGGCACTGATTAATTTCTCTTCATGTCAAGTTCAACAGGTAGCTTACACAAATTCACAAGCCTCAGAAAAGCTTGTGTAACTCTATCCCATTCAGTCTTTAATTTCTTCACTCCACTTTCACCATTAGAATAAAATGTGAGCATTTCTTTAAATTTGTTTTTCAAATTTCATTATAAATTAGGACCTAACAAAAGACTGAGCTGTAGTTTTTTTTCAATCCAGCTTTCCAAAACTTGAGCAATACACTAAAAAGAAACTGCAGTTACACAAACTAATGTGTACATTTTATGAGCAACGAAGACATTAGAATGATCAGATTTTATTTTTACACAATTTATGAAGTCTTAACTGATGATGAACTGTGAGAGACCCCAGATATATTAAAGAATTTGTCAGGTTTCTGTGCATGGGCCCTTTTTTTTTCTTCTGCTTTTTTTTTTTAAAAATCCTCAATCATGGAATAAAAATCTAGAATAAAACACCACACATCTTCAGACTATACTCACAAAGAAAGCTAAAGACACATGAAGATCCGTAGCATTGTATGTGGGTGGAATCTCCTTGTTGATAAAAGAGGTCCGAGAATAATGGCCAGACTGGTTTGAGCCGAAAGGAAGGATGTGGTAACTCGAATAGCCACTCTTTAAAGCCCTGGTGAGCAGAAAAGCAGAACGTATCAAAGCTTGAGACAGATAGGTTACAACAGCAAATGTTCACATCTGCTTCCACTCTTGTCAGCCCAAAACAGGAAGCTGTGGATACACTGGACACATGGACACCACAACTGAGTACTTTTAAGACTAGTTTTAGGAAGAAAAAAAAAAAAGGCGTGGTGACATTTTTTCCAGTCTTCCATCCCACTTATCCTACACAGGGTCTTGGGGGAGCCTGGAGCCTCTCCCAGGCAGGGGACACCCTGGGCTGAGTGCCAACCCATCACAGGGCTCAATCGAAGACACTTGCACAATATGGACAATTTGGAAATGGAAACAATTTCTAAATGTCAATCAGCAATAGGGGAGAAAACCAGAGTACCCGGAGGCTGTGGCTCAGGTGGTAGAGCGGGTTGTCCGCTAATCGTAGGTTTGGCGGCTCGATTCCCGGCCCGCATGACTCCACATGCCGAAGTGTCTTTTTTGGCAAATTTGCTCCTGATGGAAAGTCAGACGCCTTGCATGGCAGCTCTGCAACCATTGGTGTGTGAATGGCTGAATGAGACCCTGTAAAGCGCTTTGGATGAAAACTATATAAGTGCGCCATTTACTATTTACCATTCAACATGCAAACTCCACACACACAGGGTGGAGGCGGGATTCGACCCCACAACCCCGGAGCTGCTATGCGAACGTGCTAACCATTAATCCACCATGCCCTACAGCACACTTCTGATTTACTATAACAAGTGTACTTTTCACCTATTGGAGACATATTGATGTACTGATGTCACTTTTGGGCAAACTGATCTTTCTGGAGTCCTGTTTTGTACCCTGTTTGGATTAAAATTGTTCAGGTTTACACTCGATGGTATTTGATCCAATCAGCTGAAGCCAAATGCTGACAAAGACAAGCAAACGTCAGTGTCTTTGCAGAGTCGTTGTAGGTGCATGGCAGAACTCGGCTGTGCTTTTAGCTGGTGGCCCTGTGCGGTAACGATGTGCATCTGGAAGTGTGTGCAGGTTAGGCTGTCCTTGCGCTTTCATGCATGTGCAGGCGGCCTGCTGGTGTGCGTCAGCAGCACTGTTAATGATGAGTAAGCCTGTGTTTTCTAGCACACTGCAGATCACCCCTATGTCCTCACAAGGCATTTAACTTAATCGTGTTTGTATCATTCTAGGGAAGACACTAATATATATATATATATAACACACACAACATGCATTATAATGACAAATACTGCAGAGTTAGTATAGGCTGACTGTTTACCCAGTTTTATTGATGTAAAGCAAAAATACACAAGCAGTCCAAATTGCACTGCTATGGTTATCGCTTTAGCTAAAACATCTTTGCTACTGGGCACTGAATCAAATTCCAGAAACAAGGATAAAGTAGTGATGGCATTCACTAGCTTTCCACCAAATTAGAGAGACATATCTTACATCTGGTTTATACTTCTGAAGATTTACCTATTTGTTTCATAATGCAGAGAGGAGGATTATGGGTAAACATGGCATCTTTCTTGCCAGAGTGGTAACTGCATTATGCGTTTGTAAATATAAGTCGACCGATTGTGGATTTTATTGATACCGATAAGTAAGTAGGGCAGTACCTGCCGATAACCGATTAATCAACTGATGGTTGTTTTTTAATTTTTACTGAATGAAAATAACACAACAAAGTGAGAAATTGCTTTACTTTATTACAAAAATAAATAGCACTGACTTTCATGAAAATGTACTGTAGTTTTTAAAATTAACAAAAAAATGAATATATTAATTAATAATAAGTATTAAAGTAAATAAAAGATATACATCCATATACAACAGAACCAAATAGTAACACCAAATAGCAAATAAAATAGAGACCTCCAAAATGAATTAAACACTTCAAATAACACAACAAAATTTCAGTTATAGTTTTTATTTCACCTCTAGAGCCTGTTCTCATACCGTATATTGACAGCGGACCCTTCTCAGCTGCTCCTGCAATGTACGCAACGGATTTTTACCAGTAGTTACAGCAATCGGCAAAACCAATCAATCAGTCGGCCGCTAATTCTAAAGCGTGTCTAAAGAAAGGCACAACAAATTGGAATCTGAAGTGCTACATGTCATCCGGTAGGTGAATGCTGATTGATTGGCAAAGTGATGGGTTTCTTGCATACCCAGAAATGCTGTGATGAGACATATATAGTATAAAGTCTAAGCATCCCCAACCCCTTTCTAAGGATGTGGCCTGTTAAAAATCATGATATTGTGGCATGTGTAAATCCTTTTTTTTCTTTTTACGATATAAGACTGGACACGATCACTATCTTGCTCTTTATTTCTTCTGTTTGGCTCTGGCTCCTGTCAATCACTGTAGGTATAGATGTAGTCTGTATACAAAGATGGGGCGTTACGACAGCCCTGACGCAGTGCTGACTGTGCATTACCCATTACAGGGTTGTCAGCGTGACTCAGCAGATCAGCAGCATCATACGAACTGCTGTACACTGTTTAAAGTGTATGGTCTGATTCAACACATGCATATGTACATTGTTCTGGTCTGCTACCGGTGAGCTTATCTAACCATAGAGGCATAGTGGGACTTTATGCCTGCTAGCAATTTCTGAACATTTAGGAGGAGACTTCTGAACTCAAACCTGCTTATAACTCCAAGTGCTTATAACTTTGTGGCACTGTATAAGACATTCTAAAGCGTATCTAAAGAAAGGCAGAACGAACAGGAATGATACAAGTCCTACAGTGATTAAACAAACTAAAGGTATTAGACTTTGTCATATTTCTTTTGGGACTAATTGAATTGGAAGCTAAATATTAACGTGTCAGTGTGTGGTCTTTCAGTGATGCGCCATGCCCATAGTGGACAAGCTGAAGGAGGCTCTGAAGCCGGGCCGAAAAGACTCTACCGATGAGGGAGACCTGAATAAGCTGCTCTCCTCCTCGGCCAAGAAAGTGCTGCTGCAGAAGATCGAGTTCGAGCCAGCCACCAAAGGCTTCAGCTACCAGCTGGAGACGCTCAAGACCAAGTATGTGATCCTGAACCCCAAGACTGATGGTGTGGTGCAGAGAGCAGCCGAGCCCACGCCAATCAAGAGGCAAGGTGAGGTCACGCCACAGCGTGATTCGTTGGTCATCATGATTAGTGTAGGCGCTCAGGTGGGTTGGACTAGTAGAACTCATTAATACGGTTATTAAAACTGCACTATAAAATGCTAATAGGTTATGATGTGTACAGCAATATCCAGCTTTCATGATTCTGAAGATTTTGAAATATTGTCAGTAAGAGTGATCTTTCTATTATACAATGTGCTGTTAATTCCATGAAAACTTTTAGTAATACAAATTCGAAAAGTAGGCCAGGATGATATTTGACAAATGTTCACAATGATCATTTATATTTATATATGTCTATATAATTTTGAGCACAATGAGTAATGCAAGCCAAGGATCAAAACAGTCCAGGTAAAATTAATTATTTTTTTTTAAATCTGAAATTAAAAATCAGCTATAAAAGCAGTAACAAAAATGACCAAGACAGAAACATAGGACCTAATTATTTAAAATATGGATGCTTTAACTCTCTCTGCTAAAGAGGCTTAAATAACACTGCAACAGACAGATCATAAAGCATGTCCTAACCTGGTCTGTGTTTCCGCAGGCTCTGAAGGCCTCAGTGGAGGTCAGGGTGATGGCATCCCAGCACCTCAGAAGCTGCTCTTTCCAGGGAACAAGCTCTCTATGAAGTGGGAGCGAGTGTACCGGGTGGGAGCGGGCCTCCACAACCTGGGCAACACGTGCTTCCTGAACTCCACCGTGCAGTGTCTCACGTACACCCCGCCGCTCGCCAACTACCTGCTGTCCAAAGAGCACAGCCGCTCCTGTAAGTACAGGACAACGGAGATTTGCACAAACTCTAGTTTAACACCGAGTCGCAGTATTATACTAATGTGATGTGTACTGGTATGTGCCTAGTAATTATATACAGATTACTTAAATGTACTGTGGTTATTTATAAAGGATTTGACATGCATGATTGATATTCCTCAGGTAGAATTTCCTAACCACATGGCATTTAAATTTATTATTAAAAATAACTATTCTGTTCATTAGCCTGTTTGATTGGTCACTTGAATTGCATAGGATTAATTAGATTTTTTTTTTCTTCTTCACTAGGCCACCAGACAGGATTCTGTATGATCTGCATCATGCAGAACCATATCATCCAAGCCTTCGCCAACACCGGCAACGCCATCAAGCCTGTGTCATTTATCCGTGACTTGAAAAGTAAGATAATAGCCCGTGCTGTGTGGCAGGTGCATGTTCTGTAAACTGATATTGCAGTTAGGTTGGAGAAAGAAAAAAAAATGCATGGTTTACTTCAGTGACTCAGCTATAGCAGGAAGTGTGTGCGTGTGATTGCACACAGACTTTGGACAGTTCTCACTGACTGTAGTAGGGTTTTAGTCATAAGCTTGATGTCCTTTTGGAGATATCAGTGCGACTCACTGATATGATCTGGTTTATTTCCCCCCTCTCTCTCTCCCCCTTTCTCAGAGCAGTAGATTTTGAGATTATTCATGGACCTTTTCCCCTTAAAAATACTTTAATGCCATCTTCATATTCCATGAAAGCGTAGAACAATTGAGTTTTTGTTGTTGATGTTTTGTACATCTGATTGCTCGTTCATGCTTAGCCTAATGCACTGTGTGCTTTTGCTTCAGAAATTGCCCGCCACTTCCGGTTTGGCAGCCAGGAGGATGCCCATGAGTTTTTGCGCTACACCATCGATGCAATGCAGAAAGCCTGCCTTAACGGTTACCCAAAGTAAGACCCACTCCAACAGTGTTCTCTTGTGTGGTACTACCAAAAAACAACAGTCCGTTGGTGCTTTCCATTTCTTTTTATGCACAGCAGTGAAGTTGGTGTTATTTTCTTGTCAGGTTGGACAGACAGACGCAGGCCACCACACTGGTTCACCAGATCTTTGGGGGTTACCTGAGGTCAAGAGGTAAAACATGACTCCCACAGTGATGAGGTTTGCGCCCTTTATTTCCAAAGTGATCATATGGAGATGCGGGTAAATATAGTTGACTAGTATCTGAACTCTTTAAAGGAGAAGTAAATAAAGTAAGTAAATGTATATTTAAAAATAATTATTATACAAAACCAGTGATAAACTGGGATAAGATCGTTTCAATAATGATGATTTCACCTTATGTGGAATTACTGAAATAAATTGTAAAAGCAAATCTCTTTACTACATTATAGTCTGTATTTCCTCAGGTGGTAGTCCAATTACAATCTGTACCAGCTCATAATAATAATAAAGTTCATAAACCATATCAGTTAAATGTATTATAAAGAACTATGCTCAACTATAGGCAGTAATTCCTGTAATTATAGAGGCAAGGCAGACTTTAATTCTTCATGCTGACAACACTCTTGTTCACCCATTTATTGTGGGTGACTTATTGTGTTGTGATGAAATCTTCCTGCCCCCAAGGGGAACTCCCCCTTAGAAGCAGAAAATTCCTGTTTTTACCGGTAAAAAGGACCGTATGATTTGTATCCACATGCTGGAAGACAGGAAGATTCCTGCATCCTGGGGTTAGTTGGCAGGAAGATTCCTGCAAACATTCTACTGTGAAGCGGTCAGAGTTCCTCCTCTTTTCTTTTCTTTTTGGTCATTCTTTGCTAAACAGAACTTTGTACAACACTTGAATGACTACAAGCAGAGGTGGGAATACATCGTTATTACATAGATACATACGACCCCTGGATGGTTTAGCTGTGTTTATTTATTTAAATATATATATATATATATATATATATATATATATATATATATATATATATATATATATATATATATATATATATATATATATATATATATATATATATATATATATATATACACACACACACACACCACACACACACACACTTTATGAGCCCTTGGTTCAGGAGCAAAAGCAGCAGTCGGCCCGAATGTGAAATAAAATTCATTCATCTGGCGGAAAATCCAATACTGGAGGAGAAAAAGGATGAGGGTTGTGAAAGACACATGCGTTTGGTACCCCAACCCCACCCTGCTAGAATTTTCTTCTTAGCAATGTTGGCACCTACGTATAAGTATATGGTTAATTAGTTGGTGATATTCCTATTTATAATATGAAGGGCAAGCTTTCCTAGTGTATAAAATTTATGATCTAAACATAGATGAGTAGAAAATAAATAAAAAATAAATAAATAAATAAATAAATCGAATTGTTAAATGAAATAAAAGCAACACTCGTACACAGGCTGTGTAAACTCTGATAAAATATAAGCTTGAGGGAAAATCAGATTTAAAGTCTCCCTATATGCGATATTATCAAGAGGCAATCTTGCGTTATTTGAAGATTAGATATTTCAGATATGATGAACGAAGGTGATGAAGAGCAATTTTTCCTTTTCTGTTTTGTATCTCTCTCTCTCTCTCTCTCTCTCTCTCTCTCTCTCTCTCTCTAGTCAAGTGTTCTATTTGTAAAAGTGTGTCAGATACATACGACCCCTACCTGGACATAGCTGTTGAGATTCGGGTGAGTTTCCTGTAGATGTGCCCTAATGTTCTTTTGGTGTAATAATATCACAGTGAAGTTCATGAAGCGCCTCTTAAATTCTGTGTGTGTGTTTTCAATGTCAGCAAGCAGCCAATATTGTTCGTGCCCTGGAGCTGTTTGTAAAGCCGGATGTTTTGAGCGGCGAGAACGCCTACATGTGTGCTAAGTTAGTTGCCTTTTTTTTCTTTTTTCTCCCCAAATGTGTTCATTTACTCATGGAATATAAGCCTAAATAATGTTTAAAAAAAAAAACCTTTACACTTTGTTAATTTCCTAATGGAGTTTGGTAATTCTAGGTGTAAGAAGAAGGTGCCGGCGACAAAACGATTCACGGTTCATCGGACGTCAAACGTGCTCACGCTTTCCCTTAAACGCTTTGCCAACTTCAGCGGAGGAAAGATTACCAAGGTAAGCAGAATCACAAGAAGACCTGTTTGCATTCGAATTGTTACAAATAATTTACAGTGGTTTTTGTTTTTAAACTGGTCATTTCCCCCCTCAGGATGTTGGCTACCCAGAGTTCCTGAACATTCGTCCATACATGTCTCAAAACTCAGGAGACCCAGTGATGTATGGCCTTTATGCAGTCCTTGTGCATTCTGGGTACAGCTGTCATGCTGGTCACTACTACTGTTATGTTAAGGTGAGTGTCCTATGAATTGACATGTAGAACTTGAAGAAAAAAAAAAAATATATATATATATATATATATATATTTTCTAGCTTTTCAAGGCTAACTAAAGCCTTTTTATTAGCTATAAAATCATCAATCACCCGAGTCATTTTGTGAATCGTGTTTTCATGAGAGTAATAAATCACTGTCCTATCTGTTTTCCGTCACCGTTTGACTGTGTGCCATGTTGCCACATTTCGCTAACCGCGCTAAATAGCGAAGTGCAAAGTGAGAACTGATGACTGTTCATTTAAAAGGTTTCGAATTTGCTGTAACCCACATCTGTACGGTGTTTTCAAATTTTTCTCCATGCCATTCATCATCTTTAGGCCAGCAATGGGCAGTGGTACCAGATGAACGATTCGATGGTACATTCCAGTAACATCAAGGTCGTGCTCAATCAGCAGGCTTATGTCCTCTTTTACCTGAGGTAGAACAAAGCCCATCTTCTCTCATCCAGTGACTGTACCTGTTCAATTAGAAGAGTTTTTTGAGGCTAACGATGAGTCCCATTGCTGTAGGATTTCTGAAAAGAAGAACACGGACAGTTCAAGCGTAAAGCAGAACTTGGTGCATTCTGGGAGGAGTAACATGACCCCTGAACAGCTGAAGAAAATTCCACTCAACGGTCCTTTGTCGTCTCCGCAGATCACCAAGGTACATGATCATCATTATGACCAGTAGAATATTGCACTATACAGTATGTTAATAATAAGACTGATCATATGCCTCCTTACCTATTATCCAAGCAGCAGGTGGCAAACTGATATATAAATACAACTCTGATTAACCTCGGGTGAAATTTCAAAAACTTGCAAATATGTGGCATCAACTTCTAGCTAATCAGCTTCGGGTGCGTTGGAGCAGTCATTAGAGCGTTCGATACTAAATGGAGGACCCACATTAAATTATCAAAAAAATAGATCAGTGACATGGAAAAAGTAAGAATACTCCTACATTTATCACACCTTCAAATGTATAAAAATAGAATCAGGTGCTTAGGGAGTGCAGGTGGAACCTGTCTTATTTATACCCCTCTTGTATTTAGTGTAGGGTTGTCAAAAGTACCAAAATAAAAAATCCTCGTTTTTGCTTACTTAATGTTTAGAATACACGCGTTTAACGCTAATACGGTCAAGAGTCCTGATGGCTCAAAAAGAAGAAATGGAGGGTTATGGAATGGCCTAGTCCATGCCTGGATTTCAATCCCATTGAAATGTTGTGGGGAGATTTGAAACGGGCAGTACATGCAAGAAAGCCCTCAACATCTTGCAAGTGAAAGAATATTGCATGGAAGAGTGGTCAAAAGTTCCAGCAAGCCAGGTAGACACTTATGCAAATCGCCTACAAGGAGTTATTCCTGCTAAAGGGTGAACTTATTCTTTCCACAGAAGAATATCACATCTATTGATTTTTTTTTTTGAATAAACGATTGACATTTCAGATTTTGTCAGCAACAAGCTAGGCAGCTAACTCGAACGAGTGATGTAGAGTAGTTGTCTCCACGGAATGCGTTAAAATCCTGTAACACACCTACCGTGGATTATACAGCACCATGGTGACTTGTCAGCAGTGACAAGCAAGTTAAAGTCGTCTTTGATGTTTGCAGTGCAAAATTTGACTGAAAAGATAAAGATAATAGTTAATTTTCATTAGTTATTTTATATACGGGTTGTTAGTTGTAGAATTCTGCCCGCTCTAAATTATACACAGAGACAAAGGAGCATAAGATTGAAAGGAGCAAAGAAGGAGCAAAATGTAATAAGATTACATTTTGAATGATTTATAGTAAATAGTTATGAGAGAGAGTGTGTTTGAATTACCTGTGTCTGTACTGCATCTCTGCTAATAATGAAGCTGTAAGTTTAACTGTGTTACTATGGTTACAGTTGTTTATAGCCAGTGCATTAATGTAATACACCACAAACTTATTGTGGTGTGTGTATATATACGGTTTTAATGCACACCAACAAATGAAAAATCTTAATTTATAGGCAAATTGCTGTGTAAAGAGAAACCTAAAACTTCAGGACATGCTGTTTTATTATTGGAAAATATTCCCATCACCCCTACATTGATTATTTTCCTATAACAGTTAGTTTTTTTTGTTTTTTTTCCCCCCCCAGTGGTGGTTGAGTAGATGAAACCTATTATCACTGCTTGTTTGGAAACTCTGTTTGGTATTTGAATCGTGTAAAAAGTAGGCTGCTGGAAAAATCACGTTGACTTTCCAATGAACAAAAACAGCTGATCACTGGTCTAAATGTAACGGTTTGCTTTTGTTCTTCCTTCTTCTCTCTGCAGAAGGTGGACACCGCTCAGCTGAGGAAGATCCAGTCTGTGGACGGGGGGCTGGGCGTGCCAGTGTCCCGCAACGGCTCAGGCATCCAGTCGCCCAAACTGGCTAATGGTACACCAAGGGTGCCAGGTGGCCCAATGCTCATCGAGGAACCAATCAAGAAGCTGAAGAAACCTTCTACTCAGCTGCAGAGCCGTACCAACATTCCTGTTTCCTCCAACGGCGTCACCAAGTCTGAGCAGGACAAGGGAAGCAGTGGCGAGGGGCGGAGCCTGGCAGTGTCTACCTCACTCAAGTCCCTTGCATCAGAGTCCTCGTCAGCAGACACCTCTTCTGAGTCCAAGGTATTTCCACCTCCTCCATACTCTGTGGACACATTTGACCAAGCTGGAGGGTGTTCGATTAGATATTTGAAGTGACTGTCATAGGTTTCATTTTGCTGAGCTTGAGCTCATACATATATACTGATGTTTTGACTTTCAGTCATCATCACAGTTCTCAAGATAGCAGTATTTCCAAGAAGAATCTTGCACAAGCAGATTATATTTCGGGGCTGTTTTTAATTTGTAGTTGACCTGTGGACAATTAACGTCAGTATGCCGCTGATGTAGTGGGCACCGCCATAAAAAAAAAATTCTTCATTTTTTCTTCTTCCTGTTCCCCATAGGCTTTTGCAAAACAAAACCTTTCATTTCATAAGTTTGTTTAAACACATCACGTTCCAATTTGGTTCCTATATCTCTCTTTGGAAAGAAGCACCTCAATGCTGTGATGAGCAACTCGATACTGAATACCGCCACCTGCTGCACTTCAAACTTGCACTGAGGACACGGTCTGCCCATCAGTAGCAACTCTTTTTACTAGACGTGTTAATCGGCTTGTACGGAGGCTAGACAATCAGGAATATGTGTACAGTACGTTACAGTACAGTGCAGCACTGGCATAACACGTAGCCACCTCACACTTAAACACATGTCAAGTGAAAATGAAGATGCTAGACAGACTCCAGCAACAGTTTCACGGGCGAAGGAAGAACACCACGACTCAAAGCTGAAGGACGTGCTACTTTTTCTTAACCAACAGAGGCATTGTCAGGAGAGGATAAAACTGTGGGTACATGGGGTCCTTTTTCTATAGTTTGTTAATCCACACAATTAATTGGGTTAAGAGATTGTGTGACTATATACCTATTCCGTCAGTCTATTGTAAAAGAAAATGAAAAAGCATTAAAATTTCTTTAATACATGCTCATTTATTTACCAAAAAAAATAGATTTAAGTTAAATAAAAATAAAAAAAGTCAAGGTATACTATCATAGGGTATGTTGCTATGGCAATTTTTTGTTTTGTTTTGTTTTTTTTCGTCGAAAAAAGCTCATCACCTCTGATCCTCAGGAATCGATCGGCACCAGGAGTGCTCCCGTGGGAAATGTGACCACTCCTGCTAAGAGCATCGTAAACAGAACGTCGTCTCCGGCTAAAAGCGCTGAGCGGCTTGCTGCTGAAGATCAGAAGTCGGCCAAGCTGAAACCTCCCGCCCTCAACAACATTGCATCTGAACAAACCAGCACCATGTCGCCCCCTCCTGCCAAGAGACTGGCACTGTCTGCCAAGAAGGTGAGTGCCACGCTCACTTCTCTCCCATAGCTAGATGTTAGAGTGGCTATGGGATTGGCCCCGGGCTGAGCGATGTGATCCGAATACTGCGACAGATGTTTTATGGCCTCAAATACAAACGTGCAAGACGAACAACCATTTTAACAAATCATTATGACGAATGCTGCCTTCACTTGCTCCTCAGATGATCCTGTTTTCCCACATTCATTGATTATAATAATGGAGTGTTTAAATTTAACCCTCCTGTTATGTAGGGGGTGGGGTGTTAAGTAACAGCCATTATGCTATGGGTCAAAATTCCACAGATTAAATAAATACAAAAACAGCAAAGAACAGCTTAAAACTGTAAACCTTTAATCTGGCTTGTCCGAGATATAGAATCTCGATATGACCCTAAATGAGGAAAGTCAAAGAAATGTGGAAATGGGTCCAATTGACCCATAACATTATGGGAGGGTTAAAGGATATTCCACCCTGAGTGACTAGAACACTAAGCATTGTACTTATCATGTAATCCGGAATGGCGCCCAAGCTTTATTTATTTTAGTTTAAATTTCGGAATATCGGAACATTGGTCTGTTTTCAACTTATTTCACCCACAATGCCATTCGATAACCTGCTGAGAGTAACCTTCGGAAATCTTGCAATCAAGCCTGATATATTTTTCGTATCTTATTAGCATTTTCCTCTCTCTTCTAAAAAATTTACATAATACAACCAGAACATAAAGTTGTATTGCAGAGCGTGTGTCCTAAGCTATTACTTATAAAAGCCAGTTCAGCATTTAAAAAAAAAAAGGAATTTCCAAGCCTCTACTACAGAAACCATGCTTTCTTTGACTTGGATGAAATACTGAAATCAAATATTTACACGAGTTTCAAAAGGCAGAGTTAGTGCCTAGTAAATGACGCTTTACATAGTCATGTCATAAAGCAGTTAAGTGCTTTGAAAGAATAACGTCTATTCTACAGGGCCTCTGAAAAGTCAGGAACCGATGGCAATATGTTGAGCACAAATCACAAAAATCTTTGTAAATAATTAATAAATACAAAATGAAGTTCATATAGTTTTACTCTCATTGGCTGGTTTCTGAAGTTTCAGGCATCTGTATTATATATGAACAACATTAGCAACAGCACTGGATTTCATACTGTGACAGCATTTTAGATCACATCATTGCTCAGCCCTATGCTGTGTATTTAGTTGTCTTGTGCCTGCTGCCTGCCCCTTCATTCTTTTTCAGCTGATATTTGTGACTGACTTCCTCTGTTTGGTTGCATAGCAGTAAATCTCTTTAAGTGTCTTCTCTTGTGTTGATACTGTTGTCCCAGGTTGGCACTACTGTCCATTTTAGAATTTCGTTGTCTTCCTTTGCTTTCAGATTCTTTCTTTCTAACCATTTGTAATTCTTCTCTGCCATCGCCCCCCCCTTTCCATTTTTATTTTTCTCTCCCCATTTTTGTTTGTGTTTTTGCTCCTGATTTCTCGTCCATGTTTTGATCCCTTTATCTTCGTCACATTTGTTTGGCTATGGTTCATTTTTTAATTTCTTTTCTTTTATTTTTTTTCGACCACCAAGTTTTTATTTATGTCAATAACTGCAGGCCAGTCCCAGTCGCAGTCCCATCTGGAGCCCGAACAACAGCAGCAGCAGCCGCAGCACTGAGGCTCCGTCCTCTCCATTGCATCATCAGTCCCGTGACCCTAAGTTTTCAGCTCTACTTCACCCACTGACCCCCACCTCACCTTCCCAAAACCACAGGTATTATCATCTTGCCTTTTATGTTCATCTTGGTGGATTGATTTTTTTGGGGGTGTTTTTTTTGGTATGTAGAACCTTAGTCTCAGACCGTTTTAAACAGGGGTGTCCAATCTTAACCTGCACCCACACCAGTCCTTTTCGGATTTCATTCCAACCAAGCAGAAGCCACGCCTGATTCCACCGGTTTAATCAGTTGATCTTAGCTGTTTGCTCGGTTGGAATGAAAACCTGCACCCACACTGGCACTTTCCGGATAAGATTGGACACCCCTGGTTTAAAGGAATAATTGGGTACCTAACCCAGTTCCTGGAGATCAACCACGTATAAAAGCATCGATTTAAATCGCTTCCCTGGTGGACTAGCGGCTAGCATGCGGTGCTCTCATCGCCCTTCCCGGTCAGGAAACCAACCCCAGCCACTGGAGGTTTCCACTCCCAGCGCCGGTCCTAACCTGGAAAATAGGGAGGATTGCGTTAGGAAGGACGTAAAACTTGTGCCAGAATCAGTATGCGGACAGATGATCTGCTGTGGCGAGCCCGAGATGGGACTGTTTTGGATTAGACATGAAACTAGCCATGCGGTCCATTCTGAGATCGTCATGCTGATGCATGCTTATTTGAACTTCATATAAAGCAGTAGTTCCCAGCCTGGATCCTGTAGTGCTTGGTCTTAATTTTGGTCTTTTAACAAATAAAAACAAAAGCCCTAAACGTTAAAAGTAATGTTTTATTTCAGTTGTCGATTAACTGAATATTTCTTCTGTCATTTAATTTTAAATTAAAAGGATCGTATTGCATTGTGAGATAACCAAGATAACGCTGGTGCATAATTGGAAATTTGGCCCAGGTACTATATTTTGGCATGCTAGAAATATTTGTGCTAACATACTCCTTAGTATGTGCTGTTTGTGCGGAATTTAGTATGAGCAATACATACAGAATGTCTGACTGAATGCAGAGCACAATTATAATTATATTTGAGCTTGAATGAGCTCGTTTCCACTGTGCCCCCCCCAACCTAATCAGAGTATTAATACCACATTGTTGGTGTGATCAAAATCGATCTGCTTTTCAACACTTTATTTTGGAACAACCTTGAAATGCTTGCTGTAAGCTTTCTTCCTTGAGAGTCTGTTGTGTAGACTTTATCTGTGCACACAATTTTTAATTCGATATACTTTTACATTACCCATTTACCGTTAGACACTTATTTGATTAGAAGCTCCTCAATCACACACTGGGGTTTGGATAAAACATGTACAGATGTGTGTTGTATCCTAATGTAGCTAGATTTCATGCCTACAGAATGTTGGTATTTTTGGTGAAGCATTTTTTATCATTTTGATGAAAGTGGTGCTTTTTCTCACCATTTTATTGTGTTTATTTATCTTCTCCCAGGATTCCATTCCATTCTGCCAAGCAGCCTCAGCATGTACCTCATCTCTTTAAAAATGCAAGTCTGCTTAAGGGCCCCTCCTCCTCCTCATTCTCATCCTTGATGAAACCCACACTTTCTTCTCCAATCAGCAGGCTTCACCCCTGCCCTGCTAGCATCTGTGGACCAACCCAGAGCCAAAAAACCACTGAATCATGTACAGGGTCCGCCGATGGACTCGCCAGTCCAACCTTAAAGAAGAAGAAGAAGAAGAAGAAAAAGAAGCGGCGCCATTCTGAAACGGAAAACCCCACTGCTGAGCTTCCTGCCAACACCGAGCAGGGCGTGCCAGAGCTCACAGCTGAAAGGAGAAAGGTAAAAAAGCATAAGAAAAGGAAAAGAGAGGAGGAGCCAAACAGCATGGAGGTTGAGAGAGAAGGCGTGCAGTCCCATCTGGAGCCATCCGGTCAGGACGAAGACTGGTGCCTTGGAGAGACGTGGAGAATAAACCCAGATGGTAGTTCAGAAAGGCCAAAAAAGCAACGACAACTGACTCCAGAGCCAAAACTGTCTCAGGCCCAAGAACAAATTCAGCCAACGTTGTGTGAGACTTCACAGAACCATCATGACCCCAACATTAAAAAGAAAAAGAAGAAAAAGCACAAAGAGAAGCTGGACGTGAACAACATCAAGCATGAGACTTCCGAAAGGTTGGTGGTTTTCAGAAATCCCAACTCATTTCTTTCCCTAACCATCATAATACATGTACTAAAACCATGCATGATAAAACACTTTCTTGCCCCTCTCCCTTTTACAGAAAAACGGAGACGATGCATATAGACACAGAGTCTCCGGATTCGAGTGTGCAGAAGAAAAAAGCCAAGAAGAGGAAAAGAGAAGCACACCAGAGCGAGGCCGAGGATGCTCATGGGGATGATGCTGGAGACGAGCCACTGAGTCAGACCAATCATGTGGTGCTGGAGAAGACCTGCAAACCCAGCACAGGTACCGATGGTAGCTTCATATACAGCTCCCACAAATATAGCACCGGCCGTGTCTCATAAGCTGTTTTCATTCACCTGTTTTAACGTGAACTCGTGAGGCACAAGTGCCTTTAAATTCCCGACCGGCAACGGTACAGAAATAAAAAAAATTATAAAAAAGTATTGATGTGGAGTTAAAGTAAATCTCAGGACACACAATTTCTAGATCTCTGGTTTGTAATACCAAGTACCCCTTGCTGCAGAGCCAAAAGTCTGACCTGATCAAGCTCCTCAAATAAAAATAGTCAAATAAAAAAAGGGTGTTTGTGAATTCAAGGCTCAATAAAAATGTGTTAAGTGTGTTGTCTCATGTCTAATGGGTTAGGGTTCTTTGATTAATTGGATTAGGTCCAGCTCTACCCCTGGACTTCTGCTTCTGCAGTGAGGACTATCTCCTCAAATGTAGGGGTCAAAACATAGTCAACATGAGCATTTGAGCATGATGATTCAGATTGGCGACGGATTCATTATAGTTACCTATTTATCTACTAGTTATCGTCTTCTGGCTTTTATCAAAACACAAGAAAAACCTGGTAATTTATCAGCTAGAGGTAGCTCCTGGCATTAATTGGCGCCAGTTCCCTGTCTCAGTACCTCATACAGGCATCTACAGGCCAGCAGTGTGTCTTTTATCAAAGAAATGTAAACTGGATTCTGAAAGTTAAGTGCTCTGGGAGAAAATGGACAACAGAATGTTTCTTCTGGGAAATGTGCCACAAACCCATTTGTTTAATTTGTCTTTGCCCAAAGTGACATTGCCCAAAGAATTTAATATTTGAAGACACTACGAGACCGATCATGATTAAAAATAATGCCCTGTATACTGAGCAGATATGGAGAGACAAGATAAAACTAATTGTGCCTCTCAAAAAGCATCAGGCTGTTTTCCCTGATGGTCCCAAGACGAACGATGCTGCGGTGAACGTTTGCAAAAGTCAGCATGAGGTTCTAGCAGTTTGTTTGTGCTTTATATGTTTTTCTAAAGTCACAGAACTGGAACGTATAAACAACCTGCATTGTCTATTGTATCGTATGAATTAAGGCATTCACTGCTACCAATCTGAATACAGTTTTGTTCATTCCTAAAATTAATAATTTGTACAACTTAGTCATGTCTGGCAAATGGTTAAAATCTCAAAAAAGGGTCTGCACCAGTATACCCACTATGACGACTGAGTATAAATTACTTATATATATATATGTGTCTCCTAAATTGAGGGTGCATCCACTAAATATTTGTACTATTTTCATATACTGCTGCTGTGCATCTTACTGTTCACTTGTCCCCCAGCTGCAGTAGTGGTCTGGGACAGCCAGGTTCAGGACGGTTATAAGCGAAGCAGAGACACTGCTGATTCAGAGCAGGCATCTGGGAAAGAGTCCCGTCCTGCTACCGCAGCCTGGGATGGCAAGAAGAGCTCTAGTGTAGTCGAAGAACTGCTTAAGAACGCCACCAATAAAGCATACGGAACTGAAGGTGAGGTCAACCTAATTCTTTATAGGGTTTCAGATATTATTATTTTATTTATTTATTTTACATAAATATAAATGAAAAGACAAACCACATATTCCTCTGAATACTTTATTAATGAGAATTGATGGCTATTGGAAAAACTTAAAAGCAATCATACCATTGGCAAGCAACTAATTCCATGTGCCACATATTTCATCTACTGTTCCCTAAACCAATGAAATCATCCAAATGGAACTTGTCCACCGGGTACTACGAATGAACACCTTAGGAATAAATAACTGAATTTGGAAATGAACTCCAATCAAATCATAGAATTGGGAACCTTAGCTCTCTTGCTAGCAAAAAGGAAATCTTTAAAGATTACCATAAAGAATCTTTGTGTATTCTGCAAATGGCGTGAGAGGTGTTGTTTTAGCAAAAAATAGTATTAACTGCCACACATACAACATTACTTTGTTGTATACGGTACTACCGTATTGTATGGTATTATACGTCCACTCTAAACCACAATAAGGTTATTATCAAATAGTTGTTGAGCGAGTCTGATGATAAATGTAGAATTATTATTCCCATGAACATCACTGGCATCGCACGGGATCATTACTTAAAAATAAGTAATGGCAGTCATGTCCTAAAAGAGCTGAAAAATTGACGGGGGGGTTCAACATCATATAAAAGAGAACTAGAAATAGTAGAGACAGCAAAAGTTGGACTGCAAGTTCCAGAATGAGGGAGCGTGGCTGACAACTTGCTTGGCTCAGCTAGTTGGCTATAATTAGATATCAAGCATGACGGTGCTGACGGCTCTATTACCGTGCCGGTTGAAGCTTTAGAACCGGATCTGTTTGAGCAGAGTGTACAGATGTGGAAGTGAGCGAACCGGACAGATGATGTCGCTTTAGGCAGAGATGGAGCAAGGGCTATATCCCACCAGCACCAGTATTATTAGATAGAGGATAGAAGAATGGCATTGTGGGTGATTTAGGAAACCACTAACCAAAATGAAAATAGTCCAGCATGTCAGTGGAAAAACATTCAACAACAAAAGTCAACTTGTTAGATCGCATGTTAATTATAAATGTCACTTATGATGGATTTTTTCTTTAATGACTAGTGAATGTATGGGGAATAAAAATTTGTCTGGTAGAAAGATACACACCCTTACATCATGACTGACATTATGTGACCAAATAAGAAATTTTATACAAGTTCTGCTTGTTTTATTTATTTATTTTATTTTTAATACACATGATTCAGCTCAGCACTAAGCTAATGTACTAAAGCAGGAATGTTCGAAATAGTTCTAAAACATCTAAGAGGTGAGACAAACATGAGAAACACTGGGATAAGACATTTCATTGTGGACCAAAGAAACACAGCTGTGTTGCTCACCATGTGCCATTTGAACCATCAGCTGCTTATGTTCATGAGTTGTTGCTGTTTGTGTTCAGTCCTCAGTTGGGATGGAGAGTGCTCTGCCATAAGTAGAGATGCCATGCAGGACACACGTGATGCCAAACACGACAGTGTAATCGACGAATGGGACGAAGAGTTTGACAGTGGGAAGGTGAGGTTTTTTTTTAACCTGTACTTTATATACTCATGTCTTGATTAGTTACGATGCTGATTTGAAAACTATAATGTCCTTTCAAATGAATAGGTAAAGAAGATAAAGTCCTTTAAAAAAGAAAGGAGAAGAAGTTTTAACGTCTTCCAGAAGATCCAGGACCGGCGCAACCTGTGGTCTGTCACACCAGTAGGGAGGAGGAACAGTTGGGGCCATCGCTACTGACATGATGGGTGAGTGTAGGCTCTAGTCAGAAAAGAGATTTCTTTAAAGAATGACGGTCTAGCACAAGGGTGCTGTCATCTTGGTATTTAGGTATTTATTTATTTATTTAAAAGTGCACTGAAAGGCGCAGACTGAATAAATGCGAGCCTGGAGCTCAGTTAAAATTCCACCTGTTTTTAAAATAAATGCAAAAAAAACCCTATAAAACAATCTCCACTTTTATGTCCTATCGATAGGCATAATGATTTATCAAATATATCTCCAATGCACTGTCATCATATGCTTGTGAGGCTATTTGGTTGCCATAACTACCAATAGTTAATTCCAAAAATGCACATTCAAAATGGCGGACGAACCAGAAGTAGGTAGAGTGCCAAAAAAACAATCGAAAAGTTTACTGTTTTCATACAGAATGGTAGGTTGACTTTTTTTATTTACAATGACTAATTCAGAATGTGTGTCTAATTTGTCAGACAACTCGATCAAAATAATTTCTCCAACTCCAAATTTAGAGTGCATGTGCATATTTGGCATAGTGGATCATACCATAATAACAATATAAAAAAACAGATTTCTCTCTGGTTGGGGCACTCGTGTTGAGACATGTAATTAATGCATAGCTCTGTTAGTCATTCGTTGGCACACAAAAATGTTTTAACCTCTAAGCGCTTATAGAGTGTGTGTGTGTGTGTGTGTGTGTGTATATAATATATATATATATATATATATATATAAATAAAAATATAAAATAACCTTACCGGTTCTACAGTGCTTTACACGGTTTCTCCTGCACACACCAACGGTAGAGCAGAGCTGCCATGCAATGCGCTAGCTTGCCATCAGGAGCAACTTGTTCAGTGTCTTGCCCATGGACACTTCGGCATGCGGAGTCATGTGAGCTGCGAATTGAACCGCTAACCCTACGATTAGTGGACAACCCGCTCTACCACCTTAGCCACAGCCGCCCCATAAAACCAGCATATTCATATAAAAGAATAACCATAAAACCAGCAAATAACCTTGTACTAAATCACATTTATAATCAGAGGTGCAGACTTGGGGGTTTTATCAGTTTTCTAGACCTTCAGTTGAGTAATAGACGCACTGCATACAAAATGCACTGTGATGCACTGACCTGGATGTGGAGTTTTGGGCAAACTGGTCGTTTAAAGACCCTTGGAGATCACTGCACCTTTTGTTAAGGTTATTAATTATTTCAGTACTAAAACGCACCAAAATCCTGGTTACTGTATTTTCCGGCCATTAAGACATTCTGGAGTACAAGACGCTCTCTAAATCTCTGTTTTCAAACAAATCTCTATATACACGTGGCATTATTGTATAAGGAACATTATTTTAAATATCTTTACTGCTTCTAAAATTGCACTTCTGAAACCCTAAAGTTAGTTTAGTTTATGGCCTGACAAAATAAAATGCGAGTTGTTTGCATGTCACTGTATAGGGAGCACTTGAGCACGTATGGTCAGACTTTGTGTGGGGTTTTTTTTATTTTTTTTATTTTTTTTTTTAAAGAACTGAAAAGTCCCCCTCCATCCACAAACACACACAGTTTTAATGAACTTGACCGTTGAGCAGGGCTATAACAACATATTTGGTATTATGTAACTACAGTGTATCTATATTGTGCTTCTAATACTTTCTGTGCTTTCTGTGCATGTCCAGTAGACAGCAGGTTGAAGTCTGTAGATTGATTTACATCCTTTCCGACCTTTTTGTTCTCTGGCTGAATTTAGAATAGCAATTCTGCACAACCATATACGGTTTCATTAAACGGTGCTGTCTGATGGCAAACGAATAAAATCTGCCTCTTCCAAATGTAAACTGTAACGTCATGCGGCATTTCTTAACGAAGCGGTATTAATAACATGCTGTCGATTTTGAATTTCACCAAGATGTTAAAATTCTCATGTTACTGATATTTTTTAGACCTGTATTTACCGCTGTCTACTTGTGATCTCACTACCCGAGAAGGTTGTTGGTACCATTTTAAAAATAATAATAATAATAAATTTAAAAAATATGAAGCAACTTGAACTGAAGTCATTTAATCTTTGTGTTAATTACATTAAAATTAATCGTGTAGCAAATTTAACCGTTTGTGACCGACTCAGGTCGTAGATCCTTATAGAGCAAGCCAACTTTGAGGGGAAATAAACCTTGAGAGGATCCAGATTCAAAATGTAGCCCATCCGAGATTATAAATCATTACAGTATACAGAGAAAAGGCAAACAGTACTACAATGTTGAAATGATATAAAATATTCGGTATGAACATGTTAATAACATGAGTCCTGAGATGAACATAGGACAGTCTTCATGATACTTGCGTACGGCGTCCAGCGTAGTAAGCCCTGTGTCAGGCTTGTAAAACATACAAGTACCTAATGTACATCCTTATAAAGAAGTCATTATATAGAGGTCGACAAGGACGGTTGCCAGTTTACGATATTTCCATCAGTCCTAAATCTATCAGCCCTGATAATCTCTCTAAGAACTGATTCTGAATGGTGTACTCAGTCAGTTCGTTGCTAAGCTAAGGGTAGTATTGTATCAACCTGTAAACTTGGGTATGTATGAACGTAAGGGTTATTAACAAATTCAAAAAGTACATTGCTGTTTAAAAAGGTTTAAGAAGCCATGATAAACTACAGCATCGGTCCTTTACCATTAAAACATTATTATTAGGTCTGTCAATCGATTTAAAAATTTGAAGCAAATTAATTGCATAATGTGCAGAATAATAAGTGGCTGAGAAATGATTCCCCCCCCAAAAGATCATTTGAAGTCATTATTGTGTTAGATAGGAAAAGCATTGAATAGACATTACAAAAAGTAGCTTTAGAAAGAAATATATTATTTTATTTGATTCAATATAGAATATATTACACATAAACCATTAGGTTGCATTGGATTACGTGATACGAGATGCTTTCATCAACCCCATGTCTTCCACCACATTAACAGGCCTAGATTCCACAGCAGTCCATTTAGGTTTTCCGATGTAGACTTATTCTGCCTGCTCTCGGTCAGTGTGGTTTGGCGGACTGTGTTGACTGTAGCATCCGGGGCTGTGCTAACTGTAGAGCTAGAATTGCTTAGACAGTATGCAAATTCCTTTTATTGCAGATAGTGCAAAAGACTTGTAAAAGTTTATCGGTTGCTTCCATCTGGATGGGGTTTGAATTTAAAACTTTCCTTCAGAGGGCCAAGCAGAGTTTGGTCGTTGCCTTGCACCATGCTCGTCAATAAGCGACTGCACGCGATATAAGATGACGTACAGGTCTGGGGCGGGGCAGGGTCCGTTAAATGCCTTACTTGTTTTAACACATTGGTTTTTTCCATATTTAACCGCACTTTTACGCATTAAATTCGACAGCCCTAGTTTTTATACATCAGTATGCATTAGTTGTAACCAAGGCCTACACTAACTCAACCTGTTTGATTTGTGTTTAAAACTATACAGCCCCAGTTTTCTCTTAAAACGTTAAAACTGACTGATAGATTAAAGTTTGGCTATCAAAGTGTGAATCTTTACAATGTTTCCTAATCAGGGCATGTCCGAGAATAGAACGTTTAAGGCTTGGATATATTTATAACCTGCTTTGTGTCACTCTGTTACAGATTCAAGACGGGGATTCTATTCACACTCCCTGGCTCCACCGCCTTATTGGAGAAGAAGCTGCGTCATCTCTCTGAGAAAGTCCCAGAAATGCGAGAAGCTTGTGTGGGAAGTAAATAAACCGATGAGCCCAAAGCCATCTGCAGAGGCTGAAGTCCAGTATTTGGAGTCTGAATAAATGGGGCCTGGGTTTGAGCAGACCAATGTATCATGGCGTCAGATTCAGACTGCCATAATAAACAATTTTAGCCACATATAACTCGAGTCCATGGTGAAATACTGTACTGTATTTTGCTATTTCAGGAAAGGAGGCAAATATATCCTGAAAACTGATAGTGATGCGCAGCAGTGCTGTTATTATTGGGTTGTGGAAACATTGGGCCTACACTACTGCCTACTATTGACAAGAACAACGTTTTCTCAAAAATGAATTAATGTGCTTTTTTGTTGTTTTTCCCCTCTTCTAGAGATATTTTGTTTCACTTAATCACATTTGATATATAATATAGTCCCAATGGCCCGATGAGTAATCTGCTACATATTAGCTATGCAAGGCCAGCAGTCTTGCTCTTTTTTATTTCTTTGTATGATTATTAATATTATGAGCCTCAGTGAATCCTCCCTGAATCCTCCATATTGTCTGCTTATCACATTCAATGTTGTTGAAGAAAACACGGTTCCCTATTCTTTTTGTTTTAACCTAATCCCTCATCTATCTATTACCTAATATCCGAAAATTACAAGCTTGATGCACCCTTAATGTTTTACCCGTAGATGGGATGAATAATCTGTCCATCTGTAACATGTCTGAAGGACAGGCTGCTTCAATATAAAACATGTCCATCCATTTCATCGTTGGAGAGACTGCATCGGCAGTGCTCCATCCCTTAGAAATCCGCAGGGAAGGTTGTAGTGTGTATTTCAGATTTTACATGCCAATGCCACTGTTTCTACTTTCTATGCAAGTCAGACAGGTCTTAAAAATGTTCTCTCTGTTCCTCTTCTACAGTGCAAACATTATCCTCTTCATCCCTCATTTTCACTGATCATTCATAGTCCAGAGTGTAAACTTTTTTCTGGAACTGTGCTATAATGCTTTAGAACAAAATGTTTATTTTACTCCAGAGACCTAGCCACAGACTAATAGTGTGTAAGATGTGAAGCTTTCTGGAATAGAACATTGTACAGTCCCACTTGTGCTCTGTGTGAGTTCCTTAAACATCCTTGTAGTCAAGAGTTAATTCCCCAAGATACTTCCATTTTAGAAAAAAGTTGCCTTGAAAAAAATGAATAGATTATCCTAAGAGAGATCTACTTTATCATTTAAAAATGAGACGCATATTTAAATGCGCATGTATTTCACAAATAAAGCCTAATATATTAAAGGGTTTTTGGACTGTAACTGTAGAATTTTCTCAGTGGACGGACGTGCGAGTGCTGTGCCGAACTCCGCGTTTGGAGGAACATAAGAACATAAGAAATGTGTTAGTGTTAGAAATGTTACTCTGTTCTTTTCAGTAGAACCAATGCTGAAGAATACACTGATCTTTAATTCATGATCATTTACACCACTGGTTCTGTACCTTTATGATGCCCTTTCAAGACTAAGAAGAAATGTTCAATATTGAGACTATTATATGAATATAAATATACAGGTGCAATAAAGTTGTGGGTTTTTTGGTGAAATTTTCAGGTTGTTCATAAAAATGCATTCGTGCAGAATATGACTTGTGGACAAATAGCAAAATAATGTTTTTCATCGAGCTGTTCCAGTTATGTTAACTGATGTTTTAAGGTTTTAGTTACTTTTCCATGTTTTGGCTTGTATAAGGCAGTTCATGTAAATGAAAGACATTGATAATATTTGTAATGTAACTGTCCAAGTTAGGTTTATGCAAAAATAAATTACATGTTACTGGTTAAATTCGATATAGGTACATGGCTACACTTCATTGTAGAAATGTATGGATAATGGAAATGTTAATCATGTTGGTCTCCTGCATTCAGAAATCATAGAATGGAGTGCTGACTCTGTATTACGTTAAGTAACTTTTCTCAGCCCTGGTCTTTTGAGTGATCCAGACACAACTGGCTAACTCGGCTCATCAACTCATTAACAAGCCGTTCAAGTGGATAAAAGATAATTCACTGTTTTTATTTTATTTTTTAAAGGATTTGTATGCTTTTATGATAACATGGGGACCAAAATGACTCCCTACAGATATCCATAGGGTGCAGCATTACTGAAACGTCTGGGCATAAATACAGTTCACAGTCCATTTTTGTCATCTATTTTCTTTTATTCCAAACCATATGACTATACTAAATAATATGTAAAAAATAGCATGCCATCATGGATGCCATAAATTTAAATTCTTGAGTTATATTACTTTTCCTGAGGAGTGTGATTTTCCTATAATTGGAACACACCCCTTGGTCGTCGTCTAACTGTGTTAGTGTTAATTCCTCCAGAATCAAGTCTAGTCCTTCCTGTTAATAATTTGTATGCCTGAAATCCGCTTAAAATATACTTCAAAGCAGAAGGAAGCTATTGAAGAAAAAATATTTCACATCAAAAACTTGTCCAGTGTCTAATATCTCCAGCTGAATCGTATCTACCCCTGCAGCATAGCCACTATGAAGATTTCTATCTACCATAGTAACCTCAGCCACAGAAATGGACTCCAAATATGTGCATTTCCCTTTGGTTGAGGAATTCCTCAAATTGCTACTTCATTGCTCAGAACTATATTTAGTAGAGGTCAACGCTCACCTGCACTTTCTTAACAGAGCTTGTGCATGGTCTTGACTCCACCTTTGCCAGAACATCTTTGCAGTTTTGGGGCTTTGAAGCCAAGTTGTTTCTATGACCTCTATAAGCTTTAGCTTTTGCTTCAGTAAATGCATAGGCCACAACCTTTCTGCCTTACCTATACCTCTAAGCTGAATCAGGAAAGCCTTCTGTTAGCATGAATTGGAAGGTGTCCTTGACAGTTTCCATCACCACTGGTGTCCAGGGAGTTTTAGGCTTACAGCCATGTTTTTGCACCAGCAGCCATCCGGCCATAGCGTCTTGCAGCTGCCTCTATGATTGAGAACTTGAACATGGCCCAAGGCACGGTTACGACCTCATTCGGTACATGAAGGAAGTCCTTTTGTAGAAGTGAGTTCAATTCATCCTCACTGTAGATGATCCCATGCAACTGTGAAGGCTCTCGTTTGTTTACCATGTAAATCTGGCTGGTGCCCTGTGCAATTACTTAAACTCAATACAAACTGACACTCAGTTGACAGCTCTGCAAGACGTACTCTGGTGATCCAATCAAAATCAATCACTGATCACTGACCAAGGTGCTCTAGTATCAATTGACAATCCCTGGCTTGGACAAAAGTCTCGAAACATTTTATCACTTCGGTTCAGACCCGTGAGGCCATTCCTCCCAGTCTCACCCCTCCTATATTGCCCTCATTCTCCACATGAGCATTGAAGTCCTCCAAGAACACAATGGAGTAAGTAGGAGGTACCATCTATTCACATCCTCCAAGATGGGAGGAACTAGTGTGTATCCCTCAACCTGCCCGCAGCCTAGCTCCTGTGGGAACTCTGGAGTTGCAGAGATCGAGATATTTGGTATCGGAACCCTTACTGTTCGGATGTAAGAACGACTATATATAGTTCATATATATATATATAGTTCACTATATCAAGGTCTCCATCATACATACAAACTTAGGCTCTTACCAGCATTAAGTATGAAGCTCCAAGTGAAATAGTGATTTAATTGATTGGTTGATTTCTTTATTGCCATTGTACAAACATACAACGGAATTGTGACATTACCAACGTATACACATACAGAATAATTGAGTGCATATTACAAAGGCCATATTCCACATAAATGAAATAAAGTGCTCATAATGTTAATGCACATAAATGGTAAATGGAATAAAGTGCCCATAAAGTTTTTGCACAAGAATAGTTCTTGCATATCAAGGATGTGTTGTAGTTGGAGGGTATGTTTTCAGTTCAAAGTTCATGAATTTTGTGGTGCATGTTTTGATAGACCTGTAGTGTTTTCCAGATGGCAACATTTCAAACAAATGATGGGCATGGTGATATGGATCCTTGAGAATATTATGTTTTCTGCAGGCAACGGGAGGTAAATATTTTGTCCAATGCAGGTAACTGTTGGTTTGTGATAATGTTCTGCACAGTCTTTATGACTCTCTGCAAGGACTTTTTATCAGCTGCAAAGCTGCCTCCATACTACACCAGCATACCATGTGTGAGGACACTCTCAATGGAGCAGTAGAATGACACCAAGAGCAGTTGTGTCAGGTTTACCTTCCTGAGCGTACTTAGGAAGTACAGCCACTTTTCTGCCTTCTTGACCAGGGCCATGATGTTTATCATCCATGAGAGGTCCTCTGAGATGTGTGTGGCCAGAAATTTTAAGCTGGACACTCTCCGCCATCTCCCCGTTGATGTGCAGTGGTGTGTGAACATCCCGTGTCTTTCTGAAGTCAATTATGAGTTCTATTGCTTTCTTGATGTTTTAGAGTCAGATTATTCTCTGTGCACTACACCATATTTCTCTGTACCTCCTCTCTGTAGGCAGACTCATCGTCTCCGGTGATCAACCCCACCACAGTCGTGTCATTCGCAAATTTGATAATGGTGTTGGTGTTATAAGATGCTATACAGTCAAGGGTGTACAGAGAATAGAGAAACGGGCTCAGCACACAGCCTTGTGGTACTCCTGTGCTGAGTATCAGAGGTGAGGAATGATGTGGGCCCATGCTTACTGACTGTGGCCTCTTTGTTAAGAAGTCCTTAATCCACAGGCAGATGTGCTGTATGCCTAGGCCAGTCATCTTGGAGAACAATCTGCTGGGTAAGATAGAATTAAATGCAGAACTGTAGTTCATGAACAGCAGCCGTGCATACGTTCCTTTGGGTTCCTGGTGGCACAGTACGGTGTGGAGGGCAGTGAGGATGGCATCATCTGTCGACCTGTTGCCCCTGTATGCATACTGGTGGGGTATGCCACAGCTTCACTGCGTTCAGCCTATAGAGCTCTGACCTAGGGAGGGCACAGGTTGAACGAACATGAAGACTTGAGACGTGAACTAATAATTTCTGTTTCCGGGGAGCAAATGTGACATGACAAAAGAAAGGACCACTTGGATCGTGAGGTGAGGTGAGGTGAAAACTAACAGACCGCATCACCTGAAGACCTAAAACTAAGCTATTAATAAATCATTTCTGTCTCTTATAATTCGGCCTTGGCTGCATTAGCCTATAGTTTATTTTTCATTCCAAAAATGTGATCGTTTGTGTAAGTACTAGATGTGTTGGGGAATTTAACATGTAAAATTTTAATTATATTCTACTGAAATGAATGAAATGACGGAAGATTTTGCTGAATGTGATTCAAAGATCCATCCATCCATCTTCAACCGCTTATTCCTTCTTCAGGGTCGCGGGGAACCTTGAGCCTATCCCAGGGAGCATCGGGCACAAGGCGGGGTACACCCAGGACAGGGTGCCAGTCCATCGCAGGGCACAATCACATACACACTCACACACCCATTCATACACTACGGACAATTTAGACGCGGACCCAATCAGCCTACCATGCATGTCTTTGGACTGGGGGAGGAAACCGGAGTACCCGGAGGAAACCCCCGCAGCATAGGGAGAACATGCAAACTCCGCGCACACACATGTGAGGCGAACGTGCTAACCGCTAACCACTAAGCCACAGTGCGCCCCGATTCAAAGATCCGAACTTCCCATCACTACTGCTAATGCGCATGTGCGCACACTAACTTCTTGCTGATTGGCGCAACTGACAACTGACCCCACTCTCCCCTAGGTAAAAACAAGAAGAATTTTTTTTCAAAATTCCCAGGCGTCCTGTCCTTCATCCCGACATTAATGTTTACATTTTAAGAAATCTTTATTCTATTATTTAAATTTTTTTTTTACTAGTCATCATTCGTATCCCTAAAAACATACCCTGAGTTTTTATTTATATATTTTTTTATTTTTAATCTGAATTTTTGCTGAAAATGTGTGGGTCGAAAATGAAATTATTGCAGCTCTGGACCTCTTAAACGAAACCAATGACAAACCCAAGTGTACAAACAAGTTTCTTTTCTATCAAAACCTTAAAAGCACAAATTGAGTAGACAGTACCAACGCATTCCTATTTCCCCTGAAGTTTCCTGTATCATGTAGCCTACATGATGTGCTGTAGTCCTAAGGCATAGCACAGCACTCAGGGAGTGACATCATGCTGAAAAGGAGGAGTCATAGAGATAGAGGATAAGAAATAATGCAAGTATAAAAGCGTATCAGAGGTGGCGCAGGATAGTCGGTCAGAGCATCTCAGAGAGAGCGAGAGAGAGAGAGAGACTGCACTTAGCAGAGATCAGCATTGCGCCAGCAGCGCCTCCCACTCTCCCAGGCTCCTACAGCCGGCATGGAGGCGGAAAGCCACGGTAAGAGCGCATCCTTTACTGCACATTCGCACTTCATGCTGCAGAGTCGTGACTGATTGAATCGTCTCTTGTAGCATCGTTTTTGCACGCACTCGATCGTTCCTGTGGGCTTTGTTTCTTAATGCGTACGAAGTGCTCGAGGCGCGCGCCAAGTTTCGGAGCAAGGAAAAGACAGGAGGTGTGAATTATTAACTGGACTGATTCTGCGTCAAGGCTTTTCCTCAAGACCGTGCCCAACCCTAGTGCTTTTTTTTTTTCCATAATCACATTCTATAACCATGATCTGTGTTTTTCCCCTCTTCCTCAGGTTCCCAACTCTGGTCTTGGTCCTGGAGTACCCCTCTGTCCTGCACATTTTTGATTAACCTCCTGCTCCCAATATACAACTAAGCCACTAATTAACAGCACTTCGTGGGTTGTCTTAGAGCAGGGGACTCAAGACAGGGAGTACTCTAAGACCAGCTTTGAGAACCTGTGGCCTAGAACTTTGTATAACTCCTCATATGCGATGCGGAGACCTTTTCAGGCAGTTCTATAAACTGGCATTCCAGGAATGATCCTTAATGTTTTACTGTATAATCCACAGTGGTTTAGGATAGTATTATAGTATTACAGTATGAACGTTTTCCTGAAAGTGCTCGTTTTGTCATAATGGCCATACTGTATTGTTGTGCTATATCAAAGATGGAAAAGATCTTAATTATTCATTGGCCAGCTTGCTGAGTGCACAGAGCATCTCGGAATAGCACATCTCAGAATAGAGACTGTGGTTGCAGTGGTCCATTGCAGGAGATCTTCTGTCATAGAGTCTTCAACGTTTCTGCATGTTAATGGCCCTCGAATATGATTAGTGATTTGGTGGTAATTTAATAGGATGACAACAATTATTTGGAACATACATTTGTGTACAAGTGGAAGAAATGAGCAACAATGGGAAAGAGACATTTGTTCAGGGAAAATCTGAATATTGGTGTCTTGTGGGGGCATGGAGGCTTAGTCATTAGCATGTTTGCCTCGCACCTCCGGGGTTGGGTGTTCAAATCCCACGTCTACTCTGGGTGCATGTGGAGTTTGCATGTTCTCCCTGTGCTTCCTTTCTCAGTCCAAAGATGTACATTGTAGATCGATTATCATTTCCAAATTGTCCGTAGTGTGTGAATGTGCCCTGCAATGGCTTGGCACCTCGTCCAGGGTGTCCCCTGCCTTGTGCCCTAAGTTCTTTGGGATAGGCTCCATGCTACCCCCGTGACCCTGTGTATGATATGGAAAATGAATGGATGTGTGGTGTCTTGTGACTAAAACATTTTTAAATGAATTCAGATGGCATAGAATACAACAGCAAGACCACTTGTTTGAAATGCTTAATATACGATCATCAGCCACTATTAGAAACAACATACTGGGTAAGACCTGAGTTTGCCCTCAGAAGATCCACAATTCTTTATGGCACAAGGTGTTGGAAAGATTCTGGTCCATATTGGCAGGATTATATCGCTGATTTGTATTAAGAGGCACAATGTGTGCCAAGAGAACATTTTCCACAATCAGACTGACCTGTTGACACAAGGCAGGTTGAGTCCATAGTCCACTGTTGCCACCAAATTCTGACCCTTTTATCTGTATGTTACCGCAGAAATCGAGAGTGATCAGACCTGGCAGAAGCTGTCCATTTTCAGTGAGCCTGCGCCCACTGTAGCCTCAGATTCCTGTTCTTGGTTCACAAGAGTGGAACCTGATGTAGTCTTCTGCTTTTGTAGACCCTCCACCTCAAGGTTCACAGTTTGTAGCCTTTCTGTCAGTTCAAACCAATCTGGCCATTCTCCTGTGACCTCTTTTATTAACAAGGTGTTTCCAGCCTCAGAACTGCCACTCGCTTGATGTTCTTTGTTTTCTTCACCATTCTGTGGAAAATCCCAGGAAATCTGGGATTCTTGTTTCTGAAATATTCAAAGCATACCACCAGCCATGCCATAGGTAAATATCACTGAGGTCACATTTTTCCCCTAACTCCGATGTTTGATATGAACATTAACGGAACCTCTTGCCCTGTGTCTGCATGATTTTTTTTTGCATTGTGCTGTTTCCAAATGATTGGATAACTGCATGGTGTTTATTATAAAGTGAGTGGATGTTTCATTGGAGACTTTTTGCTTATTCAGTTTTTATTTACATAAAACATATCACCAAAGACACCAAACAGCCCATTTTATAACATTGCAAACCTGGTCTTTATTTATTTATTTATTTAAATAAGCCTTTTCCAGGTTCACAGTGCAGCATTTCAGGTTGTTTTGTATATAAGTTATTATATCACTTTCTGTCTGTTATAATGGATAACACTCAACAGTTTTGGCCTTTGGCTTACCAAAATACAAAACACACTCTCTAACACTATTCAGTAGGTGTCAAATTAATGTGCAATAAATGCCATTAATCCCCTAATTTACAGTCATGTAACACCCTTTGAAACAGTGTTTGTTAATAAAGTTGATATACTTGAACAAAACCACTGGAAAGGAAAAGGAAAATGAGCTTTTTCAATCATTTATTTAACAGAAATATCAATAGATGTGATATTCTTCTGTAGAAATATAAGCACACCCTTGGTTTCAGAAGCTAGTATTGCTCCCTTTAGCCGAACTAACTTCTTGTAGGCATTTTGCAAAATTGTCTACCAGGCTTGCTTTTTTGCATGTACTGCCCGTTTCAAGTCCCCCCACAACATTTCAATGGGATTCAAATCTGGGCTTTGACTAGGCCATTCCATAACCCTCCATTTCTTCTTTTTGAGCCATTCCTTCGTGGATTTGCTAGTGCGCTTAGGATCATTATCCTGTTGAAAGGTCCACTATTGGTTCAACTTCAACTTTTGGACAGATGACCTCACATTATTTTCAAGCACTCTTTGATATGATGCAGAATTCTTAGTTGAATCAATGAGTGCAAGCTGTCCAGACTGCCCTGAGGCAGTGAAGCAACCCGAAACCATAACGTTTCCACCACCGTGCTTCACAGTTGGTATGACTGTTGGCTGCACTGTTTTTTTTTGTCTGTTCAGAGCACATTGTTCCAGAAGCCCTGGTCTTTGCCTATATGCTCATTGGCAATGCAGAGTCTTTCTCCTGGCACACCTACCATGCAGGTCAAATTTGTGCAATCTCTTTCTGATTGCAGAAGCATGCATTTTGAAACCAACAGTTGCAAGACTTACTAGCAGATCCTGTGATGAAATTTTGGGGTTCTTGGAGACTTCTCTTTGCATCAGATGATCTGCTCTTGAGCTGAATTTGCTGGGACGGCCAGTCCTGGACAATTTGCCAGTAATTTGAAATCTGCGTCATTTGTAGATTATTTTCCTTACAGTGGAATGAAATCCATTAAATCCATTGCCAGACTTTTTAAATCCATTTAAAATTAATTTTAAATCCCTTGCCAGACTCATGGGCATCCACAACCACAACTTTTTTCTGAAGGCCTTTTAGAATTCTTTAGATTTTGGTATAATGACACCACACACTTCAATAACAAAGGAAACACCAGACACTAGATATGAGAGGGTTATAAATAAGACAGATTCCACCTGCAATCCCTAAGCAGGTTCTAATCACTGGCATCCAATCTTGATATAGATTTGAAGGTATGATAAATGTAGGGGTGTACTTAATTTTTCCATGTGACTGATCTGTTATATTTTTTGTTAATTTAAATAATGAAAATTACTACAAAATGTCAATTTTATGTGTCATTTGATAGACTGTAACACGTTTATTAATAGGCACCGATTTAAAAAGAGGATCAAATGTTTGCTTGTCCAAATATGTCAACAAAACCAGTTTCCATGGGGTGTACTTATTTTTTCACATTCTGTACATCAGTCCACTTTAAGTACATCATACCATGCATTGTTTACCAAGTTGGCTGACCGCACGGAAAGCAAAAGCACTGTTTTATCTCCATCAGCGGATCTTTGACTTCCTGTGTCCAAACGTTTTGCAGTCGTCTCTCTGCCCATATCTCACTGAGATGGCTCTCCATTACAACATACTGTAATCTTATAATTGACATTAAGCCCTGAAATTCAAGCTCTAATCAGTTTTACTCAATATGCAGCATGCTCTCCTCTGGCTGCATCACTTCCTTAGCCTAACCGTTATCATTCAGTTTTGAAGGAACTGTTCACCCAAAAGTGGGTGAATCTACTAGTTTTTGTCCATTATTTGAAATATTAGCATCTGTATTTTAATTACAATTTAGCCATTGCTAAGGGAATAAGTGAAGCTTCAAAACTGCACAGGCACAGACATATGAGACAAGCTTTCAGGACTGCAACATGCCATAATGTTGTGCATAGCCAGAAGATGTAAATACAGATAAAGGAGTGACAGATTAAAGGAAAAACAAATATAAAGTGTCTTAATAATGTTTGGGGTCATCACAAGCTGCCAGAGTGACTTTATTGAACTTTGATATAGATTCTACAAGTCTTTGTTATTGTACAGGTGAGATAAACACAATTCTTCCAAAAAATATTCCTTCAGTTGGTGTTTTGATGATGATGGTGGACAATGCTGTCTAATACACTTTCACGCGAAAATCTCTCCTAGGTGTTCAACTGGGTTGAGATTTGGTGATTGTGAAGGGCACAGCATGTGATTTACATCAGCGGTCCCCAACCCCCGGTCCGCAGACCGGTACCGATCCGTGGGTCATTTGGTACGCACAGAAAGAATAAATAACTTACATTATTTCCGTTTTACTTACTATCTAGAAAAAATTACCGGATTCTCTCCATTACATCCTTCTACGATTCACTCTTGACGCATGTCAAGACGCTTGTCTCAGTCACGTGATACGTTGAAACCTTAACATAGAGACCAGAGAGCATTAGGGGCGAGAGAGGATGTTACGAGGACGCTGCTAATAAAATTGCGATTTCACATTGGATTCACGTTTATTATTATATTTTTAAAATACCCCAGTTTTTCTGCCGGTCCTATCATTTTATTTTGTTGTATTTATCCGCCACACCTTAAAGGCCGGGTCCGTGAAAATATTGTCTGATATTAAACCGGTCCGTGGCGCAAAAAAGGTTGGGGACCACTGATTTACATCACTGTGTTTCTCATCAGACCATTCAGCAAGCCCATTTCATCAAGATAGTAATGTTTTGTATGATAAAGGTGATCATTCAGAATAAGTTTGTATTGATGTGGTTGCTGTGCCTCCTCCCTCAAAGGGGACATGTTTTTCCAAATGCCTCCTACAGTGTGCCAGAGCAACCAGTTTTTCCTGCACTGATGTTTTCTGCACCTACACAGCTTTAGTGTGTAGGTGTGTGTAGGTGAGTGTTTGCATCAGTGGTGCAGCCAGAATTTGATTTCGATAAGGCCTTGTATATTAGTCATGGGATAATGCTAGCAAGCGTTCAGAGACATAATTACCATTTTTACAATCAGAAAGAAAAACTCATGAATTAATTCATCTTCAGTAATCGCTTTATCCTGATCTGGGTTGCACTGGGTCCAGGGCCGATCCCTGGAATACTGGCGATGAGGCAGGAGAATTCACCCCAGTCGGGACAGCAGTCTATTGCAGGACTCTATGAACACACCCATACACACACACAGGAGCAATTTAGGGACAATCAGTGGGAGGAATCCTGTGCTCACGTGGAGAATATGCTGGAGCTATGAGGTGGGAACACTACCCATTGCGCCGCTGTGTCACCTGAAAAACACGTTTTATGATTTAAACATCCCGATTAAAACTATGTATTTTATCTAGGTGGTTTTATTGTTTTTCTTGGTTTAATTACGACGGCCATCTTTGTGTCATGGCACACAACACATTTTGGAATTCCCATCATTAGATGGCACTATGGCAGGTACAGGCTATTTAAGCAATATACTTACATGTCTAGACCAACTGTAAAGCATTACAATTATCACATTGTTGTCCATCAACACAGATAAAGGTTCTTATTTAGAATTTTTTTTTTTTTTTTTTTTAAATCCAAGCAAAAACTTTGCTTAGTAGCAACAGTGATTAACTGTTCAGTGTTAACTACTATGATAGCTGGCTAGGAAATAGCAGAGTCCAGCTAATGTGATAAGTGCAACAGTCATGTGCTGCTACTTTGATTACCATGGAAGCATTTTGGACAAAAACAGGTTTAAGAGGAACCCCGTGCTCAATTAATATTGTAGACTAATGTACCGTAATTATTGGTTGGTTTTAATTGTTATTTTAAATTATTCAGTAAGTCAAGTTTATCTCCAAAGTACCTCTTAATAACAGTTTTCCCAGGAAGGAGAGCACATGTGATAATGAATATTTCAGTAGGAACATGACCTTGATAGCAAGCACTAAGTGTTAATGCAAATACTATGCTTTTCATGGACTGGCCAAATGACATCAGATTAAAACCTTCCCTGTTTCTTTGTCTGTCTATAAAAAAAAGCATAAAAGAATTTGCTAGACAAGCATAGACTTGCATATAACATACCAAAGTAAATTCTGTCAGCTGTCATTAATAGATGTTGTAGTTAGCTGTGTATAATGCAAATTGGCAGTAGCAAATTGCGTTGTATAGTTTTGCAGCACAACATGTTTTACTGACAGCTTTGATCAGAATGATTTTGGTGTTTTATGTAAGGAAATTGTATGTTGTAATTGTATATGTTGTTTGCGGATGACATGGTGTTGTGTGGCAAAACAAGGAAAGAGGTGGTGGATAGGTTGGAAGTGTGGAGAAGTGAGGTGGAGGGAGGTGGAAGGTATGCAAGTTAGCAGGCAAAAGACTGAGTTCTTGTTTATGGGGAAACGAGAGTTGGCCAGAGAAGTAAAGATGCAAGGGGAGAAGCTGAAGCTGAAAATTTTAAATACCTGGGTTCGACAGTACAGACAGATGGGGGAGTAGAGAGAGAAGTAACAAAAAGGATCCAAGCAGGGTGGAGTGCTTGACGGAAGATAACCACTATCATGTGTGACAGAAGAGTGCCAGCAAAGTTGAAAGGAAATCTGTACAAGACAATGGTGAGGCCTGCAATGCTGTATGGGATGGAAACTGTGGCAGTGACAAGAGGTCAGGAAAGGACAATGGAAGTAGCGGAAATGAAAATGTTGATATTTTCTCTCGGAAAGACAAGGATGGACATAATTAGGAATGAAGAGATAAGGGTTACAGTGAAGGTGGGAGAGATGGGTGTGCAGCTGAGAATGACAAGACTGAGATGGTTGGCTCACGTAGTCAGAAGGGATGAAGACTACGTTGGGAAGTGAGTGAGAAAGTTAGTAGTTGGAGAAAGGAGGCATGGTAGACCAAGAAGGCGATGGGAGGATTGCGTGAAGGAGGATTTAAGGACAGTAGGAAAGACGGAAGAGGATGCGTGCGATAGAATGGTCTGGAGAAGAGTCACCCGCACCGGCGACCCCACCTTGTGGGATTAAAGCCAGAAGAAGATGTAAGGAAATTGTATCAGATTGCAATGCCTTGTGGGCAAATTCTCCTAAAGTCTGTAGTCATACTGTGCGCCTCATTTCTCACGTTAATTTATCTAATACAGAAATATGTCATACATGAATCTACCGACATTGAAGACAGTAATGAAACAGGGCCTGGTGAGGTTTAGGTGAGAGAAACGCTTCACTCATATGAACAGTTAAATACAGGCAGTGAATTTTTGTCAGGGAAAGGTTTTGGGCTTTTGAGATTCAGTGTGATGAGTTTCAGGGGTGGAAAATATTTGAGTAATTTTACTTTGCTAATATACTTAAGTATTATTTTGTTGAATTTACACTTTACTTGAGTATTATTGAAACTGAATACTTGTGCTCTTAATTAACTACATTTCCAAGAAAAAAAACCCTTACTTTTTACTGATTACACTTTTATTTAGCCCTCAAAGTACTTGTTACAAATCTTTCATTCAATCTCTCATTCAGATGGACTGTATGATACATATCAATGAAGCAAGCTGAGTTTAGCATCCAGCCATTTTAGTTTAGCATCCAATCATCAACAACAACAACAACAACAACAATGGCTATTAAGAATTGTACTACGTCTACACTGACCTTCTGATTCTACGCAATGAAGTTAGCGCTGTAGCTACCTCGCCCTACCTCAGTAAAATGTTTTCATTTGCCATAGTAAGCAAAAACTCGTATAAAATGAGGCGTCTACTTTGCCTCCCTAGAAGGCATAAACTCCATCAGATTGGAAAAGCATGCTGAGGTAAATTTAGCTAATTATGTTAACAACAACTGCCTAAATGTACCTGATTTCTTTGCTAATGCCAGGTTAGACTATAGCATTGATTCCAGTGTCTAAATCGGCAAGTTCAGTTCTAGCTAATGGTAAGTGTTGGTTATTTAGATGATATTGCACTTCTGATTAATTCATGATCAAATTGTGTAGCATTAATCATGCATGTGATCAACAAAGACTGAATTATGTTTTCTGGAAATACAGCATTTGATTTAAAACAAAAATCATTTAGATAAGTAATAAAATGTGCTTTTCACATGAAAAAAATGACAGTAGTTGAATTTCATCACTTGAAAACTTTTATTTACTTTAGTACATTTAAAAGTAGCAACTTTTTTTTACTTTCACTTGAGTACATTTTTTGGGCTGAAAACTTCCCTTTTTAACTGAGCAATATTTTGACACATTGTCTATCCTTTCACGTAAGTATAATTTCTCAGTAGCTTGTCCACGCTTGATGAGTTTGCCTTCTTCTTTAAGAGTTATTTGGAAGGTGACAGATGGTGCATCTCAAACAGCTCCCTAGTTCAGTAGTCAGGGCACTGATCAGGGAGACTCAATTGCAAAATCCTTCCAGTGCACTGGAACGTTTGGTCAGTAAATAATCCCACAATGCACTGCAAAAAACCAGGGAGCATTACTGGTAATAACATCATATTTCTAAAGCTCTGTTAGAAATAAATGGCGGATGGGCTCTCAGCCAACTTCCTTTAGCTCTCAAATCATTACTTAAATCAGTGATTTTTACATTTTTGACATTCTATATACAGTTTGGGTCTAACGACATTCAACTGTTTAGTGATTTTTTAACAAATCCATTAGCTAGCCTTCGATCCTGCTTGAAGTACCATGACAGAAATGCATGTGATTAAGCTAACAAATTTATATGACATAAAACATCAACACACGGTTAGCACGTTTGCCTCACACCTCCAGGGTCCGGGGTTCGATTCCCGCTGGGGCCATGTGTGTGCGGAGTTTGCGTGTTCTCCCCGTGCTGCGGGGGTTTCCTCCGGGTAGTCCGGTTTCCTCCTCCAGTCCAAAGACATGCATGGTAGGTTGATTGGCGTGTATAAATTGTCCGTAGTGTATGAATGGGTGTGTTATTGTGCCCTGCGATGCACTGGCACCCTGTCCAGGGTGTACCTCGCCTTGTGCCCGATGCCCCCTGGGATAGGCTCCAGGTTCCCCGTGACCCTGAAGAAGGAATGCGTGGTAGAGGATGGATGGATGGATAAAAAGTCATATTGTTTTGATGTATTTAAATTTTGGTGACGTTTTACGTACTTGTGTATGTAGTCATGTCACCAGAAATTGAGTTATCAGTGTTCCACTCTGTTGAGCCAGGGTCCTTAGGGAGCTAAGGAGCTGACTGAGACACACCCAGAGTATAAGCAGTCCTCTTTGTAATAGTAGTACATATAATGGCCACCAGGAGGCAACATTCTAGCGTTGTTTTAAACAAGGAGCCAAGAATTTTAGGGTTAGATTGGAGGCTCTCTGGCAGTCTTGGGATTTTGAACTCGCAACCTTATGTTAGTAACACGGAGTACAGCAGGTGCTAGAGTTAGAATTTAGAGAATTATAGAGGTGTTAGAGCTGTTAATTAAAAAGTCTCATTTGTTGGGAAAGTAATGTGTTAATTGCTTATCTTGGCTGAATGTTTTATACTAGAATATTATCTTACTGTATATGTGTTTTTCAAATATTGAGCCAATTGTACACAATTAAATAATGTTCTTGAAACATTTATTGTTCTGTGGAATTCATTTTAACAATCCCTGGCTTCAGAATGTTTGAGAACCTCTAAGGGACGTGGACTGACAACATGATCAATACTTTAATCAGCATTAGAAATTGTACACTTTTTGGTAAACAGCTGGAAAAACTTGCAGACTTTTTTTCCGCACTGTGAGATCTAAAAGAGGTCAGATCAGAGTGGAAGTACATACTCATGGGTTTCAGTGGTTTCTAAAACTGGAAGTGCATACTAAAATGTGAAGCGTGACACTGGCTGAGTCAGTGGGAAATGGACATTGTGTTCTCTGATGGCTTTTTTTTTTACCCCTTGATGTGCAGCTGCAGCATTTTCCGTCACAGCTCCAATGCATGTGCTGTGGCGCTGATTTAATCTTATCTTTTATTTTTGTTTCTCATCATCTGTGGTTATCAGACTTTCTGTATATTTCAGTTCTTTTCATTCTCAATGTCTGCCTTTCCCGGAAAATCTGCATTTCAGTGTTTCTATAGTCTATCATGAGAATGGCGAACGCAATGCCCATTTATATGACTTCAACATCATTTTATGAAGGTTTTACTATCACACAATCACTTACACCGATGTAACCCAGAAGCAACTCCAAACAACAATTAACAGTTACAGTTTAACAGTTACTGTAGTCTTGTGTTGGAGAGTAGGCTCATTTAAAACACGAACAAATATGTGTATAGGCAACCCATATGTCCCATAGCGCTACTGTGGAGTGTTTGTTCCCTTTATTTAATATTCACTGTTACAAAAAAAACTATATTAATGTTTCATGCTTGAACTTGAGCTACACCTTTGGATAAATTCCAAGCCATTTTTCAGTTTCCAAAAGCTCAAATCCTAGTAGTGAAGTGTCCATCAGTTGCTTCCTTTAAAAATAACTGTATAGAAGGGCACATGAAAAGAACAGATTTTTTTGGTTTGCAAAATGAGGCTTCATCACTCGGGCAATTGCACAGTGCTGTAATATGAGCAGGGATGTGTATATGGAGTTGTTATTATAGATGACTAAGAAATTAATGAAAGAGCTCCTATGAAGGAAACTGCAGTATTTATTTTCAAAATAAATCACTGCTCTTAAGGTTAGGGTTCAGTTTAGATGTATGTGTGTGTGTGTGTTCAGTATAGGCTACTGTATTTACCTAAATTTCAGTGTACTATTGTACCGAGTGGATCCGAACATTTATTACAGAATTTGAGCAAATTGCCTTGGCCACCTGTTGCCAAGCAACAACGTCATCTTTAGTAATGCCTTATTTTCATGAGTCTTAACTATTCAAAGAGTATATGGAAATAAATCATGAAAGATAATGGAACTGCGAAACAGCAAGGAATGAGACAATATTATCAATGAGATAATAAGTCATTCAGTCATTCAATAAAAAAAATTTAATAGGTTTCGGTAAGGTGAGGATATTTCTTACCACATTTTCCTTGTTATGATAAATGAGTAGGACTGTTTGCTGTAACGTCTGCTGTGTGCATGTTGTGCAATTTCAGAGAAAGACAGAAAATGTTGTATGGGTTGCGTCTAATTGTGTAACAAGGTATGCTGACTTCAGCACAACCCTGCTGACGTGTTATTCTAACAAGGTGTGTATAGTCAACTAGGTGTGTATAGTCAAGTAAATGTGTGTAGACATTCAGCAAATTAACAGAGAATCCAGGGAGAGAGAGAGAGAGAGAGAGAGAGAAAGAGAGAGAGAGTCAGCAGCAGAGGAGGAGGCAAAAAAAGCACTGAGTCTTAGACCCTGTGCAGATAGAGAGGAAGGCTGTGATTGCAAGACGTACTAGGATTACCACACACTCTCTGTCTCACAACCTTCACACATTCGGTCAAGAGGACGTTAAAAAAGACCCTTATGCCGAAGGATGTAGCTTTGAGTAATCTTGGAGTAATCGGCTGAAAGTCTGAAATGACTTTCATACACAGCTATCTTCTGTCAGTTTGAAATTGGAGAAGAGAAAGAAGACGTCACAGTAGAGGCGAGAGTGAGGACAAATTTAGCGTTTCGACTTTCATAGAGCAAAATAATGGGGACCGTGAGTGAACTTTGTGTGTCAAGCCTTCAGGCTTTCATGTGTCCGCCAGTGACGAGCTCGTCTACAGGTAAGACAGATGGCAGGAAAAGTTCATTTACTGATTATTTTCACTGTAGTGCTTTCATCAAAGCTCTTCCAAGCTTACAATGTACTTGCTAAGATAAGATAAGATAGGTTAAGATAAGATAAGATGTACCTTTAGTGATCCCTATAGGGAAAATTCCAATTGACACAGCAGCACAAGTAGGATGAGTAACATCAAAGAAAGAAAAAAAGAAAATCATGTCCATAACTACCTATACAATAGAAATAATAGAAACAATAAAACAGATCTGTGTGTATGTACATATGCTCCAGTTCTATTTGTATATGGACATGTGCAATATCCTCAGTACTTATATATATGTGCAAGATCTGTGAAATGACAATTAACTCTTGAGTGTGTGTTTCTGTGAGAATCAGTGGAGTAGGAGGTACTGGTTGCATTGTGCTTTACCTCCTCACATAACACCATCGTGTCTCATCTTGTTTGTTCCTGTTTCTGTCTTGGGCTGATTTTGTATTCATATTGTGAAGTGTAACTTTGTGAAGTTTCTTTGGGCTTTGGAAAGCCATACTATAAATATAATCCATTGGTATCCACTCGTTTTAAAGCTGATGGAGGTGTGGTTTGAATTCACGTGGTGTGTATGTTAAAAGAAATGGTTTTGAAGGTTAGTAAAAAAAAAAAAATAATAAAGTAAAAAATTCTTTGGACTGATATACAGTGTCACTTGAAAAACACTTCAGGCGTGGGCGATACCTCTGAATAATTTGAAATAATTATTTTTTTTTTTATACCTTAATATTTATATCTTTTGTTGTTAATATTTTGAAACAGTATGTTTTTGAATAAAAGGTAAAGGTTTTTTTGGGTACTTATACATGGAAGTGCTATCATGTGTATGTTTCCTTCCTGCATATGTATTTCCTGTATATGTCTTTTCATGTATAAGAAATACAGTGCACTGGTTTTTGACAGGAAAACATCCTTTTGAAGACTTTGAAGCTTTTCAGATCAAGATTAAATTGTAAACATACACGGATGTGCAAAGAACCATTGAGATTGTAACCTGCGCAGATCTGAAACCTTTCGCCAGTCCACAATGAGTAAAACAGGAACCTCTGAGGGCTGTGGACAGGTACAGTTTCATTACAAGATAAATCCAACCTATCACTCAATATTTATATTTAAGATGCAATCTTTAATGGTGTCCAAGATTTATTTTATACTGAAATTCTATTTTCATTTTCATTAACAGTTTCATTACATTACCCACAATGCCATTCACCTACTCACCAATACTGCTGCAAGTGGGAATTAGCCCTTGCTTTGTATTCTAGTATTAAAAATTCCAGCAAGCTGATGTTAGAGACTGGGGGACAATTCTGCATATATTAACCTAACAGGAAGTTCTTTCTGCTAAAAGCGGCAATATTAACTTCTGATATAAATGAGCAAGCTGAGCATCTAATGAGAGGTCTCACTTAGCATTAGATAAAAATTCACTCAAAAACCACCCAAAAATAAACTATAGAAATTAAACCTTGAATTGCAACAATGCCACAGCCTTGTGTAGCAGGGAGTTGTACACCGGGAGGGACGGTGTTTCTTTCTCCATCGTCAATCAGAGTGACACTAACCAATGTGGGCTATGTAGTAGAGGGCAGAGGGCTTTCTTCAGAGTGTGTTACAATGCCCTGTGATGTAGCATGAGCAGCACTTTATAAAGATGCATTGGTTGACTCGATGTGTCCCAGAGATCACGTTACCTACCTGGTGATAGGGGAGAGCTGGCTGGTGGGTGGGAATTGGCACATGACTGAATTAGGAACAAATGAAGAAAAAACCCTCTTACAGAAACATTCTAGATTAGACATTACTGACCTCGTCTCATAGAAACCTCCAGTAGTCCAATCATTTTTCATCATCGGACTAGCAAAAATCACATGCTTCTGTCGGGCAGCTCATCATGTTCCTGTAACACACAGCCCCAGAGCCATGTCCACCCTCGATAAAAGCATAGCTATCAGACAGCCCCAAATTACCGCTCTCGGAGGAACAGTGCCTTCCTGCTGCTCAAACACATGCTGTCATGAGCTAACCACTATCTAGTGTGATTTTCCACTTCTTTTATTGTCCTCGACCAACCATGCTGTCATTAACTTTTAATTTGTCTTTCTGCGCACTGGCAGCAAGAAGCAATAATCATATCCCAAGAACAAACATAATGTCCTGTTTTTGTTTGTGGACTTCTTCCTGTATTATTTTGCTGTGGAAAGCAGCCATTTTCAGCTGGGTTGGCCAAATGATGGGCAGTAAACAGCCCCTATGCATTTTTGTGCAGCTGAAGTGCAGAGCTAGTGATTAAAGCTAACAAGGTCTTCCAAACATGTGCATCTGATGAGTATTACAAAACATTCAGATTTGTTTGCTTCCAGAATGTCACGGAGGCAGCGTAGACCAGAAGCACAATCTTAGGAGATCTAGGCTTATCAGGAAAGTTCACCTCTAAGGGCTTACATCGCTCTGTTCTCCTTGACAGCTTTAGTTGATTTACCATGGAATTAAGCTCACCATAATGAGACCATGATCGTTTTGAGATGTTTTGAATTCATTTGTATTCATGACAACATCCAAAATGCATACAAGAAAATGTGTTTCAGGATGTATGTAAAGAAAAAGTCCTCTCTGAAATATTTTAATGATTATATTGAAATACATTTGTGATGTACTCAGCAATTTTGGTGCTAATGTGTTTGTCGATGCTGTATTTTCGTTATCCTATTATTATGATTTATATTATTACAATGAAAATAATTGTTAACGCTCCAGATAACAATGTGCAAGTTACAAAATGCAATGCAGCTACAGTCATGTGAAAAAATAAGTACACCCCATGGAAATTCTTGGCTTTTTTGACATATTTGAACAAGCAAACATTTGACCATCTTTTAAACAGTGCCTACTAATAAAGTTGATATACTTAAAAAAAACCACAAGGAAAATTAGCATTTTCAATCATTTATTCAACAGAAATATCAATATATGTGATTATCTTCTGTGGAAAAATTAAGTAAACCCTTGGACTCAAAAGGACCTGGTTTCTCTAAATGTGTCAGGGTGCTGTGTACATTACTCCTAGGATATCATACAGCTGGGGGTGTAAATCATGTATCTCTTTTTATAATGAGCCAGATGTGAGACTGACTTAGGCTAATTAGACACTAGTGTGGAAGTATTTTATACTCCATAAATCAGGAAATTTATTAAGACATTTGATAGCTTTTTTCCTAACACAAAGCCAATATATTTGGTGAAATATGAAAGCTCCCTGGTGAAAGCTTTGAACCAAGGAATAGGCTGGAAAACTGATCTCTGGTTTACCTGAACACAGTCTCAGATATACCCCATCAGAATTCAAATGAGGCCCCTACTATGATAATATGACTGGTTGAACTCGACATACTATGTCCTATTTCAACTTTCACAACGGTGTGGAATGGGATATGATGTTTGTAGATGAAACAGAATGCACTTTTAATGTATGGAGTCAAGGCGGTATTCATATGTGACTCATAAAAAGGCTGAATTGTATACAGTTATATATTCTTTGTACTACTGAGCAGCCGGGAGCTTTGAAACTGAACTGTTGACCAGTGTTGAGCAAAAGAATAGAAATCCTATATAAAAAAAAATAGATGTTAACTGGATAAATATGAATAAAAACAATAAAGTGTGGATAAAGCTGTTGCTGCTAAAAATACAGTTAAGCTAGCTACTCCCCAACACTGAACGTCAGTACTACAATAGTGTAGTAATATGATAATATCTACTAAAACAGCAGCCTTCCTTAGTCTAACAATAACTGAAAAAATCCAATTCAAATGATTCATATTTATAACTCTCTTGAAATATTTGTCATGGCAGACTGGGAGGGACAGATCTGTGCTGGGGTGAAGGGTATTGAGTCTTCATGCTGAGCACTAAGAGATTCAGAGCTACTTCAAAGAGAATCCATTGCAAGTGAATCCAGACTGGGATCCTCAAAGCTGATTTTCAAAGCCTGTTTGGTGTGTGTCTCAGTCCCCTCCTCCTTCTTCCATCCACTCTTTGCATTTAGTTTATATATTATGGATGGAAAAAAAACATCAGCATCTTTTCCTACAATGAATTAGAAAGATAGTGAGTGGATAAATTGTTCACCGTAACATTCAGCATCTATTTACTTTTTTGCCATGTCTACTGGTTTTCTGCAGGCTTAATTACGTAATTAGTAAAAACACTATACAGCCAAACGTATGTGGACATCTGACCCACATATTCATATGTGGACCTTCCCCAAACTTTACACAAAATTGTAATGCCATGCTCCAAAATCTACTGGAAAGTCTTCCCAGAAGAGTGGAGGTTATTATAACAGCAAAGGGTGGACAAACTCTATGTTAATGCCTATGGTTTTGCAATGGGCACATATGGCTGTGATGGTTAGGTGTCCACATACATTCGGTGTACAGTGTATCTTACTAATAGTAATGAGGACATTTCCCTTCACTGCCAGCAGAGGTTGTGATCACCGGAACACTAGCGCAACCCCTAAAAATCACTTTCTGTTTACCTTCATGTTTCAGAGTGTTTAAACTGTTCGCGTATTCCAGTAATTGAGAAGGCTTGACATTTCAGAGCCTGGTTATTAGTGACTGCCTTAGTGTGTTTTGAACTGTTGCTGTGTTATTGGATTTCTCTTTGGATTGTCCTTCCGCCTTGTTGAACGTTATCAATTGTATTTTAATTAGAAATGGCACATTACCACTTTTTTCCGATTCCGATACTGAAACTGAAATTCTGAACACTGAAACCCAACCAATATTTTGTTTCTTTAAAAACTACTAAGCTTTGAATTTTTTTAAAGAAGCGCTTCTCATTTACATAAAAATCATTTAGTGTAAATATACTATGTAAATTAAAATATAATGTATAAATATAATAAAAATCAATCCTAAGAAAAGAAAACACAATCAAGTCTCTTTATTATAATATTTCCAGTTCCAAAAATATATTTATTTTGTTTATATTGGTATTGTCCCAATACTGATACTAGGTATCGGATGACTGCCATCTCTAGTTTTAACCATTGCCTGCCTCACCAGGTTTGGATTCTGGATTGTGATTTCACTCTGTTACGATCTGCAGTACAGCTCTTCCACATGGATCACCGAGCTTCTTAGTCTCCTTTGTTACACTAATGTTGTCAATTAAATCTCATGACTGAGGTTTGGTATAGGTGTGAACTTGAAGTATATAAGTTGAAGTATATAAGAGGGTTACAGATATAGGAAGTGTCTCATTGCATGGATGTGGACGTTCTCGGAAACACAAAGTGTACTTGCCGTGTTTGTTCAACTCATTTATGTTGAATTTGGAATGACTAACACTCTTATGCGTTGGTAGGACATGGCTTGATCAAATTATTTTACACTCCAGATATAAAGGCTTGATTCATTAGGTAACACACACACACACACACACACACACACACACACACACACACACAGAAGCATGCATCAGCTGCTTCAGCATTAGTAGCCTAGCCTTCCAATGAACTGTGTCTGTTGATTGTTTGTATGGGTCAAAACTACCAACCCATCAGTTATAACATTTAAATAAATGTCAATTTTGATACTTATTATTATACTTACACTTATTATACACTTATTATATATCTGAATAAGAGTACATTATTCTATGTATTATTAGATATACTTTTAGGTTCACAATACCCCAGGTATTCTAGGTAAAATTCAAGAAGTGAATGCATGCAGGGTTCCTGGTATGATTGAATGTTCTCCTCATGCCCACACGGGTTTCTTCCAGGTTCCTCAATCTTCTCCCAAAAACAGTCGATGGATTGGCTACTTGAAGATAAATGAGTGAAAATAGGCGTGTGGATTTATCATTCAGCAGGAGAACAATCCACAACCCAAGGCAAAATCAAAAAGAAATAGTTTGAACAGAACCAAAAGCAAGCAGTCATGGAACCTCCAGACTTGATTTACAAAAGGCCGGGTATGACAGTTGGCACACTTAGAGTGGAGATGTCAGGAAGAATGAAAAGGTGAAGATTAGTACAAAGAGGATTCAAAATGTGAATATATTGACGAAGTTATAAAGTCAAAACCTGGACACTGGAGAAAGTTATTAGAGAGTATGTATATCACAATAAGAAAGATGGATGTAGACTTTTCAACAAATATTCACAAGTACTCATATGGTTAAATCAGTGTTAGAAACTGAATATTATTTATAATAATTACTATAAATGATTAAAAAAAATCCTAAACACATGCAGCTTGCATGTGTATGTGTAATATACAGCATAATTTCATTATATTACTAATATCTAAATATCCTTCTCACATGTTCATGCTGTACTAGTGTTGGCAATCTGTGAAAATCATTGTATTAGAATGTAATTAGAAAATGAATTGGTAAAGACATCCTGGGATTAAACCTCTTTAAAATAAGTAGGCTCAACGCCATTGGCATCGATGGGGATGCCTCCACTGCTCCACTCTGTCTTCCTGAAATAGCCTTACAATATACTTCAAACATGAAGGAAGCTACCGAAGAAAAACTATTTCAGACATCTGACCTTGCTGTGACCGTGACCCTGTTTGGATCAATTCAACTGGATGGACAGACAGACAACCTGAAAAAAACATAATAACCTAGTGGAGGAGTCAGAACAATAAGAAAATTCAGTGTGATGCACGAGCATTATACAGTGTCTCTGCAAATATGACTTTTATCAGTGTCCAGAGTTTGAATTATTATTGGCATTAATAAATCTAGTCACGCCCTTTGGTTCAGTGAGACTTTGTTTTTAAGCTGTGGCGTGTTGAGCAATGTGCTAGTGTTCTGTGAAATGTCAAGGATAATCAGGATTTGTTATGCGGCGTCTTGGTGCCCTGGCTCAGTCTTTATTTTTGGTTGATAATGTTGTATTGCATCTGCAATGTAAAGTTGATTATTTTTCAGTCTTATGACCTTATCTTAACAGTGGGCACTTCTCTATTATTGTGTTGATTTAATAATATTTTCTCTCTCTTTTTTTTTTTTTAAACAGTTTGTCTCTAGGCATTAGTTGGATATTTTGTAGTTACTAAATGTAATAATAGGCTATAGTGTTATAGTTGGGGTTGAAATTATGGCTAGTCAGAAGAAAAATGCACTGTTTCTTTAATAGGATGTCATTTATACAGATGCAGACAGACTAAGAAAAGCATTACAGGAAGGTCCTAAATGACTCCCCTATACCCTTCGACCTATAAATCCTACATTCTGTGACAGTTCTTGTAACTTCTGAGAAATGTGTAGAGAAAAGCAGGGATTGTTAGGGTTTTCCCCAACCAGATCATTAAATGTACTGTGAAACTAGCACATTATGTAATTCACCCAGACTCTCCCACGTCCTTATTCCCGGCAGTGTGGCTGGCGCAGGTTCTTCCCAATTGTGTTTAACAATAAGGGCGTTTTTAAGGCAAACAAGTTTAGTTGCCTTTGTATTTATTACACAACTTCTGTGGGATAGATATTTGAAATATTCAGATGTGTCACTGAGCCTTTGCTTGATATCTCGAACTGAGAAATAGAACCATAAAAGCAACAGGAATCTAACCTAATGCATCATCATTACAGTAATTCTTCTGGTAGATCACCCTGCAGAGTGGATAACTTTCACCTCAAGACAACATTTCTCTCTCCTTGCTGGAGGGACAGTTGCTGACATCTCCTCCTTTTTTTTAACACATAGTGCATTTATTATCCTCCTATATTACCCTACACAACAAATTAAGATGTCTGGAGTCAAAGACAAATAAGGCAATTGCTCTGGTTTGTTTTGGCTAGCTTTTTATTATGGTGCTGGCTCATAAGTTCATATTTATTTTATGATTAACGAGATTGTCCTGGGCCTGACTGTTTCTTTTTTCCAGTGTGGCCTGCAGTACATGTAATCTATGCACATGTATTTATTGAAAATGGCCTTCTTGGCTTCAGATTTATTATTATTATTTTTTTTAAATAATTTTTTGCATAATTTGAACAATCTGATGGCTTTAACCCAGACTTTAATCACTGGAGAAAAGAGAAGAAGAGTATAATGTGTATAATACATAATTTCTGTGTTGCTTATGGATCAGACACACTCTCTGACTTTTCTTGCTAATTTGTAATATACTATAATATACAGTGCATCCGGAAGGTATTCACAGCGTTTCACTTTTCCCACATTTTGTTATGTTACAGCCTTATTCCAAAATGGATTAAATTCATTATTTTCCTCAAAATTCTACAAACAATACCCCATAATGACAACGTGAAAGAAGTTTGTTTGAAATCTTTGAAAATTTATAAAAAAATAAAAAACAAAAAAGCACATTTACATAAGTATTCATAGCCTTTGCTCAATACTTTGTTGAAGCACCTTTGGCACCAATTACAGCCTCAAGTCTTTTTGAGAATGATACTACAAGCCTGGCACACCTATTTTTGGGCGGCTTTTCGAATTCTTTTTTGCAGGACCTCTCAAACTCCATCAGGTTGGATGGGGACCATACATTTTGCACAACCATTTTCAAATCTCTCCAGAGATGTTCAATCGAGTTCAAGTCTGGGCTCTGGTTGAGCGACTCAGTTACATTCACAGAGTTGTCCTGTAGCCACTCCTTTGTTATCTTGGCTGTGTGCTTAGGGTTGTTTTCCTGTTGGAAGATGAACCTTCACCCCAGTCTGAGGTGCAGAGCGCTCTGGAGCAGGTTTTCATCAAGGATGTCTCTGTACATTGCTGCATTCATCTTTACCTCGATCCTGACTAGTCTCCCAGTTCCTGCTGCTGAAAAACATCCCCACAGCATGATGCTGACACCACCATGCTTCACTGTACGGATGGTATTGCTCAGGTGATGAGTGGTGCCTGGTTTTCTCCAGACATGACGCTTGCCATTCAGGCCAAAGAGTTCAATCGTTGTTCAATCTTTGGTCTGAGAGTCCTTCAGGTGCCTTTTGGCAAACTCCAGACGGGCTGTCATGTGCCTTTTACTGAGGAGTGGCTTCTGTCTGGCCACTCTACCATTCAGACCTGATTGATGGAGTTCAGCAGAGATGGATGTTCTTCTGGAAGGTTCTCTTCTCTCAACAGAGATGCGCTGGAGCTCTGTCAGTGTGACCATTGGGTTTTTGGTCACTTCCCAGTCTAAGGCCCTTCTCCCTTGCTCAGTTTGGCTGGGCGGCCAACTCTAGAAAGAGTCCTGCTGGTTCCAAACTTCTTCCATTTACGGATGATGGAGGCCACTGTGCTCATTGGGACCTTCAGTGCTTCAGAAATGTTTCTGTACCCTTCCCCAGAGCTGTACCTCGATACAATTCTGTCTCAGAGGTCTCTTGACAATTCCTTGGTGTTCATGGATTGGTTTGTGCGCTGACATGCATTGTTAACAGTGGGACCTTATATAGACAGGTGTGTGCCTTTCCATATCATGTCCAATCAACTGAATTGACCACAGGTGGGCTCCAGTCAATTGTAGAAACATCTCAAGGATGATCAGTGGAATCAGGATGCACCTAAGCTCAATTCTGAGTGTCATTGCAAAGGCTGTGAATACTTATGTAAATATGTTTTTTTGTATTTTTAATAAATTTGCAAAGATTTCAAACAAACTTCTTTCATGTTGTCATTATGGGGGTATTGTTTGTAGAATTTTGAGGAAAATAATGAATTTAATCCATTTTTTAATAAGGCTGTAACATAACGAAATGTGGGAAAAGTGAAACGCTGTGAATACCTTCCGGATGCACTGTATTTATCCCTGTAATTCTGCACTGCTTTCTTGTAACCATTAGGGGGTGATAAAAGTAAAGCATGGTTGTGTTGCATTAATATTGCCCTTGCCAGCCTTTGTATTGTATCAGTCTAATCATACGGATTCATTGAACTGAATCTGTGAAACTCTTTACAGACATGAGAAGCATTTTAATCTAGTCATTTGGAATAACTCTTATTCAATGTGAAGCAGAATCCAGACTTTACATATACCTGATTAGTTGATTGTTGAAAGCTTTGCTCTTTGCGCTTTCTTTTGCGCTCTATTTGCAAACTAAACTCATATGTCATTTAATACGGAGACAACATCATGTGACTTTATGTGCAACCTTCAGTATTTAAACTACTCCATGAACACTGAGTGTAAGGAAGGAAAGCACCCTGGATGGGATGCCACTCCATCACAGGGCACCATGTGGCACATTCACACACTTATTCACCCAAGGCTAATGATTTGAAAGGTATCAAAAATACCTTTTTGGTTGGCTGGTGCAATGGGCAATTGATATTTTGAATCAGAGTGAATGTGGGACATGATACCTCTTCTCACCTTCTATTCAATAAGTACATTTAACTGAGTCTGACACAAAAACACAAGCCAGTCAGACGATTATCTCCGTTAACACCCTGAAGCTATGCTAGCGAATCCTATACTCAGACACGCTTCATAAGTTTCTCGTTATGTTACAGTAAATGGCACGTACAGTATTGTGTAATTCTATAGTTAAGATGTATGTACTTTATATACAGTACTGTGCAAAAGTTTTAGGCACCCTATTTTTTTTTTGTACAAACTTTGATTTTTTATTTTATGACTTCATGACTTTTTATGAGTCAGTACAGAAACATTTTAGATTCCCAAACATTAGTTTTCTAGCACAATATTAAAAGTTACAGAAAAATGTTTGTATGTAATTAAAGAAAGCAGCATATTATGTAAGAGACATTTTTCAGACAATAAACACAATGTAGGCTGTTGGGTTTTGCTGCAAAAATAAGAAGCAAATGCGAGTCAAATTCTCCAGAAGAACTGATGCTGGTTCTGCAAGATGCTCAATAAAACATACAGCTCATTTCCTTATAAAACTGCACAAATTGTATCGAAGACTATTATTTTTATTTTTATTTTTTGTCACACCAAATATTGACTTTGTTTCATTTACTACTGTTGACTGCACTTTACTGTATTTAAATTATTTTTTTTTTAATGGAGAAACATTTAATTTCATTATTTTGAAGGCATCTTTGGTCTACAGCATTTCTTTGCATGTGCCTAAATCTTTTGCACAGTACTGTATAAATAGAATTTTTAACTAACTGATGTTAGGTTGCATATACTGTATATTGATTATGAATCTGCACTAAAAATCAATTCAGAAATCTCTGCTTGTAAACCTGGTCACTGTCTGAAACATTCTGGTGCTAATAGAAATGCTGTTTTTAAATGGCACACTTATATAGCGCTTTTATCCAAAGCCCTGTGTCCCATTCACACACCAATGGTGGCAGAGCTGCCATGCAAGGTGCTAAGTTGCCATCGGGAGCAACTTGTGGTTCAGTGTCTTGCCCAAGAACACTTCGGCATGTGGAGTCACGTGGGCCAATAATCGAATCGATTAGTGAACAACCCGCCCTACCACCTGAACCACGGCCGATGTTTTAAGACATGGGAATGATATCCTATTATATTTCAGCAGTGTGAGAGTTCAAATTCAAGGATAATGATTTTCCCACATTGGGATGGACACATTCCAGAAGACAATAAGGACTGTCACAGCCTTGAGGAACAATAGAGGGAAAATAGCATTCCTTAAATAGCCATACGTGCTAGTGTACTGCGACAATAGCAAGGAAAATTTACTGAGAGGGAGGTTTGAAGAGCTCTTAGTTACATTGACATTTTCATTTATTTGGTCAAATTAAGGTTCTGCCATGATAGCATTTTGCAAGACGTTTGTGTTTGTTTATTTTTTTTACCAGTAATTTTATATATTGGTGTAAATTGTGTTTTATATCTTAGAAATGGAGTTAGGCATAATCACAAGCAGCATATGTTAATCAGGCAATGTGTGTGTGTGTGTGTGTGTGTGTGAGAGATACATTAAATCACATGAACTTTAATAGTAAAGGAAGATGCTAGTCAGGAATAAGACCATTTTAATGTTACCATACACAGTGAAAATGAGAACAGAGCTTGTTTAAGACTTTTTATCTCACCATTTACATTAACATGACATTACTCTAAGCACATTTGCACTCCTTTCAATCCCTAGTGTCAGATTTACATACACCACGGGAACGGGTGCAATGACTAGCACGTAAGCGTAGATAAAATTGTAAGGATGTCTTGTCCCAGTGTATTTCACATATATACTTATTCAGGTCAGTGGGTATGTCGCACGGGGGAAAAAAAGGCTGTTTTTGTGAAGGGACTGTTGCACTCCTGGACAGAGGCTACATTGTCCCAGAATGTCATTGTAAGAGCACAACAGTGGCTTTTGTGAGCGAGAAAAGCATGTCAGCTATGCTCATCAAAGTGTGACTTATCTGCTTCCTGACTGACTCTCTGGAGATCCTATTTGTTAAAGTCACTACACTGGAGAATAGTCTCTGTTATTATAGGAGCCCTTTCCCACAGGCCTTCACTGGCTAGGCCAGAATCTGGATCAAGCTTTATCAAGCGTGAACTGATTAAACTGCTCTTATCACATTTGTAAATTAAAAACAGCAAACTCAAGCAGCTTAGTTAAGATCATCATTAAGTGCATCATTAGGTAACAGAAAATAATGACAGTGCATTAGCACATAACAGCTTTGAAACAGCTTTTTCTGTTATTATCATGAAATGATTCAATATCTGTTCAGTATCTTGCAATACACAGCGATCTAATATTTAAAATAAAGAAAACCTAGAATATCTACCTCGGACACATGTAGTATGTTCTGTGTAATAACTATCATATGACATCATCACGATGCACACGGCCTCAGCCTCTTACCCCCTGTCCATGGCTGATATCCATTGTATACTTAGCTGGCCACAGGCTCCAGAATCTTTAAGGTGACAATATGATTGGCTCTTAGCACTTCTGTGTGTATGTACTTCCATACACTGGTTACCGAAAAAGGTTTTCTGGAAAACTGGTTTCCAGAAAATGAATTACTGAACACTCTGACAATGAGGTTCTTTTTTGGAACAATATATAGTAACTGGATTGGGAAAAAAATAGCATGGTTTGTGTGTGTGTGTGTGTGTGTGTGTGTGTGTGTGTGTGTGTGTGTGTATGTGAGAGAGAGAGCGAGAGAGAGAGAGAGAGATCATCATTAAGCACAATAATTACTGTTCTGAGAGATATACATTTTTATTTTTATAGTATTTATGATATGTGTAATAAAATGTTTATAGTAATAGATTCCCAGATCACATTTGGTACAGCAGTCAGTGTAATAACTTTTATTATACATAGTCAATGCATATGATTTTCTAACTTGTTCCATAACTAGTCTGATAAACCGGTTTGTCTAACTAAACCCAGTTAACTATGTTCCACCAGGTAACAACCACTTAATTACAAACACGTTGTATTAGAGCATCAATCGTTAGTATCTCTCAAACAGCAGCAGCATACATAATGCCATTTCCCCCTCACATCCCTTACCATCTGCATGCTATTTTGTTTTCTTATGTTTCCTGCTAGATATTTAGAAAGAGAAAAAAGTACCAATGTTGCAAACTAGTGTTACGCAAGTGTCCTGTGCTCTTTGAGAAGCTGGAACTGGATAACTTGGGGTACTGAAAACAATGTAATGGTTAACATAACCGTATTCATTTTGTTAGTTTTGTATGTGGTTCATCAGGATGCACATGTACTGATCTTAAAGAACATTAAACAGCGGTATCACCATTCCCACTAAAGAACAGTCTAGCACACTGGATGAGGTCTTGCTCTCCAATGGAAAAGTATAGCCTTCCACTTTAACCATAACCATCTTCAGAGCAATTTTACTCCTCATGGTTTGTGCTTGTTGCCGTTTTAAAAAAAATGGCTTGTGAAATAATAGTTTTAATAACAATTATTATTAAATAATAGCCGTTTCATAAGCTTCCTTTTCGCTAAACACGGTTTAAGGGCACACTGCCAGAGTTTTCGTTTTTGCTTTCAACGTCTTACGTCCCTCAAGTTTACATTCACCATTCTGGCACAAGTTACATTTTTCAGTTGTTTTCATTTTCAGGGTGTTTTTCTTGTTTCTCATTGTATGTTTTTGTTCGTTTCTTGAAAAGCAATCAATCAGTACTTTTGGCACAATTGTAATTCCATATAAACTTGCGTGGCTGTGTGACAAGGCGTAAAAATTGGCGGATCAACCGACCATAAGTCATGACGTCACATTCCCAAGCCTAATTATTTATTAATTGGTTTATTAACGTGCACTGAATCTCGGGAAAGTACGCATTTACACGCGTGTGTGTGTTAACTGTCTGGTTGTGTGTGTGTGTGTGTCTTAATTGTCTGTTTGTGTATGTTAATTGACTGGTTGTGTGTGTGTGTGTGTGTGTGTGTGTGTTAATTGTCTGGTTGGTTGTGTGTGTGTGTGTGTGCGTGTGTGTGTTAATTGTCTGGTTATTTGTGTGTGTGTGTGTTAATTGTCTGGTTAGTGTGTGTGTGTGTGTGTGTGTGTGTGTGTGTGTGTGTGTGTGTGTTAATTGTCTGGTTGGTTGTGTGTGTGTGTTAATTGTCTGGTTAGTTGTTGTGTGTGTGTGTGTTAATTGTCTGGTTAGTTGTGTGTGTGTGTGTTAATTGTCTGGTTAGTTGTGTGTGTGTGTGTGTGTGTGTGTGTGTGTGTGTGTGTGTGTGTGTGTGTGTGTGTGCCCCGAGGTTCAGGGCGGAATTACACAGGCTTGTTACGTGCACGCAGTGAAACACGTCATTGGGCAGTGCTGTTACACCCGACGACACACTTCCTCATTTTTTCACCGACAACAGACAGAAACAGAGAACCAGCTGTATACGAGTATAGAATATATTCAACATCGAATATTTCTTTTTATTATTAAAAAAAAAGGATACAACTTCCGAGAGTTAAGAATTGAAGCCACTCATTGTGCACGCGGTCGAAGATCCTTCCGCAGCCGCTCATATCCGGAGTCGCGTGTATTATCTAAAGTCGTGTTGTTGTTGCTGTTGTCGTTTTTGGTGTTTAAAAGTTTTAAAATCGAGTTAAAATCGAGTGTTTGTTCACCGGTTTATGAGTGTTTACAAATAATAACAAGAAGACGTTACCAAAGAAGGCGCCATGGTGCTGAAATCAGAGGACGGTGTCGGTAAGTTGGTCAACAAGTGTGTGTGTGTGTGTGTGTGTTTAGGCAGATTTATTCAACAATAAATGAACACAGATGCAGCGGGTTGTTATTGTTCCGTGTTATAATCTGTAGCGTGAATGTAAATGATGTCTTTTGACGCTAGAGCCACGGTTACATTTGATTCCAGGCCCTTCTGTCCTGTATTTTTGATCCTGTATTTATTTATTTATTTAAATCACCTAGATATCATGTGTAAACAAGATTTAAACATCGATATTGTAAAGCATGTAAATTCCACTATTGTCTAATTAAACGGATTAGTACAACTGTACTTTAGTGTTAAGGTAATTGATATTGGGACGCACGTTCGCCTCACACCTCCATGGTCCGGGGTTCGAGTCCCGCCGGGGCCATGTGTGTGTGGAGTTTGCATGTTCTCCCCGTGCTGTGGGGGTTTCCTCAGGGTTCTCCAGTTTCCTCCCCCAGTCCAAAGACATGCATGGTAGGCTGATTGGCGTGTCTAAATTATCCGTAGTGTATGAATGGGTGTGTGAGTGTGTATGTGATTGTGCCCTGTGATGGACTGGCACCCTGTCCAGGGTGTACCCCGCCTTGTGCCCGATGCTCCCTGGGATAGGCTCCAGGTTCCCCGTGACCCTGAAAAGGAGTAAGCGGTAGAAGATGGATGGATGGATAATTGATATTGGGTATTTGGTTGCTGAAAGTGAAATGATGAGTGGATACTGGTTTCATTTGAAGTGACACTGTACCAAATTCATATTCATGAATCAAATACTGTTCCATGGCATTTCTAATCTGAGATGATGAATACGCTGTTGTACTTGTACGTCAGCATGCTTTAATAAATAACAGCGACTATAACAGTGCCATATTGTCTCTCGCTCTGGCGTGTGATGTAATTGCTCACTCGATTGCGTCATTGATTGCGTCTTTCCTGGCGGGCAGTGAAAGGGTCCTGTGATCTCAGCTACTACTGTACATCAGGGTTTGGCTCTGTCCAAAACAACATAGTGTCCTGCTAATTAATGTGTGACGGTAGTATAATTCAATATACATAGAGGGAAGCTTTAAAAAGTTTGGTAATAGACCTCCGACCTCATAACGAGTGCTGTGACGATACGCGGTTTTGGAAAAACATGATTATTCTTATTTTTTAAATGATATTTTTGGTTGTTTAGAATCAAACATTTCTCTATTACAGTTTCTGTTTGTGCCAAAGCCATAATAACACAGACTCAACTACCAGCCAAAAGAAATATCCTTTATAGTCCTTTAAATATTCCTTATCCATTATCAACAGTACTATGAGCAATATACATTGCAAATATCAACAATATTATGAGCAATATATCAGTATAATTTACAGTAACTACATGCAAAAAGGTTATCGGAACATACACAGTATTTAGTTAATAAACGAAGCTTTATGCTCAAGATTCATTTCAACATCCATACTCTTGTTTGTGGTGTCTTCAGCACAACATGGGTCGAGTTCTATGAAGACAAAAAAAAAACAAAACATTTGTTGAAGACAAAAACAAAAAATTATCATCTAATCTGGCTTAAACAAATATTTTATCCTAGACAATTCCCAGGACATTTTGGATCCAAATGCATGTCTAAAGCGTTTCAGGCTGACAATGCGTTTGCAGACCAAAGAACAAAGCTGTCTTGGTGTGAGACCTACACCTTGTAGCTTAAGAATTAAAAGGCAAAAATGGCTCATTGACTGAATGAGCAGTGCGACAGGTCTGGCCTGACAGTGATTGAGCTCTGAACATTGGACCTGTTGCAAGCAGAATGAGAATAAACGTGACCAACAGAGACAGTTAATGGTAGTTTGATGAAATGAATCATGCAGCCCACGCCCAGCAGAAGCGACAACTTAATCTGAATCATATCTTTATCAGACACACTCAGCCTTAAAAACACTCATAACAAACCTCTTGCCAGCCTGCAAAATTAGCAGCTGCACAACCCTGCATGTGCAGTCAGCTTAAAATGTCTGCTGAAGCAAGATACGGCCTGTCGTTTAAATAGCAGCTTGATATTCTGTTATGCAATGTGTTATTCACTTATCTGTTAGCTACGTACAAAGATACTTTTCTGTATGTTTGCGTTCATGTTTAATATAACCAAATCATATCTACACAATATCCATAATCCTGTGATCACGCTGTCATGGAGAAATTGCTGCTTTAACACAGTCATGTCTCTCAACAGTGCATGAGAGGAGCTCGAACAGTGTATAAACCTAGTGTAACTGTCGTGCATGAAAATCATGCAATGATCTGTAATTTCCACTACAATATCTATATTAAAGCACTGAGAATCACCCAGTAATGTTCCAATATTGACATTCTCGCAATACCCACGTCGACTCTCTACAAAGTTTTGTTACATCGTGCTTAGAGCTGTCCAGTTCGCCTCCTGTACATCAGTCAGCATCAGACACCTTCATGGCATAAAATACATCACTGGATCAAGTCATAAGATATGTCAAATTTGATCCGTTACACATCCAGCATTTTAGACCAGATTTTCAGTATCTGATTGGTGTGTCCTTAGTGCATGAATATCAGTCCCTCCAGGATTTTGTGATTATGCGATCGCAGGAATGAATGCAAAATACGATTAAAAACTAAAATAAAAACCATATTGATGCATGGCATTACACCACCTCGTCGTGGATTATTTTTTTTAACCGTATGTTCTGTCCTGTGTTATTCTTTAATTAATCACCATGGAAACTCACTCATCCACTGCTAATTCATAGGCGTCCACATGCAAACGTTTGACATTGGAATAAAACATATTTAATAACATATTATTCATTATTATTATATTTACATGGTGTTGTGGTATACACCAATCAGTCATAACATTAAAGCCACTAACCGGTGATGTGAATAACATTGATTATTTCTTTACAGTGGCACCTGTCACAGGGTGGGATATATTAGGCAGCAAGTGAACAGTTAGTTGTTGAAGTTAATGTGTTGCAAGCAGGACAAATGGGCAAGCATAAGGAACTTAATTTGGACTTTGACAAGGGCCAAATTGTGATGGCTTGACACCTGGGACAGACCACAGTGCATAAATTGTTTAGGTATGCTTTGAGGAACATGACAAAGAGTTCAAGGCATTGACTTGGCCTCCAAATTCCTGAGATCTCAATCCGATCGAGCATCTGTGGGATTTGCTGGACAAACAAGTCTGATCCATGGCGGCTCCACCTCGGAACTTGCAGGATTTAAAGGATGTGCTGCTAATGTCTTGGTGCCAGATACCACAGCACACTTTCAGAGGTCTTGTGGAGTCCATGCCTCGACGGATCAGAGCTGATTTGGCTGCACATTGGGACACGATGTTAGGCAGGTGGTTTTAATGTTGTGGCTGATCGGTGTAAAATAATGGAAAATTAATATATGGAAACTGTATAAACCTGTAGTTCTGAACAATAAAATGTACAAGATTTATTGATAATTTTGTTTTGACTTGTCAGTGTCTCACAGTTGCTGATAATCCCAGCACTAGATATGAAATTAGAGAATTAAATTGACTGTTAAACAAAAAAGGCGAGTTACAAGCAGTTGCGAAATGGACAGTTTCAGAAACCTGAGCCAAGGACGCAATTAACCGGTAAAACATATTAAAAATGACTAGCATTGTTAGCTTAAGTGCCGTTCAAATGAAACCATCGCATCCTGTCGTCCTGGAATTTTCTTCTTGTTTGAATGTGCTGGATTCAGTAATGTTACAGCAACAGCCTGTGTGTAAGAACTGCCAGCATTGCTAGAAAGTTCACAAGGTTCCAGATTTTTTATGTGTGAAAGGACCCTGTCTTGCCCCTCTCTCTCTCTCTCTCTCTCTCTCTCTCTCTCTCACACACACACACACACACACACACACACTATCTCTTTCTTATTCTCTCACTATCTCTGTCTTTCTCTGGCTCTGTATCTGTTTTCCATTTCTCACCAACCAGTATGCCATTCCAAACACCAGAACAGGAAGCTGCAAGTCCTAACCCTCCCTGACTTGCAGACACTTTTTACACAACACTGACTTGATGTTCAATTGTCTTGCTGATAAAGACACTAAACCGCACTGAAATATCCAGGAACACCATTTGCTTTTATTTGCGTGAGGATGCCAGGAAGCAAAGCAGCCGAAAGCCATGCGAATTTATACTTCTTTAGGCTTAACAAGAACACTTCCTGTAGTTTGGAAATGTTTTACAATTGTGTTACATTGTAACTGTGATGAATTGCACACTATCAGAGATTTGCAGGAAATCTGAGAGCATTTCAGTATCGGTAGAATAAGATTATGGGAGCATTACAGAGCAGGTGTGAGCGCATGTGTGTGTGTGTGTGTGTGTGTGTTTGGTGGTATGGGGGTTGTGCATGAGTTTGAATGCTGATGGTTGAGGAGCATGGAGGACTGAGCAGGCCAGCTGTCCCTACCATGAGAAAGCTACCTGTTCGATATTGTTTTCTGCAAAAATGTCTAAGCACTTCGCAGTTCGACTCTTTCACACAAAAATCACTTACATTGTAAATATAGTGAACATTATAATGTATAAAGGATAAATATAATCGAATCAATCCTAAGAAAAGGAAAACAGTCAAGTCGGTTTCTTTGCTATTTGTTACAGGATCTGCTGACCGATAGGTTTTCTCCAATTTCCAGTCAACATGATCTTTTTGTCATATCGACCCCTAACCCCAGCCACATTAGAGTACATGTTGTGAATAGTCCTACTCTATCCAGTCTGTACGGGATTTCAGTCCGGCCATAAATGCGTGTTGTGATGACGCCACATGACACGTCTTGACCCAAATCTGTGGAAAATCTGCTGTAAAATTGAAAAAACTCCTTAGAATATTGCAGAGTTTTTGAATGAGTGCTAAATTCTGCATTCATTTCTGTGATTGCAAAATTGCACAATCTTGGAGGGACTTTCTGTTTTTTTATTTATTTTTTTGACAAATAAACAGGATCACCACCAGACTCTTCAGCGTCCGCTCTAGACATCTATTGAATACAGTATACTGAATACAAACTCTTGTCTTTTGAGGCCCCTAGAAATATGTTTTTGACTCATGCCACTCCTACCTTTGTTTCTCTCTGTCATTAGGTGTTTATGTTGTTGTGGAAACACCAGTGCCAGCATTTTGTGATATGCCATGCCCATACAGTTCTGCTCATGTGCAAATGAAATTGTAGTTAAGGATATATAATTTAGTTTGTGAATGTACTCTTATGCTTGACAAACAATCTTTAGACCTATCACAAAGGATATTTTTGTCATGACATTTTCTCCAAAGCCCTGATTAGAAAGAGTTCATCATCAGGCACCGAACTCCACACATATACTTAACAGGAAAATGTGATATGCTTTTTTTTCTTCTTTCTTTCTTTCTTTCTTTCTTTCTTTCTTTCTTTCTTTCTTTCTTTTTTTTTCTTTTTCTCGAGGTGTTGTTTTCAAACATGCATATGTTTTAAAACACAAAAACAGACTCTTCTGTAACCAAAAGTGCAATTTCTTGCTTAATATTGCACACAACATATTTAAATGTTTCTTCTACCCATTGTAAGAGTTACTTAATTTTTATAGCAAGATGAACCTGAAAGAGGGAAGAAAACAAAAATGAACTGGGAAGTTGTAAGAGTTAGCTTTCTCTCAGACAAGGTGTGGACTTTACTCTCTCACCGAGTGTAGGTCTAAACTTAACGCTCAACAGGAAGCGCAGTGTCTTGCGCATTTCTCTGGTCAGGAAGTGCCAGTAGAGAGCCCTTTAACTACTCTGTGGAGCAAGGGATCATGGGCTGCTAAAAAAATCAACAACAAAGGGGGTGGGTTTGAGTTGTGTTTGCGTGTTTGACGCAGTTCAGTTTCCTGTCTACACATAAGAGATGTTTACAGCCTACTGTGTCAAGCTTGGTCACATGACCTGAGCCTGTGGCTTCCGCTGGTTAATCTGTTGTGTACCGGATGTGTGTAGGGTTTTTCCATCAGGGCTAGGGACAGTGTGGTAAGGTGGTTGTAGTTGAACGTATGGAGGTTTACTGTGTTATATGAATGCACAAACTAATTCAACCTGTAAGAATGTTTTGCTTAATTATAAAGTAGCGATTCATTGTTATAAGATAATGTTAATTATTTAGAGCATAACAATTTATGCCAGAAGCTTTCATGACAAAATTGTTCAGATCTCTCATCGTTCCGCTAGAGGTGTGTAAAGGTGTTCATATACTGAACTCACTTGTAATTGTTCTGCCTTCATTAAAATCAGTGAAAAACTATGAAAAAGAAAAGCCACCTGGAATGTTTGATGCAGAGTGCTGCATCATCATGGTGTGCAAGCTAGAGATCTGTCTCAGAACAAAAATAAATATTGAATGGGCCATTTTTCCTCTCACGTGGATGGGTGGCTTCCCCACCACTCAGGATAAGCAGTACAGAATATGGATGGATAGATGGATATCATTGGTACCATTGGTGCACCACCAGCCATGCTCTGGCCCTTTAAATGTATAGTATGTGTTCTGGATTGACTGAGCCTTTACAGGGCTTTCCTCTGCTCACACACATTGCAGGGTGTTTACAGAGCAAATCCCAGACTGTTTGCTTTAGAGAAGCCCCGCCTGTCCAGCCTCCCTTTCTCACACTGATCAAGCTTCAGCTTCATATCACAATGATAGTTCAACTTTTCATCATTATAACATGATCACATTATTGCTAAATAATTTTCTGGCCTAAGGCACAGTTCTGTTTGTAGTATTTTTCAAGTGCATCACACAACATGATACGCTTTTGGTGAAAATAAATTCACGATGATTCCACAAAGGGTTTACACAATGCTTTATAGTTTTATTATTGATGGGGATAGAGCATGAGGTTATTATGTAATAAACTGCAAATTTCAAGATCTAATTGAAATAATCTAATCAATCACATTGGTTATTTAGAAAATAAAGAATAAAAATATATTAGAGTAGTTAGGAAATAAAGTTGTTAAAATAGATTGATGAACCCATTGACGACGCATGCAAATGAATAAATTGAGGCCGTTTGAGAGAACAGCTACTGTGTGACTAGGAGTCTTGTCATCTTTTTAAAGGGAATGATGATACGCTGACCTCGTAGTGAAGTAATCCTCTCCCCAATCACACTGACTCAGGTCTGTTCTGGATCGGTGAGAAAGTACGGTAAAGATGAGTAATTTAAGGATGCTTCATTCACCTTTGGGATTGTAGGAGTCATGCAGTTATAGTCATGAGGATCAACTTGAGTCAATGTGTGTATATGCACATGTCTGTTAGCAAATACTGGGGACACACTGGATAGACAGATAGAAAGAAACTTCCTTAATCCCAAGGGAAATTGCAGAAAATGTCTAGAGTAGGGGCGGGCAATCTTAACCAAGCAGGAGGCAGATCTGAATCTATTGAAAGCCAAGATCAACTGATTAAACGGGTGGAATCAGGGGTGCCTCCTGCTTGGTTGGAATGAAAACCTGCATCCACACCGGCCCTTTCCAGATAAGATTGGACACCCCTGGTCTAGAGCAATGACGAATGTGACTCACTGACCTGTGTGGGCCATTTCCTCTACGACTGCTAATACTACAACACACACGCGCGCACACGATTGTAACCCCTTTGTCTACAAATACACCTAGGGTTTTTTTTCCTTCTTTTTTTTTCTTCATTTTCCTTATTTGGTCATGGTTTCCTGTTCTCAATAACATATGCTTCTCTCTGGTTTGGTTTTGTTTCCAGCTTCTCTATTTACGCTCACTGTTTCCCCCCTAATTCTTGTGAAGTCTTTTTGAGTTCATTGCAGTTTACAGATGTGTTTTTTCACATAAAAGTCCCTTGTTTGTCATTTACTGTAACTTCTTAGTTTCAGATGCTCAGTATATTGTATTTGTTTTCTAGTTTTTAATGTGGATTTTTTATGAGCATTTGCCTCCTGACCTTACACAAGTGTAGTTGCCTGCTTCTAAATAGATATCATGGATATTGTGATATCTTTCTGTATAAAACTGCCTGGAAACTTCTTATTTGATGTTAAAATTTTGTAGTTAATCTTTAAGATCTTAAAATGTTCATTTTTGTAACTTTTTTCTTCTTTTCAGTGTTAAATATTTTGTTTTTATTTTTTGATATTTTTTCATCTTGCTTGAAAGTGCTTGAAAGTTTGTGAACCTTTTAGAGTTTTCTGCATAAATGGGATCTAAAACATCATCTGCTTTTGACACACTTGCTAAACGTAGATAAAGAGAATCCACTTCAACAAATGAAACATATTATACTTGCTCATTTATTGATTGAGGTAGTGATCCAATATTACATATCTGTTAGTGGCAAAAGTATGTGAACCTTTGCTTTCAGTATCTGGTGTGACCCCCTTGTGCAGCAATAAGTGCACCTAAATTTAACTGGTAACTGTTGATCAGTCCTGCACATCGCCTTGGAGGAATTGTATCCCATTCCTCAGTACAGAACAGCTTCAACTCTGGGATGTTGGTGGGCATCCTCATGTGAACTGCTTGCTTCAGGTCCAACATTTCTATTGGATTAAGGTCAGGACTTTGACTTGGCAATTCCAAAACATTTACTTTATTCTTCTTTAACCATTCTTTGGTAGAATGACAGAAATGCCTTTGAGAATTGTGATATATTTTTGTCACCCCTACCTCTAAATTTGATAATAGCTCATAAAAGAGGCAACAACTAAACAAACTGCTGCGATTTAGAAACGGAAATGTATTGTGAAGTCCAGTTTGGGTAGTAAGATGAAGCGCAGAGAGTGTCCACTGGATGGAGCTTCTGCGTTAGTGACAGCAGTGTCTCAGCGATGGACAGGGAGAGAGAGAGGGAGGGAGCGAGGGAGGCAGGGAGATGAACAGAGTGAGGGATGTCCAGATGGACTACAGCAGTATGCTCGCTAAGCGACAGCTCGGATAGAAGCCTCGCTATCGGTTCCTCTCGCTTTCTGTCTCTTTATTAACATAATTTCTCATAATTTCTCGATCAAGTGTGTTATTGAAGCATCTTTTTCACTGCTGCTGGATCATTGTCTCTGGACTATTTATGGGACGTATCTTTAATACAGTTATATATCTCATTACTGAGCAAAATAGAACAGTCATTGAAGAAGTACACCAAGATTGACTGAAGAAGCAAAATTCTTCCCAGGATTAGACAAAACAGGTCAGCATTTTTCTTTCAAAAACCACTTAATAGCACCATGTAAAGTGCTAACACTTTGTTAGCCAGTAGAATGGTTCATATATTTGAAGTGCACCTTCTCTTAAAAGTCCTCTATTGTACAATGTTCACTTGCAGCATTTGTGTGGCTGTACAAAAACAGTCATCATTCATTTTTTACTAAATTTCTAACCTCTCTTTATCCCTTAGAATCTTGTTTCGGTTTCTATGTCTTTAAGGCTGCTGTGCGTTAATGGCTTCTGTCCTGATTGGATGCTCACCTCACCTGGAATACGAGTAGAAATCAGTATAGGCATCTGCTAATTCATAACTGTTTAACCATTTTTTAAAATGAGGCATGTATTGACTCTACCGATGTTGAATTTATGACTAGCAATAGAATAAGCAAATAGAAAATGTTAGTATTAGCACATTGAGAACACTTCATTCTGTACTATGTATGTACTATGTAGATTAAGCTGCCTCATAGTCAGTGCTCATGCTGAATAGACATAGTCTCTCCTGTACTGTGCCTTGTTCAGGGCAGTCCAGACTGAAACGAGCTGAAGGAACAGCACAGCGTTTAACTGCTTGCGACAACATCTTTCACTCCAGTAACCCTGCATTGGACAGGGCTAACCTGCTGAAAAGTTACTGAGCAGGGCTAATTCTGCATTCAACTAAAGCTTGCAATTCAGCCTTTCTGACTTCTAACGAAGAAAAGACAAACAATACATCCCCTCAACACAGAGTTCCTTCTCGGGTATTCGGGACGGTCTCCGATCAGGACGTGATATATCACCAAAGTTAGCTAGCAAGATCTTTGATAGCAAAACACATACATGGAGGCCTCCATGATTCTTCCACTGAAGCTTGAATGCACGTAGTTTGAAAATGCTGTGAGGTCTAACTGGAATGCAGCAGAACTTGCTGTAAAGTAAAAGGTATGGGTATTTTAGGTAAACTACTTCGACGGCTTGCTTCAAAAGTGGGAGTTTCTTAGATGTGACTGCAACAAGAATCTCATCTGAACACACTCCCCTGCCCATTGAACCTGCACCAGTGGTTTGGGCAGGAAAAATGCTGATCCATCTGTAGCAGTCCAAATGCAAGTCTCCAACACATCTTGTCAGGCTGGAAGGTTGTGTTCTCCAAAGGGCACTACAGGTGGCCTGAGCAGATTGGCAAGTCCTGAGCAGATTGGCAGAGGTGCTGGAAGGGTGTAGACAGGTCATAAGCAAAGGTCATCCTCCATCATTGTGTCAACACATCCAAGTTCAAGGATAGTTCCTTTCACCCAGGACTGGAGAATGAGATCTTGGCAGGAAGCTGCAGTTCCCTAGTGAGATCACCAGCACAAATCTCCACCCTAATATAGTGATGTGGTCCAGTGGCAGCAAGACCATGCTCCTCATCGAGCGAACTGTCCCATGGGAGGAAGAAATAGAAGCTGCCTTTGAGAGGTAGAGGCTGAAGTACTCAGATCTCGTCACTGAGTGTAAGAAGGCTGACTGAAGAACCATCATCTACCCTGCAGAATTAGGATGGCGTGGCTTTGTTGGAACATCAACTGTTTGCCACTTGAGAGATATGGGAGCAACTGGCGCAAACCAGCAGAAGGTCCTGAAAGACCTAACTGAAGAGGCAGAGAAAAGCAGCTTTTGGCTCTAGGTGCGGCGAAAGGAGAAGTATTGTGCTAGTAACATCTAACCCAAGGTCTAGTTGCAGGTGGTGGCCTGGAGACATCCCTGCCACTGCCACCAAGAGATGTTCCGGGGTTAAAAGAGTGAAATATTGTTGAGCGGTGGTGCCCTACTGATGACCCTGCTGCTGACCTATGCCATATGCATTAATGGTGCCAGTGGGGCTTGTCACAGCCTTAGTCACTGGGAAGGTCTGTATGGCTCTGGTTGTGTTAGACATGATGGCAAGGCTGAAGGAAGAGTGGTAATCCTATGGGCACCGGAGGAGGTACGACAAACAGTAATTCAATAGCAGGTCAGCAGCTACCTGTGTAATCTATGTCAGAAAACATGGACTACAGCAACACAAAGCTTTATTGATTAGCTGACACTACTTATTGTTTGCTAAAGCCATAAAGTTAAAAACTCAATTATTTAATAACTAATTACCTAGATGTTTCACAGTACATTTAAAATCTGGCTGAAAATATGGCAGTGATCTCTGTTTTTATTGGATTTATTATTATAACGTTACTTTATAAATGAAATAAAAATAAACATCCTATCTAATTTCCTAGCTGGAAATTTAATTCCAGAGCAAATATGGCCCTGAAACTTCAGTTGACAATCGAATAATATTCAAATAACTAGGTCTGATTTCTTCTAGAATGTGCTCTGACACAAACCGCTTTGATGTCCAGTGATGGAACGTTAATCCTAACAACAGCCTTCTTCGAATTAGGAAATCTGTGGGCGGCTGTGGCTCAGGTGGTACAGCGGGTTGTCGACTAATAGTGGGCCCACATGACTCCACATGCCGAAGTGTCCTTGGGCAAGACACTGAACCCCAAGTTGCTCCCAATTTCAAGTTAGCGCCTTGCGTGGCAGCTCTGCTACCGTGTAAGTGTGTGTGAATGGGTGAATGAGAACCAGTGTAAAGAGCTTTGGATAAAAGTGCTATATAAGTGCAGACCATTTAGGAAAGGGTCACAAAATTGAGAAACACACACATTTTCCATTCTTCAGAGATTTCTTCACAGACTTCACCCTTAAGCCCTGAAACATTACAGCATTTTAGTGAGATCTCAGGTTTTAGTGGCTCAGGTGAGGGTTATGTATGTGTATATATGTTATTTTGATTCCATAGTGTCAAGCTTGGGTAATAAAGCTCAGGTTTATAGCTGGGCTGTAAAATGAGTCTAGCTATAGTCAGGCTCTGTGACCTGAAGTCATTATGGACCACGTTCTAGTTATTTACATAGAGGCTCAGATTACTGGGGTTGTTTAGAGTTTGCAGCTAAGTATGTAATCAGTTATCAGTCATTTAAGGACTGTGTGGATAAAAAATCAGTATTCAGTTTGTATGATAATGATCAGTGGCTGTATGCTTCTACATTTGAGGTGATAAGTTTATAGACACCTTGCATGGTCTGCAAAATGTTAATAATAATAATAATAATAATAATAATAATAATAATAATGAGGGATAATAAAAATAGCATTTTGCGCTGTGGCTCAGGTGGTAGAGCGGGTTGTCCAGTAATCATAGGGGTGGTGGTTCAATTTGCGGCCCACATGACTCCACATGCCGAAGTGTCCTATGGCAAGACACTGAACCTCAAGTTGCTCCCAATGGCAAGTTAGTGCCTTGCATGGCAGATCTGCTACCATTGGTGTGTGAGTGTGTGTGTGTGTGTGAATGGGTGCATGAGAAACAGTGTAAAGCTAAGGTTAAAAAGCGCTATATAAGTGCAGACCATTTGCCATTTAGTTCTGCCCAGAATAAACTATTTTTGTATAACAGATGTTTACATATAGTCTACAAGACAATAATAACTGAATTTGCACAAATAACCTAGTTCAAAAGTTTACATTACGCTTGATTCTTAATAATGTGTGTTGTTACCTGAATGATCAATGACTGCTTTTATGTTTTGTGATAGTTGTTCCTGAGACCCTTGTTTGTCCTGATCAGTTAAACTGCCCACTGCTCTTCAGAAAAATCCTCCAGGTCCTGCACATTCTTTGCTTTTCATCTACTACATTTTTGACTCCTTTTCAACAGTGACTACATGATGTTGAGATCCATCTTTTCACAACTGAGGGATTCATACACAGCTATTACAAAAGGTGCAAACATTCACCGATGCTCAAGAAGGCAACATGATACATTAAGAGCCGGGGGGTGTAAACTTTTGAACAGGATGATCATGTAAATTGATATTATTTTGTTTAAAGAGCTCATTTATTTAATGTAGTACTGCCCTTCTGAAGCTATATGACATTATATGACATGTTATATACATACATGTTATATACATGCTATATGACATGTTTCCCAGAAGACAAAATAGTATCAATTTACACATCCAGAATGTGCAGGACCTGGAGGATTTTTCTGAAGAACATTGGGCAGTTTAACTGATCAGGACAAACAATGGACTCATGAACAACTATCACAAAACATAAAAGCAGTCATTGATCATCCAGGTAATGATACTAATGTAAACTTTTTAGCCAGTTCATTTGTGTAAATTCAGTTATTATTGTGTCTTGTGGACTACATGCAAACATGTGAAACATCTTATTCAGGGCAGTACTAAATAAAAAACAACATGCAATTTTTATGATCAGTTTTATTTCGGTATAAGATCTATAATTGAAACAAATGTCTAGGCTTGAGGAAATTTGAAGTGAGTGGAAAATTTCTGTAAACTGGATTTTTCCTTGAAAACAGTGTTTTAAGAGAGAACTTTATCTTGTATAGGATGCATTGTTTGGGGGAGTTCAATGAGGACACAAGGAAGACAAGACAAAATCTCATCTTCAGTCTTTCCCAGAATAAACTAAGTTCAGTAATGCTAGTGAAGATTGTGTGGGTGCATCTTATCTGTGATCTGCCCACTGCTTGTGTGTTCCTCTGCCAGTTTGGCCCACACCTCTCCTGTCGAACACTGAGCTCTCTTTTCCACTGCAGGCAAGGTTGAGTCCCTAACGGCCTTGTTTTCTGCTGAACCGTCACCATTTGTGTGTCTTTGGCTTGGGTCAGTCCAAGTGCAAGAGGTTGTAGGTGAGGGTCATTTAAAGTCCTACGCTGCATGGCTGATGCAGATGTCTCTCTAGGCAGCATTTTAAAGTTGAAGCTGTCTTCTGAGTATAGAGTATAAATCTGGATGATCTGGGGGGGATAAGGATTAAGAAAAATAGTGTGATGTCCATTATGGTGTGCTTTATGATATGTGACGAATATGTATCCAGGTATCACATTGAACTATTGAAGTAAGCAAAAAATAAAAATAAATGTACTTATGGATTTATTAGCAGAAGGAGGTTCAGCACTAACATTTCAGATATTATTTCATTTCTAAGAACAGTGCTAGAGCAGACTCATTCTATGTATTTAACTTAAAGCGATAGTTTACCCAAAAAATTTTATTCTGTCATCAATTGCTCACCCACATGTCATTCCAAACACATAAAACTTTTGTTCATCTTCAGAGCACAAAAGATATTTTTAATGAAACTTTTGTCATTGTTCTGTTTTGTTGTTGTTGTGTTTTTCGTTAAGAATAATAATGAACCCATCATTTGGTAAATGTGCACTTATATAGCGCTTTTATCCAAAGTGCTTTACACTGTGTCTCATTCACCCATAAACACCAATGGTAGCAGAGCTGCCATGCAAGGTGCTAGCTTGCCATCAGGAGCAACTTGGGGTTCAGTGTCTTGCCCAAGGACACTTTGGCATGTGGAGTCACCCGGGCCAGGAATCAAACCCCCAACCCTACGATTAGTGGACAACCCGCTCTACCAACTGCGCCACAACCGCCCCATCATTTGAGCAATTGCTGACCCTGAATTGCCGCTAGTTCGAAAGCGAATGTAAAATGCACATGGCCGCACGGGCATTCATAGGCGTCACATCCCTAAGGAGGATTTGCCTTTTTTGGTCTGCTCTCGCGTCAACACAATACGCATGCATCGTGGTCCTCTCGCTAACACGTATCTTTGCTAAGTGAAGATATTTTGTTTTAACTTTTTGGCACTTGAAAGTTTTGGTTACTTGGACTGTAAATGGAGGGACAGAAATCTCCAAGGTTTCATTAAAAATGTCTTCATTTGTGTTCTGAAGATGAACGAAAGTCTTATGTGTTTGGAATGACACGAGGGTAGTAGAGTAAAGGATTTTATTTTCATTATTAGATCATTTTAATTTTTGGGTGAACTATCCCTTTAAGTTGTTTATTAAGGTGCTTCAAGACCTTTTTTAAATTGGTTGCCACTGTTCCCCAATCACCCCCTTGCTTGCTGTGATTGGCAGTTAAAATGAGAGAGAATAATGCAGCTGTCCTAAAACTCAACAATACAGAATTTTTTATAAACTACGGTATCTCAAATGGTGCTCAGTATGTGTTTTTCTGTATCTCTGTGCTAAACTGAAAACACAAAGCTAACTTTGCCAACAAGAAACAAAAGTTTGCACTGTAGTACACTCTCAGCTTTCCAGCCTCCAGTTTGTCCACTGCTCTGAAACCGACCCGAGCTCAAGTTGGATTGATGGACATGGCTGGTTTAAATGAGAGAGTGTCATTAGCACCAGATGTGTCCATGTTTTGCCCTCTCCAGAGTAGTGAGCTGAAGCTCAGTAGCCTTTAGACAGATGAGAGGAGGAGGGGGTTGGACTGAGCAGAAACTGAAGACATCAAGATGGGCATTTATCTGAGAGGTTAGATTGTATAGAGCGCATGGCAGTGGATCAAAGAAGAAATCATAAATAGCTTTTAAGAGCAGTAAAATGGAGCATGATGAAAGTTAGGAAAGCAGAGAAGAGCAGATCTTGCTGAAAGCTTGAACCATTGAAAGAAAAAAAAAAACGATTAGGGTTGGGATTTCAACTATGTGGCAGTTTGAAATAGCAAATCTGCTCAGTTCTTGACATAAAATAGGAACTATATTTGATTTAGATCCTCAAAATGGATACGAGACAAATTGATTTATAGAGGGATCTTTTGGGTAAATGATTAAATATATTATGGAATGTGATAACAAACAAACAATACAATCAAATGTGAGCATAAATAATGAAATGTTGCACAAATATATGTATTTTATTGTTGATTTCTTTCATTATTTACGTATTTAATTGTTTATTTATTTGAATGATGCTATTCATGGGACCTGAAATACATCTTGAAATTTCAATGGTCATTTCCATCATAAAACTTTTGATTGGTGCATTGATTGGATTTGATTGTTCATGTCTAATTCAACATGGCAGAAATTATACATTTCCCAAAACAGGTGGACATTACATTTTCTAATCCTCTGGTAAAAAGAGCTAAAAATGACCTGAATAAGCATAAAATTGTTTACAATAATGAATAATGATCTGAAATAATATTCCTCCATAATGATATGACTTCTTAAATAATCTGGGCTGTACTATACAGAAATCGGCACTGTTCAGACTGTCCAATAACAGCTGGATCCCCAGGGGAACGAAAGGTTCAGACAAGACACCCTATCACTAAAACCCTAATGATCATGTCTGAGATGGAGCAGAGATTTTAACTCTTGGTCACTGACCTAAGAGATGGATGTGCATGATCACACAGATGAGAGCTTATTGACATTTTTCGTTGCTAAACTGATTTCAAAAGGATTGCTCCAAAATGGACAAGAGCTTCAATTTCCTTTTTTTTGTGGACTGCTTCTCTAACAATGTTTGAGAAGGGGATTGCAAATAGAACAATTGTTTGTTTATAATAAATGAGCTATTGAGCTGAAAACAATGATCTGTAAGACAGTGAGACTGGTTTGTGGCACAGAACCTATTGAATAGTTCCTGTTGTTCCCTGCTTTGTTTAAATGCACTTTACATGAGTTAACGTAAAATAAATTCAGAGCTCTTCATGTGAGGTATCTTAAGTTAGTCAAACATTGCTTTTTCAGGTTTATTTTTAAATCACAACCATGATGTCATGCTGTCTACTATTACCATCCAGAACATCATGCTTTATACCATGATATAAAATTTATCGCTCGCCCCTAGACAGAAGCCTAACAGGAAGAATGTGCTTACTTCCTACAAAGCCTACAGACATTTTGCACTTTGTGGTCAATGTGAAATTTTTTTTGGAAAAACCCCATGCTTTGAGAACTTGGTGTTTCAGATGAGAATGTGTGGGAAGTCCCACAGTATGATGCTCATCTGCTGGAACATAATCAAGTTTCAAGTCTGTTTCGGCTAATTTCTTCTGTGGAACGGTAAAAAGAATTAATTCATGTATTTGTGGTCAGTAAGGCAGTATGAGTTTGAGATCACCCAGAAATGCAAGGACTGAAAGCGTTAAAAATGCACTGACTGGTTGATAAAAATGTTAATTTTTAGGTTCCTCAATGTAACCAGAGATGATATCCGACATTCTGTGCAGTTTTTTGCAGTAAGCACTGTACTGTTTGACATCTGTCGATGTAGCACACAGGGAAAGAAGACTTGAAGGTAAAATGTGTTATAGTTTTGGGGGATTTCCATCAAAACTTCACAGACGTTCATCACTTACTAGAGCTAATGCATACTATAATATCATAATGGACAAACGATCAATTCAACAACAAACCCTTGGACAAGTGAAATCTCCAATCTGCTGCCCTGTCCCATGTTTTGGTTGCCTGGAAACCTAATTAATTAGGCTAAAAGAATGCTTGCTAATAACGTAATGCAAAATGAAATATGGAGAGCTAGCGAGCTGGTTAAGTGCATTAATAAAGACTAATGGAAACAAACTGAATTCCCAGGGAGAGGGTGACAATGTAGCTATAGTCATTATACTCCCCAGGTAAAGTTATCACATCATCATCAACACCTTTGTGATGCATCCTATATAAAAATATCTGCATGTTCCTGAATCTGAAAAGATTGTTTGTCGTTAGTCATTAGATGGAAGAATTAGTCAAAAATAAAGATTGTTCTACTGCAGCAAGCGTGGAATTCAGACACATGTGTTATAGCTACAGTGTTGAGGTATGTCACAACACAATGAAGTGTGTTAAGTTTAAACGTACCAAAAGACACCTTTTGTTAAGCAAAATTGGTAAAAAAAAAAAAAAAAAAAGGATGGTTTGCTTGCTTTTTACTAGTCCACCAAAAAACTACAAATAACAAACTAATACTTGAAATGAAATATGCTTGTCCTGGGCTAAAGATTTGTCCACTCCTAGACAAGAATATAGACTCGAATCCTTATCGCAACATTTTCCAGTAGATAAAGTTTCAGGAACTTTAACTTTCAGGAAACCTGTTGGTCACTTAATTTGGGCCACAAATGATCATCTTATTCTGAAGTAATTTTTTGATCTAATGTGCAGTGCTAATGCCTGAAATGAAAAATTAAAGGGTGCCATTTCTTAGAGGTCCATGAATATCTCTAGGCGTTGGTGCCAGAGCATCCTGAAGGGCCCAGCCACAGGACATCTTTCTTCATCCGAGCCCCAGAATGTGGTCCATCGTCGCCACTATAGCATCTAAAAATGCTGTGGGTGGACTTGTGGTGGTATGAGAAGGTGTGCACGCCCCAGGATGACCTCATTTTTTCCATGGAGAGGCAAAAATTCTTCCTGTTTTCCAAAGGCAAACTCATCTGCAGCTGTAAACCGTACTGGCCAATAATGGAACATCATTAAGATGTGTGTTTGCTCTTGGAATAAAGCAGAGGCTTAATTTGGTAACTCTAAAAGTACCCAAAAAGATCCGACTTACTCGTTACATTTCTTTCTCTCTTTGTCACTGACCTGTAATATATGTGCATTTAAAAAATCTTGGCCAGTGAAAGGCTACACATTTTGCACATTGAGCGCTATAGGATTTCAGTAGTCTGAGCAAAAAGGAACATTTTGAGTGCTGCAATGAGCGTAGGAGTTGGAAAGGCAGCTCTCGAACAGTCCATGCTGATTGAGTCTGGCAGGGGGAGCAGGTGAGAGCCATGATCAGCTGATCAGAGAGCATAATAATGCCATCTGTTTGACTGTGCAGAGAACATTGTGCCATTGTTTCTAGATAGCCATGTTGCAAATGAGTGCAGTCATCGCTTGAGGCCGGTGCTTGCTTACAATTTTCTTGTCCTGTCCAAGAGCCACAATTATAAACTACCGTCAAGTGACAAAATTGATGTCTGAGGCTACATCCACATTAATCCGGATAAATTTGAAAACTGCATTTTTGTTTCAAAACGCTCCCCGACTACTGGCGTTTTCAAATGTTTTTCAAAAATTGTTCCGTTTTCTCTGAAAAATCTACCCGGATTCATGTAGAGGTAGTCTTAGTGTGGACCGAGAAAACTGAGATATTCAAAAACAATGAGGCAGTCACGTGACCCATTCGACTCAAAACAAACAAGATATTGTAGTATCAGTTCAAAGAGACAGAAAGCAAATAAGCATTTGAAAACGCTCCAATATAGACAGCGAGCATTTAAAAAAACTAAAATAAAGTTTTCAGATCTATCCAGAATAATGTGGATATAGCCTGAGAGTATGATTCAGTCTCAGAAATATTTCTAACATCTTAAGTGCATTTTCAAACCACACAAGACACATGAGAATTCTTGAAAGGATGACTCAGGCTAAAAGGGGAAATTAGTTTTCTGAATGGTATTCTATGAATTTGGAAGAATAATTTGAGCAATTAACACCAAGTTACAAGGCAAAATTATGTATATATAACTAATTTTTTTGTCTTAAATATCAGATATCTGCCTTATGAGTGCAACATGGCTACCAGAAACCTGCGTTTTTCTCACTTTCCCATACAAACACACATTGCCCAGCTGTACAGGAACTGTGGGAACAAGGCAACATATTACTTGATAAATTATGAATAGTGAAGAGGTTTTGTGTGAGTGGGTGGGTGAGAGAACATCCCTGTGGGAGACAGAGTAAGAGATAAAATATTAGGCAATGAGTGCATTAAGCAGATTGTCCTCATTGTCAGAAGCAGGACAAGAAGCTAGCCTCTACGTGTCCCCCCACCCCCACAACTCTCAGCGTTGCTTAACCAGTTATTTCCTCTAAGCGCATGACCTGAGAGTTTGGATGCACCTTTGACCCCTTTGGTAACTATGAAGGAAGGAAATGGGGTCATGGTGGACAGTTAGTTTGCGTGGGCCACTGAAAGGGCAAACTCATATAATATAGGAGCTGAGAGATATTCTCACGTTTAGCAGGGCTACATTTCATTCTGTGTATCATCACACAAGTGTCGTGACGATTAAGCAGTATGGTAGACGTCTTAATGGTTTAAATATTTTAGGTGTATCAATGTAATTTTATATTGTATTTGCTCTGTTGCTGGTATGAGTAGCCTTTGGAAATCACCTACAGTGATGTAGATTTCCATATTAAAAGCAAAAAACAAGCCTTGAAAAGTAAATTGAACCATTATGTCTATTACCCCACTGATGGACAAATGATAAATACATTAACATAATTTAAATTTAAAATGTAAAAGTTTGACTAATCATACAGATTAATACAAACTATAGGAAATAAGAGAGTAGTTGAATCCCTGGTAGCTGCGTTGTTTTGTAGATAACGTCTACAGGTTCTCCCATGGCCCTGTGTAGGATGGTACAGAAAATGGATGGATGTAGTTAATTGTTTTTAGTGCATAGGTCAGTAGTTGTTGGGATACGGAGGAAAAAGGAGTAGCGCACTCCATAGATGGTGCTTTATGTACCAATTGGAGTGTGCTTCAACAAACATCAGTTTTTATTTATGTGTTTATTTTATTTATGTGCCATTATATCAACCTCCTCTTCAACTGTCAGGCAACTGTGAATGGGAAACTAAAATCCCAGACACACAATCTGTTTGTCCCTACCACCCAGGCTAGTGATTTTTCCACTCCTGTAGCCCAAGGCCTTTTTTGTTTTCCACTCAAGGTGGTTCAAAGTAGGCCAATTGTTGGCTCTTGCATAATCTAGCAAAAACTAACAAGCTGCTGGCCTTGTGCGAATGCATCAATGAAGTGCACCATATTGAATGAAATGAACTGTTTTATAGTTTTCTGTTGGTGTTGGGTAATCTTTATAAAATGCAAACAGCATACATTTTTCAGTCAAAATGCTTATTTTTTCTAACCAAAAAATCTATAGTGACATTATCGGCCATTTGCAATAATTTCAGTGCACTGTTAACACTCGTAATTCTCCCCATAATAACTAGCCTAGGTGATTAGCTTAATGTGGACCAGACATGTTACCACTAGAGTTTATGTTCATTCCATTTTAAAATCCAGTTCACCAAAAGAGATGGAAACTGTTACCTAACAGTAGCAAAGTATCTGACAACAAGCAGCCTTTTTTTGCACAAATCAATATGAATAGTTTGAATTGAACTGTATTTGCTTTTAGTATCAGTGACCTGTTATGTCTGAATAAGCCTTAATGGTGTATTTGGCTTTTGTGCTGATGACTATCTGTTCCCCACCCAGTGCCAGACGACCTCACGCCCGAGGAGCAGCAAGAGCTGGAGAACATCCGGCGACGCAAGCAGGAGCTGCTGGAGGACATTCAGGTACCAGAGCTCACGCTAAACTAAAAATGACATTTTTACTGAACATTTGTTTATTATAATGCAGCATTTTTCAAAAATGGGTCAGTTGGTTTACAAATTAAAGTGCAGCCTAGTTTCTCTGTTCGTTCTGCATAGATGATCTGTATTTGATGAGCATGAAATGGCTCAGTCTGATTGATACTGAAAGTATGGCAGTGTGTTATCTCCATCTATATCAAGACGTATACCTCTAGAGTTGGTTTCGTCATGAAACGTTTCCTTGCTCAACGAGTTCTCTAAAAAAAATTAAGAGATTTATTTTGTACTGAAATTCTCAGTCGACGTTTTAGTTTAAATCTTTTTCATCGACATGTTAGTGTTTTATCACTTTGATTAAAAGTTTCCTATGTTACATTAGAGAATTAGGCAGATGCCCTTATCCAGAGCGACTTACAATTATCTTATTTATACAACTGAGCAGTTGAGGGTTAAGGGCCTTGCTCAAGGGCCCAACAGTGGCAGCTTGGCAGTTCTGGGATTTGAACTCACAACCTTCCGATCAGAAAGCCAACGCCTTAACCGCTGAACTTCCACTTCCCTATATATTACCCACAATGCCATTCGACTACCTGCTGATAGTGGCGCCAGTGGGAGTTTGTCTCTACGTAAAAGAGTGATGCAGCTTTTTTTTTCACTTTCTTACTTTACTCTACCTCAAATAACCAATTAAAATTCATTGTTATACTACACACCACTGTGCGTAATCATAATATCTAATAGCGCTGAATTTAGAGAGACACTGTCTCGTGCTGAGGAGCATTAATTTTTCTTAGGCATCCTACCACCAGCACACCATGTATAGACAGTTGATTGACACTGACGTGTGTTTGTGCAATAGTATATCCATTGAGTATGGGTTGGCACCCTGACCAGGTTGTCTCCCCGCCTTGTTCCATGAGCTCCAGGCTCCCCGTGACCTGTGTAGGCGGTATGGAAAATGGATGGATGTAACTTCACTAGCAATATCGGCACAGCACACAACTGCTACCTTCTCACTGGAATTAAAAAAATACAGCACCAACCAACACATTAGCTTTTCCTAATTTTTCAAAATTTCAGACAGCTGTTTAAAGGCTGTCAACATTGCATTCAGGTTTAACCAGCTGCAGTTTATAAAGTATCGGTGTTGTAAGCGCTGATTGTGATCTGAAGAATATAACACGCAGTGCTTCGGATTTGCTAAACACCGGCTTTGCCAGTAATGACAGTAAAGTGCAGAGACACAGCTTTCAAAATGTCAAGGGAGTGAGTCAGTGTAACAGGAAGAGGAATCCAGGAGATGTGTACAGGAGACCAATTATATGAACCAAGTCGCTCTGATCAGACGCAGTTATGTGAAGTCGCCTTCCACAGTCTTAAAGTAATTCCAGTGAAGACAAAATTGTCTTAACATTCATCTCTATTAGCCCATTGTATCCATCGCAGAAAGTTTTATGGTTGTTTCCTTCCATCACTCTCTCTGTGTCCCCGTCTCAAAAACCTCTTCACCCATCTGTTCTTCCTCCTCCTCCTCCCGGCTGCAGGTCAAGGTCTGGCATTACAAACATCTTTTGAAACAGCTTTTGTTTGCAGACACAAGCATCCGAGGAATTTGTTGTGATTGCTAATGTCTTGGAAACAAGAAGCAGAATTAAACAGAGATTTATTTTCTGACTTGTGGTGAATTTCAATCCAAGGCAAAGAAAAGATGATTATATCTAAACGGACACTGGAAAAAATGCAGAAAATGCCACTGATTATATTTGTTTAAATCTAAGTGAGACATAAATGTGTTTTGTTACAGTCCTGAGGGAGGTCTTTTTTGTGAAATGCGAGACATGGTCTCCAGACAGAGGATAACAGAGGATCTGTAGTAGGAGATTAAGCTCAGAAAAGATGCCCCAAGAAAGAGTAATCCGATTTCGCCATCATTCTGAAGCCCTTGGTCAGTTGTCCTCCCTTTAATGTAATTTATATCTGAAGGAGCTGACCTGGGGCACAAAGAAGGGCTTCATCTGTTAATAGCAGATTTGAGTCAGACCTGCTTTGGCTGGGATGGAGCACACAGGAGCAGCAAAGGTAGAATAGTGAAGAAGCAAAGAATGTTATGATTGATTCATGTTCTCAGAGCACTGAATACAAATCCTGATGAATCAGACTCATTGGTCAAAAAATATATTTTTTAAGTACGAATAAATTGAATAAAACAAATAAACACACATCCTTTAAAAACCTCACTAGCTTTACAGTATGTAAGTGGCTTAATTCATTCATTCATGTATTCATTTTCAATACCTTCTTTATCCTGCTCAAGGACCCAGTAGATATCAGGAACACTGGGATTCATTCTGGATGGTGTATGCAGGCTATCAAACACACACACACACACACACACACACACACACACACACACACACACACACACACACACACACACACACCCACCCACCCCTGTTTGCACACTCATTCACAATTTGTGCAATTTAGCAGAGCCAAATCACTTACTGTCATATGTTTGGGAGGTGGGATGAAACCGGAGAGCCCAGAAGAAACCCAGACAGAATGAGCACGTGAAGCAGAGCTCAGGATCAAACGGGGAACCCTGAGCCACCACCGTGCTCAAAATGCGTTATAATATTTCTTAAAGCATCACCGAATCAAATTGATGTTTAGTGTATTGAATTGAATTAAATCATTCTTCACCTAAGCCGCTTTTGAATCAAACTGACAATGAATCACGACTTGAATTGAGTCATGAGTCGTGTCAGTCTTATGATTCATATAGCTATGAAACAAGCTCAAGCCTGAGGGAGTTTCACTAAATTGGCACTGGTTTATCCCTGATTATACCATGGTCTGTCTGAATACTCGATTCTGATTGGCTGTGTGTTAAAACTGTATGATTCACAGATAGTTCCAGGCAGTTTAATCTCCGTTCTAAATGAATACACTGTAACCATAGTAACATACAGTAGTTAGCAACACAGACGCAAGTAATTCTCTCTCTCTCGCTCTCGCTCTCTCTCTCTCTCACTCTCTCTCGCTCTCTCTCTCTCTCTTGCTCTGATGGACTCTTTAGAGTCCTGAGTGCGTGGCCTCCACTCTCTGTACCACACACTCTTCATTCTCAGCACGCTGATGAACTGATGATTGACTGGTTTTCCGTCATCAGAATTTCTACATATACTTTGTCACAATGTAATAAAACTTTACACCACTGCATCATCACAAAATCATCATGTGATGTCATCACAGTGCACATTCAGTCAAAGCGCTTGACATCACATGCATCAAACATGAATACATCTAAAAGGTCTCATTTACCAACAAACATCACAGTGAAAGACCATGCAAAGCAATTTCGTGCTATTGCAATTTCATCAATTCAAGTTAAAAAAACCCCCACAAAAACTCATTCTACCGTAATTGAGAACAGTAACTGATAACAGGATTATATTGACCTATAAAATTGTGAAAAAGTATGACAAGTTAACAAATAAAAATTGTATTCTTTGTGGTTATGGTTATAAAAACTTCAGGACATGCAGTTAGTGGAAAGTAATTAACATTGGGACACATTACACCACACCATCACTGATTATTTTCCTATAAAAGCACGCCCTGTTAGGTTCTATTCCCCAAATGCCACGATATCCTTCATGTTCTTCAGCCTGAAATGATTTCTATCTACAAAATGCCCTTTATGCGACTCCTTGTACACTAACCATCTTTCCTGTCTTCTCGCAGCGTTTGAAGGATGAGATAGCCGAGGTGACCAGCGAGATCGAGAACCTGGGCTCCACTGAGGAGAGGTAGTACTTTAGTCCTTCTTGTTCCTTCCAACCTCGCCATTAAACCTTAAAGCTTAAATCAGGAGCGCCGACCTCCAGAACTGTTCCAAAATGACTATCTTGTGCGGAATTCCCATACGTTCTACAGCACTGTAAATCTTTCATTAGCTCACTCCCTCTTTTGATGGGAACCCCTTGAATAATTTACAACAAACAGACAATAGGGAATCACTAGAGGAGAGCCTGAGTGCAGGATGATCCTACCTTCACAAAACAGCCATTTACAAAGCTGTCATATATATATATATATATATATATATTAAGAGCTGTTCATGCACCATAGTGGATTTTGAGCACATTTAGGATCCATTAGTTGGCCATGTTAGAAAGAAGCATATGATTGTTTTAGCTAATGGAACATCTTTCTGCGTCTAATGTTCCACCAGTGGTTTTTGTGTCTGCCTGGAGGAGCCAGTATGTTGTAGCTGATTTGTACAAAAATATGCTTTGCATGAAACATATTTTTCTATATTAACAGTAGGGACAGGTGATATAGACTTAAAACTATATCACGATGTTTCATGGTATGTTTTTGCACTAACCATATAAATGGTAACATTCAACATTATCTTTTTTGGCTAGAAGTCACATCACCGTACAGTCTTTAGAGCTGCGCAAACACAAACATTGACCCAAAAAGGAAAACTTAAACCTGACTAAAAGATCATCGAGCACTAAACTATACCAATTACGTAGGCTAAAAAATTTAATATGAATTTCAATTCAGAAATTAAAATTGCAAACACCAATACTCGCTGGATTCATAATCTATTCTCTGCCTTCTGCCATGATTGTTCTTATTCTACATGTGAGATGCTTGAAACATGAGTGTGATCATTAATATAGTGAATCTTTCTGTGAGGAAACTTTTATTTAGCATTTTTGGAAAGAGTGTCCAGTGTCATTGTATCGTAGCAGACAGAGGTAAAGCTGCTCCTTTAAGTCTTCCAACACAAGAATGTCTTCACTCAGGGAGAGGATTGGCTTTCTGAAACGGACAGTTTAAAATTCAAACATGGACCCTAAGAAGGTAATTAATTAAAGTTAATTCTTTTTTTTTTTTTTTTTTTTTTTTTTTTTTTTCTTTTTTTTTGTGATGACATCGCAGTAGTTCCTCTACAAGGGCGAGGGCCTGAATAAGACAGCAATAGGGGACTACCTCGGCGAAAGGTGTGTATGCTTGTATTATATGTAGGTTTTTTTAATCGGTTTTGAAGATTTCTTTGTTAGGGCTGGCCAGTATGATGATATGATATGATAGATATTATGATATAAATACATTATGGCTGCGTTCGAAATTTCATACTGTTACAGTACCTACTGCTCGGCTCTTCATACAGTACATACGGATCAGTATACGTGTGTAGCATGAGTACAGTCTGGACGTACAACATCCGCCATGTTGGCATTGTCGTGACCTACAACTTAAAAAGAGCAGACAAACTGCCTTCCGCCATTTTTGAATCGGACTGCATTTCCGTGCCAGTTCCATTGCCTTGTGGGATAGCGCAATGTCCATTGGCTCCATACTGCAGAATCTCAGCGGAAGGAGAAGGTCATCCGCCTACTGTTATTTCTCGCCTACTGTTTTATGAAAACTGCGATTTTGGACATACTACTCCTTTGGAATACCAATTTTCGCCTACTGTATTACAGCGTAGTAGGGATAGGAAAGTAGGAAAAAAGCAGAATTTTATTATTCTTTTTTTAATTTCTAGAAAAATAATTAACATAAATTTTTTATGTGATTAATATTTTAAAATAACACGTTTTAACAAGAAGATAAAAACATTTAAATCTATAGATTCAGTATGATATTTTACCATCAAAAAAGTTTCTTATTGTTATTAAATGTCACTACACGGCATGCAAGATGGATGCAGGTGTAGTTTTAATTGAACAAAACAAAAGTACAAACACAAATGATTAAGCACATATTACATGAACTATGGACTCTAGTCAGAGAAAAACAGAAACAAAGAAACGCGACATTAGACAAACACAAGATGAACTGTGCAGCGCAAAACGTGACTTATATAGTGAAGCTGATTAACCAAAAATGTGAATCAGTTGAAACCAGTCATGTAGCAGTGACTGCTGGGAATTGTAGTCCTGGGCTGGTTCTCGCATATCCATGACATTAAAACCATTTCAATATTTTTATATCTTTAAAAAAAATCACAGTACAGGCCATATCTCAGAAAAGTCAATCGTGACATAATTTATCATGATATATGTATTATATCATCACGTTACCCAGCCCTACTCTGAACCTGTTGGAGTCCTTGTTGTCTCTTTGTTTGCAAAACCTCAGTAGAATTATCTAATACTTCATGTATCATGAAGTATTATGATAAGAATTTTTTTTGCCATCTCAGCCACCCATACTCTTCTACAGTGTTAAATCATTGACCTTTTGTCTCATCTAACTTAGATTTGTGTTCCAGTTTTTCATAATAAGAGAAAGCCTGTGTTTCTGAAAAAGCCTTGCTTTCTTTGGGAAGAGGGAACCGGATGGTGTGGATTGCTCTATTAATCCCATCTCCATTTGTGTTTTATTTTCTTACTCTGCTTCCTTCTGAACAAATTACTTCAGAATGTTGGTTCTAATAATAAACCGTAGCCACATATTTTCCAGTCGTCTCCTTTCAGCCAACATGCAGTGACTCTGTATTGACTGTAGACCTCTATCATTTTCTCTCTCTCTCTCTCTCTTCTCTCTCTCTCTCTCTCTCTTTCTCTCTACGAACAGTATATCACTTCCTCTTCTCCACTTCTCTCTCTCTCTCTCTCTCTCCCCCCTGTCTCTGCTGCTTTTACTGACCACAGTGTGTGGGTGTGTCCAAATGAGATGTAGGGAAAAGAGCAAATTGGTATCTCCATTTCATAGTTAATCTATCAGGGAAGGATGGATGTTGAGATGGGAGGTCTGCATTACTTAATCCGTGAGACTGATACCAGCGGAAAGAAAGCAAAGACAGAAGGGTCAGAGAATGCTCGATTGTGGCATCCCACAATCCCCCCTGGGGCATATCATTGCCTGAGTATAGCGCAGGTCAAATGTGATGTCATGCTTTTGATAAAAGGAATGCGTGCATGCGGCTGGTTGGTAGTATTTTGGTTATTATATTTATTCATTTTAGTCAATGCCTGAATGGCATCAAATATTAGTCAACAGCATTTCAGTTAATGAGAAAATGCAAAAATGAACCCAATATTCAAACATTTTATGTATTAACTTAACCATGTATCAACAAAAATATGAACACTCCCTTGTTATGAAAACCTGATCTCCTGAAATATTTCAATGGGTACACTGTTATAATATATTGTTCTTTATGCTTTAGTTATTCATTGTCCGGGTTTTAGTGCATTGTTTCTGAAAGAGTGTATTCACAGTGTGACTTACCATTCTACCTTGTCTTACTTACGTTCAAGCTCACTTGTGCATTTGTGTCATTTTGTGTAAAAGTAAGTTGTAATATTAGGTTTATGTTGCGTAAATGTCTAATTAATCTCATATGTGTATACAGGGTTCGTACAAGGTGCTTGAAGTGCTTGAATTTGTCTTTTTGAAATTCAAGTAATGAAAATAGCCATTTTTCATCTAGTGGTGCTTAAAAAGTGCTTGAATTATAAAAAGTAAATAAATACGAAATCACTAAATGACTTTAAAGATTTTATTTTTGGTAGAACACGAATACAGTCCTTTCACTTAAAATCCCTGCTGCAGCCCCTCCCTTTCCCTCTCCTATTGCTATTCACTTACTCATTTTGATAGAGATGGCTCCGGTCCATTTTTCAGACCCCTTTAGTGACTTTTTTCCCCCTTTCAAACAGCACGTTGCGACAGACCTAGTGACATTTTGAGCAAACCTTAGCTACTTTCCATAGAAGAGAGTCGCTAGTACTGCCCTGTGAGCATGAGATACTGCTTTCCTGCCGCAGGTACACCTCTCTCTGTGGCTACTCTATTCAGTGAGGGGCAGAGAGGAGAAATAACAAGAAAATATAGGTGCAAGCAGCAATTATCAGGGTTCAAGCCGTTTAGGGCCCTTAAAGACATTATTGTGCAATCCTTTAAGCACCTAAATCAAAGAAAAACCAAGATCATTTTAAGAAATATCGGTCTTCATTAAGCTTGTCTAATAGCTGCTGAACATTGCTCGACCAATGGTTTTCAAGATTCTCAATTGTCCTCATATATGCTGATTGGATCTTGGATAAGGACAATTCTTGCAATATTTATTTATCAAGTCTATTGGGCCAATGGTCCCATATTTAGTGTTAATTTCATGTTTTGCTCTGTTTAGCGCCACCAACTGATTACAATCAGTATTTTTTTTACTTCTTTCCTCAGATTGAGCCTATACATAAGTATCACAATTTTGGTGAAAATACCTCAATCCGTTCAAGAGTTATAGTCATTTAAGTAAAAGTGGCCACACGCACTTCAAACTTTTTGAGGTGCCCTTGTGAGCGTAAATGAAAAGTTAAACTATTTTTTTTTAAATTATTGATCTAAGGAGTCCAAAGAATTATCCTGCATTAGATTTATTTCAGTTGAGCAAAAAACCTAGGACTAGTTCGCAAATTTTTTTTAAATAATCTCAAATATTTGACGACTGATTTGATTGACAGCAGTGTTCCTAATGAGGAGATATAACATATGATACAAAGAAAATGTGTATGTCTGAAACATCAGATAATATACAATTCTTTACACACCAGTTATACAGCCATTTCATGTTTTTTTTTTCTCATATAGTGCCACCAAGTGGCCAAACTATTTGTGTCAGTTGAACTCAGACTATCAAGTTTAGTGAAAATATCTCATTCCGTTTAAGAGTTATAGCCATTTAAGTAAAATAAGCCACGCCCACTTCAAACAGTTTGATGTGCCCTTGCAAGGGTACAGAAAAAGTTGTTTAGAATGAGAAGAGCTATCACGTGATATATATTACTTGTGTATATAACACTGCATTATATACAACCATTAACACCTAAAAAAATCGTGAGCACCCTTTCCGGAAGAGGGCTGTGCCTTTACAGCTCATGTGTCAGCTACTACTGCAACAAATCAGGAGAAACAGTATGATTGATACCGTAAATGCATGGGTGTTCAGCCCTGTATGTATGAACCCTAGTCGACAGAAGGAGAGACTCCGGCAGAAGTAACAACTGTGAGAATGAACCAGGACGTTTCTGAATGGTTACTGCGTGAATACAATCAGAGACAATGGTAACTTTAGCCGCGTTAGCCATGGAATCTGCTAACAAGCAAATTCACAAAATATAAAGTGCTATACTTAAGTCTTCCGGATATGAAGCTGGATCATGAACAGTTAATACTGATCCATACTTGAGAATCAACTTTCCAGGAGTACATGAAGACTCTTATGTTAATTTTTACAGCCAACAAGAGAACACTTACAATGCTTACTGTAGCTGCACCAGGGCGGAAAACATACCGGACTGTTTGCAGCTCACTCAGGGGAGGATATATGTTAATAGGGCAGAGTCCGTCACCAGTTGTGGGCGGGGCCTGTTTTAATGTGATGTCATATTGCAGAGGAAATGACTCATTTTGAGACACTGTTTATGATTTATGTTGTATACACACACTGCTGATGCACATTTATGTTCAAACACCTTGTATAAGTGAATTTTGCATAAAACGTTTCCTTTAAAAAGAAGAAATAAAGTATATGTTTGAATGGCACATCTTGTATAGTCCTTGAAAACAAAAACAAATAGTGCTTGAAACATCCTTGAAAGTCCTGGAATTTCATTATGAAGCATCTGTACGAACCCTGTGTATAAGATGCGTTTGGGTGAGTTAGTAACCTGCTACTGGTGTTCATTCACTGTTCAGCTTAAGCAGCTCAAACCCCGAGGTTATTGACTTTGACTGGATTATTTCAAACACTAGAACTATTCTTTCCAGAGTTTTCTTCTTCAAAAAACATTGTTAATGCATTGTTAATATCTTCCGTCATTTTTTTTCAACAGTACATTTTAATTTAAATCAGTGGTAGTGCACAGTTTCTGCATTCAAATGTGTATTTTATTATAAATTTGTCGGCTATTCAAATTTGACGGCTATTCAGTTCAGATGTTCATTTTCCAGTCCTAGAGCATACGAGAGGACAGAAGCAGAGTGAATGTCTAAAACGTGGGTATGTCAGGAATCTCCCCCTCATGCTGAGATCTGTGTGCAGTTCAGTATTTTGCCGCCTGACTTCGCTTGTTATGTTGTTATTCTCCAATTTACTGATCTAGTTCTGTTTTTTCACCTGATCTGCAATATCAAATCCAGCAGAAATGATAGAGGTCACGTCCATATATCATACAATAAGTCGATAACGTAATTATCGTGACAGGCCTACCGCCTCAGTCCAGAATGAGTCCTTACTCGAGTATTCGGATCAAGTGTGAAAACACATTTAATAGAATGCCATTCGTTCTTTGATAGCTCTGTATTAATTCATATTAGTGTGTATTCATTGACATGATTGACGTCTTGATTGACACAGACCATACTGTATGGCTCAGTTGATCATGACTAATACAAAGACATGATGGATAAAATTAGAAAGAAAAAGACTTCAGAGACAAATACTGATGTAGAATCTTGCAAAACTCAGGCTCTTATGTACTAGGCTAATTTCCTGTCCACTGACTGTCTTTTTTGGTCTCCAGGGATGACTTCAACATCCAGGTGCTGCACGCGTTTGTGGAGTTGCACGAGTTCACAGATCTGAACCTTGTTCAGGCGCTCAGGTAAAGCAAACACCCTGCCCTTTTGATGGACCTCAGACATGCAGTAAATAAGCAAATACTAAACACTAGCACATTTTCCTCATACCTCCAGGGTTGGGGGTTCGTTTCCCACCTCCGCTCTGTGTGTGTGGAGTTTGCATGTTCTCCCCATGTTTTGGGGGTTTCCTCCAGGTGATCTGTTTTCCTTCCCCAGTCCAAAGACATGCGTTGTAGGCTGATTGGTGATTGGCATGTCTAAATTGTCCATAGTGTGTGAATGGGTGTGTGCGATTGTGCCGTGCGATGGGTTGGCACCCCATCTAGGGTAAGCGGTACAGAAAATGGATGTATGGATGCATGGACTCTCCTGATCATGTACTGTCAGCATGACTATTTTACTAACACACTGAACTGACTGCTCTTAATGATGTGATGTGTGCAGGCAATTTCTTTGGAGCTTCAGACTGCCAGGCGAGGCACAGAAGATCGATAGGATGATGGAGGCTTTTGCCCAACGCTACTGCCAGTGCAACCCGGGAGTCTTCCAGTCCACTGGTAGGTCAATGTGTGTCTGAGTGTGTGTGTGTGTGTGTGTGTGTGTGTGCCTGAGTGTATGTGTGCCTACTGAGTCATTATGTCACTTACCTACAAATATTCATGAATATATACTGCTCAAAAAAATAAAGGGAACACTTGGAGTTAAATTGTGCTGTTTAAGTGTTCCCTTTATTTTTTCTCACTGCAGCGCACACATGTTCGCAGGACTATTTTTATATCCTTTTTACTTTCGATGGAATTCTGAGCAATCCCGCCTGTTCCCTCAGTTATTTCTGCATATATTTGTGTTGATGCTTTCTAATGAATTAGTTATTATAAACTACAACCATCTGAACCATTTACTAAAGAATAATAATTGAACGCATTTAACAAGCTGCACATGAGCAACCAGGCAAGCCTGGCATGCTCGCATGTTAATGAATGCGGCCTTTCTTTGTCACCTGACCTCCCTAAGCCCTGAACGTTAAAACCGCAACGGTTACTGTGACGTTGTTGTGTTGGGTCTCACAGGGTCTCAGTCCTGATGAACACCTCTGCTACAGAACATTGCCTGTGAAATTCTGATTCTTGTGTGTGGTTAGGAGGTGTTATGTTTGTTTGCGTGCGTGTGTGTGTGTGTGTGGGTGTGTGTGTGTGTTCATTTGTGGCAGTGTGTGCATGACTGACAGTCTTACTGTGGACAGATTGAACTGCATTATTCATGTGCTCATGTTCTGCTGAGATGCGCAGACAAGATACAGTGCTGCTGTATCAGCTTCACACACACACACACACACACACACACACACACACACACACACACACACACACCAGTCAACCTGAATCTCAAATAACATGACTTTTCTTACTCTTCTCAACACTTATGCTAGATTGCTGTCTATGATTTGAAGTGTCCAGTCTGTTCACTTATCCTAATTAACTTAACAGAATTCACTGCACATTAGGGCAAAGCTAAAATGGGACGAAATATACTTGGCTGGACGTTAATAAACCTGGGCACCGCATGAAAGTATTACATATATGTGTGAAACACTGCTTTGTGACCAATGACAACCTATGAGAAAGTTTTGAAGACAAGCCATCAACATGAATTCGGAGTATGGTATGAGATGAGACGCAGCTAAATATACCAGATTAAATAAAATAATAAAAATAAATAAATTAAATTTTTTTTGACAAAACCTGTTGACAAAACCTAGGACAAAAAGTATTTGCAGTAAAGTAAGTGATTACTAAATAATAGGGCCACTTACTGCATTCAAAATTTACACTCTCTCTCTACCACCAACACAGATCAACAATTTTAAAGACATCATTCTGCACTTCGGCTTCTAATTCTAATGCTTCTAATGCGGCGACTAATGCTACGCGTTTCAGGGCACTTCATGGTGACTTTAACATCGGTACAAATAAATGTCAGTGGCAACAACAAAACACAAACATGCTTCTGGTTTTACATGAGCTGAATATTGCCATTAGAATGTTGTTATTCCCATTTTTTAATGAATTATATTAACAGAACAGAAAATCTAATACTGTGTAATACATTACAGTTTCTTGATAATCTGTGCAGCCATGACACACTATAAATCCATTTCTACAACTGTTAAGTAGCTTTTCATTATTGATTCCTTTATCCCGTTAGTCTATTTGAACTAACTATAACTCGATAATGCATTTAGCCATGACTTTAACAAAGAGATGTTTCATGTTTGTACTTCCAGACACGTGCTACATCCTTTCCTTTGCCATCATCATGCTGAACACCAGCCTTCACAACCCCAATGTGAAAGACAAGCCCACTGTGGAGCGCTTCATCTCCATGAACAGAGGCATCAATGACGGTGGAGACCTACCAGAGGAACTGCTACGAGTCAGTCTTCCTTTTTTATTTTTTTCCCACCTCCTTCCTTAATGTCTCCAGCTTTCATTGAAAAGACTCCATTCAACGTTGCATGATTATTTTACAGGTATCAGCAGGGAGCTGCTTAGTAAAAATTGTATGATATTAAGAAGTATAATAAACATAAACAATTAGATATCATTTGCCTAACAATGTAAAAAAACACATTTACATAACGGATTGCGTTCAAGCCATTTTGACCGGACAGTCCCAAGGTGCAGTGAAGTTTAAAAACGTCTCGTGTTTAGTCTGTCATTTGCCTCAATCCGAATGTTGATTTTGGGTGGTTATTATAACATACTGTGCATACAGCACAGCATGTGAAATAACATTGTTCCTCACAGAAATTGCATTATACAAATGTTGATAAAAGTTCAATAAAGAAATCATTATGATTCTGCACATCAGACAGTCCAGGATTTTGCGATCGCAGAAATGAACGCAAAATCAAGCACAGCATTCAGAGGAGCTTGCAATTTTTCAACATTACCTCAGATTTTCTGCAGATTTCAAGTAGATTCACGTAAAAAAAAAGCACAAAAACTCTGCAAATCGCATCGTAAAAAAGCCACAGCAAAATAGAGCGATTTTGGCCGCAACAATCACAAAATAAAAAGCTCTCTAAATCCTGTATGGGCTGGCATATATAACCGGCCCAAGCATCAAATGGACAAATGCTTTAGTTTGTTTAATTACATTTTACAATTACATTGACTACCAGGTGCTATAATGAGAAACAGGATTAAACAATCAGGATCATGCTTTTTTCCCATTTCTGTTTGAAAGCTCCTAGCCAGCTAGCTACACACTGAACATAGGGATAGCGAGATGACTGCTAATGAACCACTATAGATCTTCTAGAAGTAGAAAAGAAGGGTAGATCTGCTTTTTATTAGAACTCTCATACAGATATTTTTTGGCAATGTTATTACTACGGCAAGATTGTTTGACGGTAGTTCATGCATTAAATGATTAATGGACACATTTGTGACATCACCGCTCCTACTAGTGCCTGGCATCGACACAAAGCACATGAACGTGTTGCATTTCTCAATTTACTTGTACAGATCATGCAGCGATTTTATCCTCCTTATGGCTATGCTACTGCCTTCATAATTCTCATCATTGTTTGTAAGACATTAGTGTGCACTACTGATGTTCTGCTGATGACCAGAGCTTTGATGTGTGTGTCGAAAAGGCAGGACACTTTCAGATGAAAGTCTGTAATGAGATAATCGATGACTTGGGGTGTTTCGAGCAGTCTATACTCCATGTACCAACATATTTAGTCTCAAATTCACTACCCACTGTCCCTGTCCAGTTGAAGCACAATTTTGTTTTAATCCTATACACATGATTAACTGTTCAAATAACTTTTCCCCAGTGTACGAGAGGGGACCCCAAAATTCCAGGAATTGTTAAAAAAATAAATGTAAAAAATAGTGTTATAAAACTTAGAGCATTGCTCCTTAAATTCCCTTCAATTTACTATCCTTGTGATGCAATACACTTGTCCCAGCATTTCTCCCATTCCTGGAAACATTTCCCATAGTCATGTTTTGTCATCATGTCCAGAGCTTCCTGCTTTTTTTTTTTCTGGATTTCTTCCACGCTGGTGAATCGTTTCCCCCTTCAGTCTCATCTTTCATTTCGGCGACAAAAAGAAGTCACAAAGAGTCACTGGCTAATACAGTGGATGTGAACGGATAACCACTTTCTTTCTGGTGCATTGTCGTGGTGCAAGATCCAGTTCTGGGTGCACCACATGTCCAGACGTTTTTTCCTGACGCTTCCTGATGCACATTAGTTTCCCCCCTCGTAATGTTTCTCGGAATTCTTATTGTTTTGCTAAAATCACTCTTTTTTCCCCCCTCTGCTTCTTTGTTTTTGTCCTCTTTGGCTTGATCCTCTTCAGAACCTGTACGAGAGCATCAAGAACGAGCCATTCAAAATCCCAGAGGACGACGGCAATGACCTCACACACACGTTCTTTAACCCTGACCGGGAAGGCTGGCTGCTCAAACTGGGTGAGTGAAACGCAAGGAGCTTAGTACTCTTATAATATTAATGCTATGTTTTTGTAATATTTGGTAATTAATAGTATTATTTTTCCCTCAAGTCGTCATTTTCATCTACAAATACTAACATTAATAGTAAAGATTAAAATTTTGTAAGTATACTTTTGTTAGAAGAATGCCTGGATGATAACTTGTTGTATGAATTCTCTACAAGTGTGTATTTTAACGAAGGGTGTTTTATCACAGGGCCGCCACGTGCCCCTACATTTATAATTGACCATAATTGATTGTCATCTAGACAATCATTAATAATTCATATATCTGCTTTATCATCTGAAGACGTAAACCCACCAGAAGGTGCATTTGCAGCCCTGATGTGGAGATCTGATCAACTGTGATATTGGAACCACTCCTTGCTACTGTTTTTGACATTGCTGAGTTTTGCTATTGCACTAAGCAGAACTGTTGACTTGTAAATTGTATACATTTACAATTGTTTACATTTGTATACAGTTGCAATCAAAATTATTCAACCCCCATTGCAAATCAGGTTTATTGTCAAAATGTACAGACTTTCAGCTGTTTGCAATGAACAAATCAAACAAAAGCAATTAAAATAGTTCAACCCAATGAATGCTTCAAGTTGTTTCCCCAAATTCTAAAATGCAACTTATAATGATTTCTCCAATTTAAAAATTATTCAACACCTTCATGGCAAGCACCTTTAGTACTTAGTGGAGCACCCTTTTGCTGCTATGACCTGCTGCAAATGAGCTGCATAGCTTCTGGCAGCGTTCCTGAGGAATCTTAGCCCATTCCTCATGAGCAATGGTCCAATGTCGCCCAAGCATAAGCTTCCTCACATGCGTCATGCCGTTTCCTCCTAGGATTTCCTGATACTTCACTGAATTCATCTCGCCTTCCACAAGCTGCAGGTTTCCAGTGCCAGACGATGCAAATCAGCCCCAGAGCATCACCGAGCCACCCCCTCCAGACATACCGCTGATCCATCGTGCCAAAAGTTAAAGTTTTTTTTTTCATTGCTCCACAGAACAGAATCCGAAAACTTCTGTGGCTTATTTATATGATTTTGAGCCGACTTTTCTTGTGCTTTTTTTTTTCTGCCCCTAGCCAGTTCAGGTATTTCATGTATTTCAGCTCAAGCACACCTGGTGCAACTAATGAAGCCCTTGATTAGTTGCATCAGGTGTGCTTGAGATAACACCTGTTTTGCATATTTGTGCTGTTGTGAGGGATTCTATTCAGTGGATTGAATATTTTTTAAACTGATAATCATCATAAGTTGCATTTTCAGTTGAATTAGTGTAAACCACTTCAAAATGTGTTGCATTGAACTATTTCAAATGCTTTTGTTTGATTTGTTCATTGCAAACAGCTGAAAGTCTGTACATTTTTACAATAAACCTAATTTGTAATGGGGGTTGAATAATTTTGATTGCAAGTATATTGTATTTACAGGTACAGATATTTTCTCTGTTTCTCTCTCTTTACACACACACACAACACACACACACACACATACACACACATTCAGTACCTCTGGTGACCCCTGTTGAACTCCAGTGCTTTGCTCTGCTGTATGTGAGCATCTTTTTATGCTGACATACAGCAACACTTCTCACTGGTCCTTTCTCTCCTGTTCCTCTGGTTAACAAATGATTTAAGCTGGGTTGCTTCCGGAGCCCTCACCAAACAACCACTTCAGGTAACTCACTGGACACTGATTCAGTGTTGTGCAGTTGTTTTGTCAGGATCGAAGTTGCTCCCAGACCAGAGAAACAGATCCCTTCAATCTCCCGGGGTGTTGATCAGAATGCTGCCGCTGTGACGAGGAGTGCAGAGAGGAAAAATGCAACACAATTGGTTCCAGCTGTCCTTTTCCAATATTGTAATGTCAATATATAGTGTGGCGTATGTTGTAAAATAAAAGTGCCCACGTGTGGTCAGAATAGGTCAGACACCCAGGGCAGTTCCCCATTCAGATTTATTTACCCTGGTTCATTTGTTATGCTTTCTTACCCTCATGCTTGCTGTTTAAAAAGTTTTCTGAACCAAAAGCACTTCCTTTGATCAGCAGTGTGCGGTGGATATAATTTACCATTTGATTTGATTTAATTTAATTTTTTTGTTTTCTTTTCTTCCTCGTGTGTTCGTTTGTTCCCATGATTTTGGCTGTTGTCTTTTCCCTCAGGAGGTATGTACACCTGTTCCCTCCACTCTCCCCTTAAAGAAAACTAGTCCATCTTCTCGCTCTTGGGTGCTTCTGGTGGTCCGCCATGCTTTCCTTTTTCTCTCCTCTCTCTGGTGTTAGGACTCTTCCTTATTTTAGTTAAGCCTTATCATCAGTTTTGTCTAATTTTGTTTGCTGTCTGTTATTGTTGTTTTCCATCAAGCTGGTGGATTGTCAGTGTGCCCGCTCTCTCTCTCTCTCTCTCTCTCTCTCTCTCTCTCTCTCTCTCGCTCTCTCTGTCGGTTGATTGCAGGGTGCTTGCGGTTTGGGTTCCATGTGACCACCTTAGTAAAGAGTTCTCACTGTTTCCTGTGGTGTTCAATTTTGTTTATTTACACTTTGGGAGCTGCAGTATTTTCTGTTAATCAGCAGTCTGGATATCTAGCAAACACCTAGCAAGACTAAGCACTACCCATAACATAGCATTAAGAATGACTATATTATCAGCACTTCATTTTAGTGCTTCATTTTATATTCATCTGATCAGGATAGTTTGTGGTGTTCGTGCTTAATCTGGACTGAGTGGAAATGCTGCACCTGGACCAATGTGCTTGTGCTGCTGTTCTCCATGCTGTCAATGAAGCAGAGGCGTGTGTCTGTGTGTGTCTGCGTGTGTCTGTGCGTGGCCTGCCCTGTTGCAGTTGGTGTGTGCGTGCATGCAAGAGAGTGTATGAGTGTGCGTGTGTGAGAGTGTGTGTGTGTGTGTGTGTGTGTGTGTGTGTGTTTGTGTTTTAGGGAAAGCAAGTGTCCATAGTTAATGCATTAATTAAAATTATGAGCATTATTGTTGGGACATAAACATACATATACACAAAAAGGATGTGCTATATGATATAATAAACAAATAACTGCACTGGAAAAATGATATCTGAGTAAAAGACATCATAAATATTGACTTATTTATCTATCACATATTCTAATAGTATATTATACAAGTTTATTAAGGCTATTTATTGACCCAAATTGTCTCAGATTTCAAGCTTGCAGTTGTCTCCTTCTGCTGCCAGACCACATTGCTTATTTCTTTAAACTTGTCCTTGTTTATAGATAAGGAATAAAACGCGACAAGACGTGCCCTTATGGGAACGTAAACCACTTCAAATGGGTGTTTTATTTCTCTTATACCACAGAAATTTGACAACTACTAGGAATTTTAATGGAATAATTTACTATTTTATACATTAGAAATAATAGCTTTAATAGTTTATAGTTACTTTTAATGGTGTGGAACATCCACAAGACAAGTTATCACTTACACTATAGCAACTATAAACATGGTGTCGTTCCCTACACCAGATAAAAATGTACACAACTGTCGTGAGAGAAATATAAAGCATTGGCACATTCTTGTCTGGAGAAGGCTGGTTAGTTATCAGTACCGTTTATATTTTGGCAGCCCATTTGTTCTACTGTGGCCCATGTACTGTAGGTACATCGATTGCTATTCCCCGTATCCCTGTTCGGCTCCATCAGCTAGGCAGCACTCTGGGTTACTTTCCAATCCCAAACAGTCCAGGACACTCCTCATAACCCTGATCCTGCTGCTAAATGACTGTGCTAATTAGTGCTTCTTAGTGATCATTCATCCTAATCATCCACCCAATCAAAGAATCAGCTCACTATCTGGGACATATTCTCCCCGATGCTTCTCCCCGATGTCTCTGTGTGCTTGTTTGTAGCTGGATTATGGAAAATGGAAAACTGGTTATTCCTTGTTTAGAAAGAGCAGACACTCGGGTTTCTAAAAATCTGTTTTTGCAAAAATAATTCTAGAAAAAATTAGAATTAATTATTTAGATATGGATTAAGAAAGAGTTTTGCATGTACTTTTACTTCTCCCTTATGAAGGATAGCTGATCATGAGTGCCTGTATATCTGTATTTATACCATGGTCTGTCTGATTACTTGAGTCTGATTGGCTGGAAGGTCTGCGTTAAAGTCGTATATACCACAAGTAATTCCGGTCAGTTTAATCACTGTTCTAAATGAATGTGCTGCCTATAAACAGCTGGACACTAGCAAATGGTAGACGTTCTGGCGCACTATGGCTGCCGTTGCATCATCCAGGTGGATGCTACACACTAGTGGTGGTTGAGGAGATTCTCCTCCATACTATATAAAGTGCTTTGGGTGTCTAGAAAAGCACTATATAAATGTATCTGTAAAACTATTTATTATAATTCATTCAAATAAATGTAATCTTAATGTTCTACTTTATCTCTGTGTATGATTTAGAGCGGGCAAGATTCTATATCTAACAACCCGTATATAAAATAACCAACAAAAATTAACTGTTACTTTTCACTTTTAAGGCAAATTTTGCGCTTCAATCATCAATGACAGCTTTACCTTGTCAGTGCTGGCAAGTGACCATGGTATAAACAGGATAATCCACGGCTAGGTATGCATTACACATCGTTCATTAAAATCGTGTAGCGCACACCTAGCTGTGGATTATCCCTTACATATACAGAGGAGGAGGATTTCCAGCCTATATTTTTTTGGAGCTCTTAAGAGCTTAACTGCAGATCACTGAACTCCTGTGTCGTTAAGCCCTGAACCCCAGCAGATAGTCTTGAACCTCTTGCATTCAGCTAGAAAGAAATCTACAGATGTTTTTGCCTGGTGATCCTGTTGACGAATGTCTCTGGCCATTACTGCACTTTAACCGTTCTCAGGTATGGCTGGGCCACTTCTTATCCCAGTATAGCTTGTTAGCCCCTTGGACTTCTGAATGTCTGCATTTTAAATTGCATTGACAGAGTCGCGTCAGCTGATTAGCAGATTGCATTTAACAAAATATAAAAATCGAGTCTAAGGTAGTAATAATAAATGACTAGTAGCGAGTGGGATGGGCATGCTCACTGGTTGCTGCTATTAGAGTTTATATGAATAACTTCTTGCTTTTGCCCCTAAATTTACACATGGGGGTTTTAGTGCTCCATTCAGATGGAGAAAAAGATGTAGGCCCCTTAGGTCAAAGTTAATATAATGTAGTATAACATTTAGCAGTCAATGCAATTCCAACGTGTGTCTTAAATCTGATAATGCAGCTGAGTCGAATCAGGAATTAAAAAAAAATTATAATAATTTACTGAACCGTCCTGGATTCCAATCTCTGCTTTGCAGTAAGGTCAGTAGCTTATAATGAACCAAAATTAAAGGTTCTACCTGAAGACCAGATTCTGCAGAGACTCTTGGACCATAATACAGAATTGGGAAGGAATGGAGTACTTGGGGGTGGGGTGATGGGAAATGGAGATATTTATAGAAATGCTCTCATTGTCTCAATTGCCTGCTCATCTGTCTGTCTTGCTTGCCGGCTGCTCCACTCTTCAACTTGCTGGGTGCGCTGAGGTTCCCTTGTTATGCGGTGCCATGATTAAACTAACCCCACTCCTTCCGCTTCACAGGTGGACGTGTAAAAACCTGGAAGAGACGATGGTTCATTCTCACAGACAACTGCCTTTACTACTTTGAGTACACTACTGTAAGTGCACTTAATGCATATTTTGATATTCCTATATCTGTGCTACCACATTATAGGATTTGTTATTTATGAAACATATTATCGGGAACTGCTTTTTAAAAACACCGTCCACCAGACTGTATCACATGATGCATCTTTAACCAGCTTAAAGGTCATGTGATCTAAAGAGACAAAACATATTTTAAGTCACATGGAAGCAAGTACACTGCAAAAAAAAAGACATCTTAGCAAGTGGAAATACCTTGCATATAGTCAAATGTATCCAGTATTTCTTGTTATAAGATTACAATAAATCAAATATAAGATTAATAAACCTATTTCAAGCTATTTGTACTCGTTTCAAGCTTGAAATAGTATTGTTCTATATGAAGATAATTTTGCTCATTTTTAGCATTTATTTCTGCCAACACAATAAGAACACTTGAAGCTTGAAAATGAGTAATAATGTCCAGAAATTGGTTTAATGATCTTATATTTGGGTTATTGTAATCATACAATAAGAAATACTATATAAATTTGTCTATGTTAAAGATATTTTCACTTGATAAGATGACTTTTTTGCAGTGCAAAGGCAAATTACTTTCATACTGAAAAGATATATTCATTCTCTCAAAAACATATGCTGTGCACAAATGACAAAGCTGTATGTCAGGTAAATAAAATGTTATTGTAATATATTCCACATTCTACAACTTGATGACATAATGCAAACATAATGCAATAAATAAGTGATTAAAACCCTACATCTGATACAATCTATTCTTGCACCTTAAATTTGGAATCATTCTCACTTTACATGCTACACATGCGTTAATAGTGACTCCTCTCCTCCCAGGACAAAGAACCCAGAGGAATCATTCCTTTGGAAAACCTGAGCATCCGAGAAGTGGAGGACAAGAAGCCGGTAAGATTTCTTCTTGGTCTTTAACTAATTTTGCCATTGGTCTTTAAGTAAAGCTTTTTTTTTCTTTTTTGCTCAAGGCATGGCCCTCATTCATACTCAAGCTGTCCCTTAATTTAAATAGGCTTAGATAATGTAATAAAACAGCTATTTTCTGTTTATTTAGACTGCAGAGGCACATAGACAGAAGTCAGTGATGAAGTTGGTTGTACAGCACTATGAAAAAGTTTTTGCCCTCATCCTGATTTCTTCTGTTTTTGTGTATATCTCATACTAAATGGGTTTTATTGGAATACAGTAAAATCATACATGGTATATTAATGATAGTAAAGTTATTTTGCAGCTTCTCATGTGCTCATATATAGTAAAAACTGCTTTTCCATCCAGTAAATTTGTTTAATCTGAGAGCAAAAAGCTATAATGAGCACCTGGAATGTTCCATCAAAAAAGGATAAGAAGGTTAAGAGATCTGATTATCAGTGTAGGCACGATATGCATGCTTAATATCTATATATATATATCCATTTCTATAGCGCCTGTGGTTTTGGTACCACTGAATTTAACCCAACTAAAAAACCCTCACAGTGATGCACTCTACAGCATTACGGTCACTGAATGTGCGTATTCAACCACAATTTCCAACCTTGTTTGACACATAGATCTATTTTCTTCTTGCCACATTGAACCAGAATTAAGATCAGCTGGGCCTGCTCAGCATTTTTATGTAAGTGACCATAAAAGAGAGCATGGTAGGATGTTAAACGCTTAGTTCCTTTGTGCAGTAAACCTGCCTGGAAACATCTGCACAGCATCTGGAAGCATATAAACTTTTTTGTAATGGGGTAAACAAGAGGAAGTCTCATCCTCTGTCTGCAATTGTCAGTGCTCGCCATTAGAGGGAGCAGTCACACAGCCTCTGAAGCCAACTCATTGTTAATAAGAGAAAAATATCTGACACTTGCAGCGAACAGAAAGTTTTAGAATTTTGAAAAGAAATATTCAGTATTTTGATGCTGTCTATGTTACTCCTTAGTACAAAAGTTCAGATTTTATTTGAGTCCTGTCTCTTCTATTAAAGCACATGTCCAGACGATACAGCAATGGATTTGATCTAACTTGGATAGTCAGTTTTTGCACAAACTTGTGGAGTCCATCTGGAGTTCCAATTCATGGAAATCTTTCGAAGATTTTACATTTAACTCAAGTTGTTGCTGATAATATAACTTGTAATGAAAACATTTGTATTGAATTAGAAACAAAAGCACAATAGACACATTTTCACTAAGTGAAAGTAATTAAGCTAGATAACATATTGTCTTTTAAAATGCTTTATACCATGGTCTGTCTGGACAGTTGATCCTGATTGGCTGGAAGGTGTGCATTCAAACCCTATAATGCACTGGTCGGTCCAGTCAGTTTAATCACTGTTCAAAATTAACGTGCTGCCTATAGACAACTATAACCATAGTAACATACAGTTACAGCTGCATACAGCATTTAAATTCACAGCTTCATTATGAGTAGAGACACAGCACAGATGCAGGTAATTCACACACACACACACACACACACACACACACACACACACACACACACACACACACACACACACACACACATCTCTCTCTCCCACAAATAACTATTTATTATAATTCATTCAAATAAATCTTTTTGCACTACTTTATCTCTGTGTATGATTTAACGTGGGCAGAATTCTAGATCTAACGATCCATATGTAAAATAATGAAAATGAACCTTTTTTTTTTTTTTTATCCTTTCAGTCAAATTTTGCACTGCAAACATCAAACACAGCTTTACCTTGTCAATGCTGCCAAGTGACCATGGTATAAGCAGGATAGTCCATGGCTAGGTGTCCGTTACATGATTTTAATGCACTCTGCTTCCCATTAGGTGGTTCTTTGCCTCCATGTTGTCCATAAAAATTGTGTAATGTACACCTAGCCATGGATCATCCCTTACATATCTACACTTGTCTTGTATTTTTCTGTGGAGAGTGTCTGAAATATCCCAAACTGTTTCCTATAATTTAATCTTTACACCTAACTGCATGCAATCTGTGCTTTAGAACAAGGAAGTAAGTAGTATTGATCATCAGTGTTGTCACTTTCGGTTACTTTCTTTTCTACAGTGAAATGTAAGGCTTTTAGTCATTTCTTACTTTCTGCCCCCAGTAAACATGTGCACGTTATGTACAAGTATGAATTGCATGACAGCCTCATTTGTTCACAAATACACAGATGCAGAAGTATAAGTCAGGCCTCAAGTGTTCCTCTTGTGGCTCCATATTTGATTATTTATATTTGTGCTCCTCAGAACTGCTTCGAGCTCTTCATACCGGACAATAAGGATCAAGTGATTAAGGCCTGTAAGACGGAGGCAGATGGGCGCGTGGTGGAGGGCAATCACACATTCTACCGCATTTCCGCTCCCACCACTGAGGAGAAGGACGAGTGGATGAACAGCATCAAGTGAGTGGACACATCAGTAGGGACGCTTATTACTGACAATAAAGTATTAATGAAGTTAGTTTAAGTCCAACACAATCATCTGGATTTGAGAAAAATCTAGTTAATATCTAAGAAGCATATTAAAGCAATTTATATACAGTATGTGGTGATGTGGAGTGCTAGGTGTCAGTAATGATTTTTCCAGATAATCCTTTCTGCTGATCTGACAAATGCAATGTGATCTGTACATCACAGGTTTAGTGCAGTCCAGTATGTCATTCTAGCTCGTCTTACTTTTGTTGCCACTGTTTTAGACAAGGGTTTATACAATGTTGTTTTGTTTTTTTGTTTTTTTTTTTAAATAAAGTACTTTTTCAAATGTATGTACTGTACATCCTGAAAACTAGCCCTTGATAAGAAATGCTTAAAAAAAAAAGTGCTTTAAAATGCTTAAGTCAAAAGACGATAGGTATATGCAATGTGCTATTATGTAAAATAAAATAATTACATGTGCCCCACAATCTAAATGATCAGTACTTTGACTTAAACAGACCTAACACTGGCAGTTGACATCTGTAGTTTCATCTCTTGGGTAGTTAAAAAAGACATCTGGATTGGAAAATTTTACAACTACACATTTGGGGCATTAGGAGATAAACTTTAAAACACCAAATGTTAAAAAAACAAAAAGTGTCTTAGGATACTTCCTGTCAGTTTTAGTCCACTGACCGGCTGCACAATTGAGCTTGTGTTCATGGGGTGATTCAACTGCTGTTCCAAATAATCCCACATTTTCTATGGAATTCAGGTTTGCTCAGTCAATGCATCCCAGTGTTCCTTTGTGCTTTCACTGCACTGTGTAGTTGTTCTGCCAGAATGGTAGAGTGTCAGTGTTGTGTTCTGCTTAGACATGGTTCTCTGCCCTGTTGGGAAACAAAGTTTTTTTTTTACAGTTACATTTGATGACTGCAAAGCACTGACACTGGAAAGTCTTTCTAAAACGCTTGTCTTACAGAAAGAATGATTATTTTCTGATTATAATCATTATATAATATGCTTATATTTGTTATTATTATTATGACAAATAAAAATGATTATACTTTTTTTTGTTAAGAAAAAAGCTTAAAATTTTTACATGTATTTATTTACATCATTACTATAAATAATAAACCTGTGGTTTGAATTACAGCTGTTAAACTGAAGCAACACCTTCTGACTAATCAGATTGAAGAATTCAGCAGGGTTGTGTTGTATGTAAGGGATAATCCACGGTTTGGTGTGCGTTACATAATTTTAATCCATAGAGTGCATTAAAATCATGTATTGCACACCAAGCTATGGATTATACCATGGTCACTTGCTAGTATTAAAGCTGTCATTGATGTTTTCAGTGTAAAATTTGACTGAAAGGATTAAAATAAGGGTTAATTTTCAATAGTTACTTTGTATGCTGGTCGTTAGATCTAGAATTCTGCCCACTCTAAGTCATACACAGAGATAAAGTAGTGTGATAAAGTAAAGTAGTGTTATATATTTGAATGAATTATAATAAATAGTTAGAATGAGAGAGAGTGTGTGAATGACCTGTACTATGCTGCGTCTTTAACTACTGTGTGTAACTGTAACTGTATGTTATCATGGTTACAGTTGTTTATAGGCAGCACATTCATTTAGAATGGCGATTAAACCGACCACTGATTAAAATTCAGACAGACCATGGAATAATGTACAATAAGTCACTGTTATTGGTAAATTTAACTAACTTTTAATCCAGGGAGTTAATAATTCTAAACCAGGTGTATGCAGACAATCATTTAGCTCTATATTATCCATTATTATATTTTACAAAACTTTTTTTCTTCTTTGTATGGAATTAGATCCATGTGTGATATTTTCTGTTTTCTCCCCCTCAGGGCAGCGATCAGCAGGGACCCGTTCTATGAGATGTTGGCTGCCAGGAAGAAGAAAGTCTCCTCTATGAAGAGGCACTAAATCTGCTCAGGGCGATTCAGGGCTGTGTGAGTGCTCCCTCTGGTGGAGAGAACTGACACTTGCATTGGGAGGATGAGACTGGTCTCCTTCCCACTGCTTACCCCTTTCAATAATGTTGTGTCTGTACTGGGACAGAACAGAATTTAAGGACTAAGTAGGACATTGGAGATTGAAAAAAGCCATGACTAGGCTGTATAGTGCCCAGCGGGAACTGTGCGTCTGCTCCTCTTCCTGTTTAAATGTCCCTCACCTCTCCTTCACCTCAGTGTGTGTGTGTGTGTGTGTGTGTGTGTGCACGTCAAGGGCATTCTGCTTCATGCTCTTCTCTTGAAAATCCCCAAAGAATCAATCTCAGTCCTAATGCTGAACCAAAATGCACACTTTGTCTACCCTCTATGAAAGTCTCCTGGTTCTTTCATATCTCGCTCGCCCTTCTCTCTCTCTCTCTCTCTCTTAAACATGTCTTAAAAACACACACACACACACACATGTTCTCGTTTAATCAGCAGGTCTGACAGAATGTGGGTTACCAAAAAAGGCCTCTCCTTGATTTCAAAACAGGAAAGACCTTCTTGTATGCTTTTTTCTTTAGTTATGTACAGGCAATAAGTGTATTTTTTACATTTCTATATCCTCTGTATATTCATTTTCTTTTCTTTTCTCGATTTGATAAACGACATTATAAAGCACCACATGTCTTTCAGGAGAAATGGAAGAGGCGGTGTTTAGTGTACACAATGCAGGATGTGAAGCGGTTGTACACTCGTACATTATCTGGTCAAAGTATGCGGACACATGACTATCATACCCATATGTGGGACTTCCCCAAACTGTTGATACAAAGTTGTAAGAACACAACTGTGTAGAATTTCTTTGTATGATGTATCACCACGGTTTCACTTCAGTGGAACTAAGGTGTCTAAACCTGTTCCAGCATGACAATGCCCCTGGGCACACCAACTAATTGCCAGGCCTTCTCGCTCAGCATCAGTGTCCTTGCTCTTGAATCTGAATGGGCACAAATCCACACATTCAACTTCTCAAAAGAGAGAAAGCTGTTATAGTTCCAAATGAACGTGTGAAGGTGTCCATGTACTTTTGACTACATAATGTATGTCAAGCTAGGAATGCCGATGTAGGCCTTGTGTGTGTGTGTGTGTGTGTGTGTGTGTGTGTGTGTGTGTGCGTGCGCGTACAGCTTCCTGTATGCTAAAAGGCCAAACTGTTCTAGAAATAGCACTCATATTCCTTTTGGGCTGCTTCATGAATGCTGTCCATGTCACTTGTACTGAAACATTGCAACAACAGTGAGTTTCGAACTCTAAATCTGCCTAAAACTTAAATTCACAAATTGTCATCAAACCTAAGGTCAGGGACCAAACCCAAAAGATAATTTCACGTCATAACAGATAAGACTTCCTGCACCTTTATTGATCCTTCATGTCTGAACTAATGTGTGCTCTAAATAGCTTTATAATAGCTAAATAGCTTTTTTTTTCTTTTCTAAATGGCCCCTTTTTACCTGCGCTGACAGAGTGCATGCTTTAACGTCACTCTTTCCTTCGTTATGATTTTACCAAGCTAGCAGTTTCCATTCACTGAGCAAAGTCATACATCTGAACAGTATTGGTTTATTTATCAAGGATGTATATACTTCAATGTATAGTGATTATCTTTATGCATTTTATATAAAAATGTGTGTAGCAAATACATTATTAGCTGAGTGCCATTTTTTTTTCTTTTTCTTTTCTTTTTTTTTCTTTTTGTCTTTCTTGAAAGTGTACCTTTGGCCTCACGGGTGTGTGTGATTTCAGTCATTTTTAGTAAAAAAATAAGTAAATAAAAATACAAAATAAAATCTAAACACCAAACGCTGTGTCATGCAATCATCTAAACTTGCATTATGATTTCAGTTTGTGAATTTGATAACATTTCTCTGGATTCTCTGTTTTAATCCCACCTCCCAAAAACATGGATTGCCTTCAGATTGCCTTAGGTGGGAATGAGTGTTTGGTGGACTGGCTTTCACACCTAGAGTGTATTCCTGCCTTGTACTCAGTGCTCCTGAGATATGTTATAGATCGATCAGGATACAGAGGTTAATGAACGTGAATGAATTCATGAAAGAAATAAAAAACATTAAAAGGTAATCACAAGGTGGCACTGTCTATTAATTTCCATCCTGTTTGAGCCCCAAGCACAGAGTGGCATCACAAAGAAAAAGCCCCTTTAAAGGCAATTCCCTTTAATAATAAAAATAAGCCACCTTAATTTTGTTTCCCAAGAAAAATCATTTGCCTGTTCACCAAACTCTAATCTTGATGTTACTACCTTCACTCCAATAAACATACATTATACGACATTTTCAAATCATGAGGTGCTATAATTCAGGACTCTTTTGTTGCCTGTGATAAGCAATGACCTTTATTATTATCTAACCATGATAATCATTACACCGATCTCAGGTGACTGCAAGTCACAATGACACATCAAAAACAAAAGATGAATCTCTACACCTCCGGAAAGTCAGATTCATGTGAATGGAAGTTGATTTACAATGGTGCAGTCAGCCACATATAATTACCTCACATTTAACTCAATTTCACAGTGCTTCTGTAGTCAGCTTTGTTTCTCTTCCGCAGAAAACCGACATGCAGGAATTGAATGCATGAACGGATGGGTTATGAAAAGCACTTCTTGTGTAGAATGAAATATGTAATTCAATAGAAATGGTGATCCTTCTCAGATATAATTCATGCATGACAAAGGAAAATCAAATGACATTTCCATCCCCTTTCCAACTGATAAGGAGGAAGGAGGCACTGAAGAAATGTTCAGTTTGATCTCTTATGTGCTATCTGTTTAGATGAGCTGCTTGGTTAGGCTATCTCTGAAACCCCTCTTAGCTACTAGTTATAAAAGTGACAAACATTATTACACATATTCTTGCTTTTACAATTGCGCTGGTTAGATCTGTTTTGTATATTTGTTTATACATGACACGGTCAGTAGGATGGTTTTCGAGAAACCAAGGCGTAGGTTTCAATTCACTGGGTACTCAGGGTGAATGCCTGGAAGAATGCCTTTGTGTTGCTTTTGTAATGTGACTCTCCATGAGGGCCAGCTGTTTCCACTGTTCTCAGTGCATTTTAGTGTAAGAAAACAAACTACCAAGGGTGTATCTAGGACATCAGGAACAATTTGTGCCTATGTACACTACCAGTCAAAAGTCTGGAAACACATGCACATTGAAGGGGTTTCTTCATATGTACTGTTTTAGAATAATAACAATAATAATAATGATAATAATGATAATAAAGACACTAACGCTATCAAATAACATCTATAATTATGAAATCAAAACTAAAAAAATTATTATATCAAAACTATTTTAGATTCTAAATTCATGACACTCATGAAATTCAAACTCAACATTGCATGAGCTTCAAGCTGTGGGAAGTGTGCTCGCATGTGACCGATAAGTCTGTATAAAATTATGCCTATTTATAGGCATGGCGTGGCATTTAACGCATCACGTGATTACCAGACGGTGCCTGTAAACCACGTCATCAGCTTTATTATCTTCAGCGAATCCACATGTCGGTTGTCTGTGTGGACATTCCTAAAAACTTTTCACTTCTCTCTTTTCAGGAAATATATATATATTTCTTTTCTCTTTTGTCACTATCCTGTTAAACAGAATGAGCCATAGAGAGTTCAGAAGTGTGTTACTCCCTGCTCCTGTTTCATTACGGGGGAGGATGGAAACACTTTTTGTGTGAAGTGTTTGGGAGTATGGCATGCTGTGGCAGCCCTTGAAGGGGCTGACTGCACACATTGTGAACGCTTCACAATTAACCTGCTCCGCTCTCAGCATGCTCTTTTCTCAGCCGAAGGGAGTTGGGTTTCGGAACCTCTTGGCTTTGGGATGCCGTATGGATATCGAGGAGGAACTGGAAACAAGCGCTGCTCTATCTCTTGCTCTTTCCTCTGGATCTGACTGTCCGTTTCTGGGTTTTGGAGCTCAGGTAGCAACTCCTTCCAATATTGAGAGTCAATCCAGCCAGTGCACAAAAAACGGAGAGCAGCTCTCAATCCTTTTAAGAACTGCTCGAAGTATATCACTAGGGCTGTCGAGAAACTGAAATTAGACTGGCCTGGGGTAGAGGAAGTGGCTTGTGTTGGACTGGACGAATGAAAGTAACTCTCCTTTACATTGCCGAAAACTCCCCCTTTTTCCAGTGTATGACGAAATATCTCGCTTTCTGGGGAAGGCTGTACACCAGCCATCTTTATAACCCCGCGACGTCAGATTATATAGTGGAGAATGAACAGTTTGGGTATTTTTCTATACCGAAGGTGAAGGAGGAGTTTGTGAGGTACCTCTCTCCATCGACGGCAGGAAAATTAGGGGGGCCGGCTTTGACATCCAAGATGTGTAAGACCACCTCGGTATTGGTTGGCAAAGCCTATGTGGCAGCAGGTCTAACTTGTGGGTTACTGCATACAATGGCAGTGTTGCAGGCCTACCGGGCAGACCTGCTGCATGAGCTTGACAGTGGGGAGGGAATTGGGCCTGATGCAGTGGCGGACCTTCACTGGGCCACAGATTTGTCTCCTCGGGTGAAGTCGCAGCAAGAGAGGCACCTATGGTTCAATCTCTTGGACATGGGGGATAAGAATAAGGTCTCTCTGCTGGACGCCTCAGTTGAATCTTCCGGACTGTTCGGGGGCACGGTTAACATCATTGCCGACAGGTTTTGCGAGGTGAAACAGCAAAAGCGGCATCCAGCCATTTCCTTCACCATCATGTCGAATTCACCCGGGCATCCCCTTAAGCAGAACCCGACATTAGTACAGGAGTCCATAGACCAATGTACATTCTGGCAACCAGAATGTGGGGGCAGACATCCTGTTGAGGCAGGGGCTGAGGCCCAGTGATTGGAGGCTCCATCCACAAGTGGTGGAGTCGATATAGCAGAAGTTCGGCCAAGCAGAAGTGGATGTGTTTGCCTCCAAGGGGACAACACACTGCCTGCAGTGGTTTGCCCTCTCTCCTCACACAACATTAGGGCTGGAAGCCATGGTACACATGTGGCCACGTTCACGTCTGTACGCCTTTCCTGAGATCGCTCTGCTCCCAAAAGTTCTAGTATTCCCTGGGATCTACTGTCTCAAGCCAGAGGGTTGATTTATCACCCTTGGTCAGAACTATGGAAACTTTGGGCCTGGCCCCAGTTCATAGATTCCGGTGTCAACCGAGGCTGTAGAGACCATGTTGAGTGCTACAGCACCATACACGAGAAAATTGTATGCACTCATGTGGCAACTTTTTGTCTCGTGGTGTGAGGAACGTCATTTAAAATCATCCGATGATCAGGGCCGATTATATCCTGTCAATCAAAAGAGGGTGGGAAAGCATATCAATTTCGACGTCAAGAAGATGTCTCTTGTGTTTAATGATGACAAAACTGTAGTTTGTAAGCTCTGTAAGCTCTGCACTGCTAAAGTATTACACCTGAGCAGTGAGCAGCAGTGAAGCGGGAGTTTCGGCATTGAGTCAAATATTTTTTTGGCTGTAGAATTAGAGCAGTTGTATAAGGAAATGAGCTTAATACGTTTTATTGAGCATCTTGCAGAACCAGCCACGGTTCTTCTGGAGACTTTGACTGTCACACTTGCTTCTTAGTTTTGCAGCAAAATCCATCATTATGTTTTGAAAAGTGTCTCTTACCACTTAATATGCTGCTTTCTTTACCGACATACAAATCATTTTATGCTGGAAAAGTAATATTTATAAATCTAAAACTTTGTACTAAAAAAAAATAGTGTGCCTAAGACTTTTGCATAGTACCGTATATTAAAATATTAAATACTTACTTAAAACACTTTATGGTACACTATCATCTTCATGATACATGATATGTATCACATATATATATATATATATATATATATATATATATATATATATATATATATATATATATATATATATATAATTAAGCAATTTTGGTTCCTGGTGAATGTGCAATCAGTGACTTATTACAATGAGTAATGAAGAATTTCTGTATGATTATGTCATTATATTACTGTATGAATATCATTACATCATATCACCCTTAACCCTAATACATGCTGTATCTAAACCCTCAGGGTGAATGAATGCCTAGCACCTTCAGCAAACTCTTATAGGGTTGACATCCTCAGAACTGAATTCCTACTCTCAAGTTAAAATATCTTCTACAGTGTTTTAATTTGAATGTCTCAAAACAATCAGGAAAAAAAATTGACATTAGTTTAGCCAGGTGATTTGTCATTCTGATGTGTGCCTGTGGATCTACATTGTACTGAATGTAAGAGCCGTTTGTTTTTCTGTCTGGCTTGGATCATTATATTCAGACTAGTCCTGACTTGCTCTCAAAATTCAAATTGGTTACTCTGAATTGTCCCTATAGGTGTGAACGAGTGTGTGAATGTGGGTGTGTGTGGTGCCATGTACTCCTGTTACATGCCCTAGGCTCCAGGATCCACTGTGACCCTGACTAAACCCTGACCCTGATAAAACGGCTACTGAAGAATTAGTGTATGAGAAATATACTCCCATGTCCGAAGATACTGCAATTAGTACAATAAAGAGTCAGATAAAGTTTTTTTAGTTCCTATGAAAACACACACATACGTCCTCCTTTTCTTATACTGGAGTTAATCATACCGCAACTCATCTGGCAGGTTTTTGCCAGTTAAGATTTTGGCCATGGGGAGTTTTAGAAGAGATAATATTGCTTTAATTTTCAGCACAATTAAACTCAGACACACACATCATACTTTAAAAGAAACACCCACTGTTAGAATGAGAATGTGCATGTATTTATATTAAATTCAATTGAAATACTTAAATACTTGTAAAAATAAAAAAAAAAAAAAAAAAATAAAAAGAAAGAAATAAAAAAAAAAATATTAAAAAAAAAAAAAAAAAAAAAAAATTTTTTTTTTTTTTTTTTTTAAAAAAAAAAAAAATTTTTTTTTTTTTTTTTTTTTTTTTTTTTTTTTTTTTTTTTTTAAAAAAAAAAAATAAAACGATCCATGAAGACATGATTTGAGTGGAAGAACTCAGGTGTCCAGCACAGAGTCCTGACCTCAAACCTGCTGAACACCTTTGGGATGAACTGGCACTCCAGGCCTAAAGCTCTTGTCACTGAATGAGCACAAATCCCCACAGCATTGACCCAAAATATAATGGAAGCCTTCCTAGAAGACTGGAGGTTATTACAACAACAAAAAGTGGACCTAAGCCTGGACTACAATAATGTGAATCAGGTGTACCCAAAGTTTTGACCACATAGTGTATATAGTAATAGTAAACAAAAGGAGAATAATAGTGCAATAAATATCACTTAATATCTTGTACGTTCTGTGAATGCAGTGATGTGTGTATGAAGGCCAGTTGGATGTGTGCTAGGTGCCTATTGCCTTCATCCTGTAAATGCTCTTACTCTCAGTCACACTTGTTGGTACTGGAGCTCTTCCGTCAGTGCCCGCTGCTGTGCCAAAATACTATTTAACAGATATAAACCAATGTTTTGTTGACTTGTTTACTTTTCTAGATTTTGTTATTTTGTGGGGAAGCATGCTTACTACCCCATTTAATTCTTTAATTAAAAGCTTCATATTTTTTTGCCATTTTGGACTTAGTACATTACAGTTTAACTACATTCTTGTCAACTTTCTTGTCAAAATCAAGTAAATCAAGGGTGTGAGGTGGGAATGCACTCTGGATGGGATGTGAGTCTATGCACACACATTCATTCCCACATAGGAGCAAGTTACTTGCCAATCCACTTACTGGCATGGGAGGAAATCCACGCAAACAGTGGGAGAACACATCCTCCTTTTCCAATAATGTAGTTTAATCATACTACAGTTCATCTTACAGAGTTTTCCCATAAAAAAAAAAATTCTTTGTTTTTCAGTAACTGGCCAAGGGGAGTTGTTGCAGGTCATTTTAGCCTACCACCAATAAATCAGCAAATACACTTTACACCCTTTAATGTAATATTGATACATATAATCCTGATGTCTTGCATACTTTGGCTTAGCTTCTTAAAAACTCCACCATAATAGTTTTTTATGGTGTTGCACAGTCTGCGATGGACTGGCACCCTGTCCAGGTTGTACCCTGCCTTGTGCCCGATGCTTCCTGGGATAGGCTCCAGGTTCCACGTGACCCTGAAGCAGGAATAAGCGGTTGAAGATGGATTGATGGATGGTGTTGCACAGTAGTTTTGCACCATAATATTTTAGAAGATATTCACCTCTGGAAACTGCCCAAATGTTAATTGTATACCAGACTGTAATTCATTTTCATTTATTGAAAGTGTTGATTTACAGAGTAATTTCTTATTGTGTTATAAAGCAGGTTTATGCATAACACTGAACTAAACATGTGCATTATGGATGTCATAATCAGGAATACTATTCCAGAAACTAAATTTTTTTCCAGGAAGAGAAATAAAACACATATAGGCCCATAAACTATAATAATCCATATGAGGTTCATTATAAAATGCAGCCTTGAGTAGTAGTTAAGTAGTTCAGACCTGGCCCCTTCTCCTTTCAGAAAGCTGTTGATATGGTACAATACAAGCCGATTGCTAAATCACAAGCTTTAATATTGTTGACCTTTAGCAAACAAAAAGGCCTATAGTTTTTTGGTTTGTTTGTTTGTTTGTTTTTCTTCAGTTGTCTTCTCTTCATTTTACCAAACACTAGCTGATAATAAATAAATAAATAAATAAATACCCCAAAACTAGTTTAAATACACTGTAGCAGGCAAACAAAATGTGGCCCTTTCATGTATAGTTTCCACATTTTTGGAAAGTCAATTTAAAGTCTTTAGGAAAATACAGTATAAGATGCAAATCTTATACCATTCTCAAAGGAGCGTGTCTCTTGTATTTATTTTCAAACTTTGTACAAAAAAAAAATCACAAATTAAATTTTAACAAATATTTTTGTGCTAAAATCCAGTGAGGAGCTTAGCTTTTATTATTATTATTATTATTATTATTATTATTATTATTATTATTATTATTATTATTATTATTTTAAAGATTTTTACCTCTGAAATCAGCTGCATCATGCAACAGTAAATCTCACGTCAAAATATGGTTAAAAACAAACAAACTACAGTTTCTATCATTTTGATCAACAACAGCAACAATTTTAAACATTTTTAAAACATAAACAATTTTAACTCATTCCTACATATTGACAATGCATATTACACGCAGTTTATCTGGATATGTCTTTAAATGATTCATGCATGAAAGAGTTAGAGCACAGGTTTAATCTCCTCACAAATATTAATCACTTACCGGAATGTAGATTCATGAGTAAGGCATTCTACAGTTCCCTCTTATAGTATTGGAACAGTTATTGCAGTTCTTTTGTTTTTGCTCCACACTGAAGACATTTGGTTTTGAGTTCAATAGATGAATATAAAATGATAGATCAGAATTTCAGCTTTCATTTCCTGATCTAGATGTGTTAAATAACTTAGAACATGGTACCCAATTTTTATGTGAGCAAAAGTATAGGAACAGACGGTCTTAAAGTAAATAACACTGAATATTTGGTTGCATATCCCTTGTTTGCAATAAATGCATCAAGCTGGCGACCCACTGGCATTGCCAAACTGTTGCATTCTTCTCTTGTGATGCTTTTCCAGACTTTTATTGCAGCTTCTTTCAGTTGTTGTTTGTTTAAGGGAGTTTCTCCATTCAGTCTTTTCTTCAGGAGGTGAAATGCATGCTCAGTTGGGTTAAGGTCTGGTGACTGACTTGGCCCTTCTTTTGGTCTCAAACCCAAATGTATTCATTGTATAGCAAAAAAAAAATAATTAATGGTTAGCACATTTGTTTTGCACCTCTGGGGGTGTAGGTTTGAATACCACCTCTGCCCTGTATGCACATAGTGTGCCTGAGTTTGCCTGAGTTTGCATGTTCTCCCTGTGCTTTGGGGGTCTCCTCCAGGTACTACAGTAAAAAGGCATGCATTATAGGCTGATTGGCATGTCTAAATTGTCCGTAGTGTGTGAATGTGTGTGTTTGTGTCCTGCGATTGTTTGGCACCACATGTTCCCCCCCGCGGTGTTCCCCGCCTTGTGCCCTGAGTTTCTTGTTATAGGCTCCAGGCTCCCCCTTGATCCTGTGTAGGATAAGCGGAACAGAAAATGGAAAGATGAATGGATGGATGGATTGGTTTTAACCAGATAAAAGTAGAGAAGTGCTTTATAGTCTCCATCAATAACAAACAAAAATCCCCACACAAGTACAAATAGTCAGGATCATAGAATACCATCAAGCTAAAAACTCTGTTAGAGAGGAGTTTGTATAGCAGGAAAAACAACACAAGTTAAGTGTTTTTAATTAATTCTCATTAAATTGCTCATTAAATTTAATTGCTCATTAAATTAAAGTCTTTATTTAACTGCCAGTGACGTAGCTGTTCAGACACTCAGGAGAAGTTCACTACTGAGGGGTGGTTGGTCGAGCCTTGCTAGAAGCTCAAAGTGAAACTGTTGCAGAGCGGGGTGTCTTCAGGTAAGTGGGGGTCCACTTTTGTATTTGTAGGCAAGTATCACTGTTAAATCTATTGTTGGGAGCTATAGGTATGCTGTAAATAGGACATAGCAATGGGGTGATATAAGAGAACTTGAAAACAAGCTGAGCAGCTTTATTCTGGATCAGTTACAGGAGTTTAATGGAGGACAGGAGCAATGTCCACTGTACTGCTGAACAAGCACAAGTGTGGCTTGCAGGGATAGAAATCCTCATCATGCTGTAAAGCAGAACCTGCATGACTGAGTCTGGTTAGCAATATGAGGAGAGAATTATAGTTCTGTTATTCCCAAGGGAATAACAGTTTGCTTGCTGTAAACCAACACAATCTCATGTAGTAATCCTGGAATCCATACTACTACTGAACAGTGCTGATAACACTGTAGAGAATGTTCTTATAAAGGGCCACATGGGGCTGTTTTAGTCTGTTTTGAGTTAACACACAGTGAGTTGGAGGCCTTCCAGAATTTCCAGTGGGTAAATGGTTACTTGAAGGAAGCCAGGGAACCTGCAAAACGGTAACATGCCTCAATGTTCACTTGGTCACTGAAAAGAAAGGCATGCTGTGAGGAAGTGCTGCACCGTAACTGGTTAGGGGGAAAGCAACAACCTTTTTTAAGTAAAATTATTTGACGACAATGAAAAATGTCCGGAGTGTGTAGAACACTGCTCCACTGTGCTCCTAGGGATTGTGTGACCAAAAAAAGACATGCCTAAACATGGCAGTGTAAGCAAAGCCTGAGAACATACAAACTGTGGAAACTCGACAGGATTAAATACATACCCATGAGGCACTCTGGCATTAGAAACAGAGTATAGAGCATACATTGCAGCTGGAGTTTTGGATACTGATAATATGAATGTAGTTGAGGGAGTGAGACAGAGATTGGGTAGAGAGATAAGTGACTCTTATTTAAAGCAAAAGACAAACCTCTACTATATTGATTACAGTCAACAGCCATTATCTGTTGACTAAGTATTTTTAGGTGTGACAGTATGGAAGCATTTGTTAGGTGCTTATTATTTATTATAGGACTATTAAAGGGCAGACTACACGTTCAGTTAATCATTTGTGGCTTGTGAAATTAATGCAAAATGTATAACTGGGGAAATGTTCTGAGAACCTTCATCAAAACTCCTAATGTTCAGATATGTGGTGCTAGAAGGAAGAAGTTTCTGATTTGATAGTTCTCTCAGAATAGTTATTGCATATGTTAATTCAGTTACATTCACTTCCTTATTGTAATTATAACAATCAGATTCTAGTAATAAACTGCTCGGGCTCCTTTTTATAGTTAATAATTCACAGCAAGATCCTCACCTTCTATCTTAGGCGGTTCTGTGTGCTGTAACAATGAAGTGAGCGTCATGTGCTTCCAGTGTAGTTTGTCTCATTTCGGTTTTAACACCTCTATAAAAAAAACACCAGACACATGAACAGATATCATAAGGCCAAACTGACACAGTGTACCACTTCCTTCTTCATGAGAATGACCTTAACTAAACTGAGCACAATGCATGTATGAGGTTATAGTCAAGTTCCTCAATCATTAGCATCGTTTCCATTTACCTGTTTTTATGCAAATGCTACGTTTATGAATGAGAAAAGCACCAAGCCATAAATAATTTTTTTTTTTAAATCCTAAATATTGAAACTTTATTCTTGGAAGAGATGATTTCCAAGTTCTAGTATTAATAAAAGTTGATAAAGCATGACGAAAACAGCATGAAATATTTATTTATTTATTTTTAAAATAAATGTTATGGCCAATGCGTTCTTCAACATTTTAGCTTCTCCAAAATATTTGTTTAGCAGTAGATGATGGAAAGCAACATTTCACAATGACTTTTTGTGCTGTTTTGGAAATTTGCATAAATCTTGTGGAACATTTCACTGGAAAAAACTGATGTAAACCATGAGGTTTTATCACTGCAGTTCAGGTAAAACCTGTTGAATTTTCTTTTATCGGCCCATGAATCATGAAAACATTTTTTTTTATAGTCAGTATCTTAGCTAACGCATGGAAAATAGTGATATAATTAAGCCCCATGTTGCTAAGATTCTATCACTGTCTTGTAAATGTTTAAGGGCTGGCAATATATAGCTCTTCATTTATTTACGCTTGCTGTTTAAAGAGTGACACTGTGTCCATTTCAGGTAATGACTTAAGGTTTACTTGCTGTTTTGTAAAAATAGAAGAGTGCAGCTGTGCTGGGAACTCATTGTTTCCTGGTTGTCTTTCCAAGGCAATCCATTTGGTATGATGAAATCATCTCAACAAGGAAGTGGGAGCATGTTAAATATGAAAAACAAATTTGGCACTAAATATATAATCTGTTCTAGTACATTACTAAAATAGTGCTGGATCTCAATTTTTTTTAAATAGAGAAGAATATCTTAAATGTCCATAAGCAGAGCTTTGGTACATCTACTGCACTGTGGTGCTTGAAAGCTTGTGTAGAACGGTCTATATATCTGCATAAATATGATCTACAACTTCATCAGATTTTCACAAAAGTTCTCAAGTTCTCACACCCTTTAAACAAATGAGACCAAATATTATACTTAATCATTTATTTACTGAGGAAAATTATCCAATATTACATATCGGTGAGTGGCAAAAATATGTGAACCTTTGCTTCCAGTATCTGGTGTGTATCCCATGTGCAGCGATAACTGCAATTAAACATTTCCAGTAACTGTTGATCGGTCCTGCACATCAGCTTGGATGAATTTTAGCCCATTCCTCAGTACAGAACAACTTAAACTCTGGGATGTTGGTGGATTTCCTCAATAAACTGCATGCTTCAGATCTTTCAAAAACATTTCTATTGGATTAAGGTCAGGATTTTGACTTGGCCAATTTTATTAAAACCCTATGATGGCATATGCAGAGGTTGAAATGTCATACAGGCATAGTCATGATTAGTATCAGTAATGCTGCATTACAGAATATAGGAAGTAAGGACAAAAGGATGCAAAAGAACAAATCAATTTGCTTAAAAACATGATTAGTGGCAGATAGATGACTCGGAAATAAATGTCTAATCATACTCAGGTATAAAATGTGACCCTGGCCAGGATAATGTGGTTACTGGAGATGAATGAATGAAACACAGACATTATTAGGATATAATGCATTAGCAAGAAATAAAGGATCACACGGTTTGTGCGATCAAGCACTTTATTACAAAATAATAAACAAACAGCATGCATAAAAATAGACAAAAGGTAGAATTTTCTCTTTGATTAAAGCAGGAATCCATCCATCTATCAATCCATTTTCTGTACCACTTATCCTTCATGGTCACAGGGAACCTGGAGCTTATCCTAGGGAGCGTGGGGCACAAGGTGGGGTACACCCTGGGCGGGATGCAAATCCATTACAGAGCACAATCACATACCCATTCAAACACCCTTTCATACACTACGGACATTTTGGACATATCAATGTCTTTAGACTGCGGGAGGAAACCGGAGTACCTGGAGGAAACCCCCGCAGCACGGGGAGAACATACGAACTCTGCACACAGAGGGCAGCGGCGGGAATTGAACCCCCAACACTGCCAGTGTGAGGCGAACCACTAAGCCACTGTGAGCCATAAAGAAGGAATATTAGACTTAAATTTCTGAAGGTCCAACTACATGCCATTCCTTGTTGGTAGCTTAATGTCTGGTTAAGCTACCAACATGACAGAAGAGTGACAACACACTTTTTAAAACTTAACAATGAACAGTTAGTTTATGGTTATAAATAAGTTTGCAGTGGTTATGTTTTGTTTTGTGTAGCTGTGTTTTATGTTACCACATTTGTCTAGCACCATGGGATCCATGAAATAAACACAGTCTTCTTTGTCCAGTAATCTTTTAAATATATGCTTTTGTCATCATTTTATTAATCAAACCAGAAAAGGCAGCTAAAATGTGTGTGTGTGTGTATATATACATACATACATATATATATATACATATATATACATACATATATATATACATATATATATATACATATATATATATATATATATATACTCACTGTCCACTTTATTAGGAACATCTGCCTCCCTTTGCAGATATCTAATCAGCCAAACATGTGACAAATGTACAGTGCATAAAATCATGTAGATACATTACATTACAACATTTGGCAGATGCCCTTAACCAGAGCGACTTACAATTAACTCATCTATACAAGTGAGCAGATGAGGACTAAGGGCTTTGCTCAAGGGCCCAACAGTGACAGCTTGGCAGTGCTGGGATTTGAAATCACAGCCTTCCAATCAAAAGTCCAACGTCTTAACCGCTGAACTACCCTGCATGATAGAGGTCAAGAGCTTCAGTTAATGTTCACATCAAACATCAGAATGGGGAAAAAACTGTGATCTCTGTGACTTTAACTATGGCATGGTTATTTGTGCTAGATGGGCTGGTTTGAGTATTTCCGAAATTGCTGATCTCCTGGGATTTTTACACACAACAGTCTCTAGAATTTACACAGAATGGTGTGGGGGAAACAAACAGACTGGAACCCCTTGTTGATGATCGAGATCAGATGAGAATGACCAGACAGGAAGTCTATAATAACTCAGATAATCACTCTTTATAACCGTGGTGAGCAGCAAAGCATCTCAGCATGCACATCAAACACATCACACCTTGAGGTGAATGAGCTACAACATTAAATTCCACTCCTGTCAGCCAAGAACAAGAATCTGAGGCATGATCAAAGTCACAGAGATCACTCTTTTTCTTAATTCTGATGTTTAATGTAATCATTACCCGAGGCTCTTGACCTGTATCTGCATGATTTTTTTGTATTGTGCTGTTGCCACATGATTGCAAGCAAAGTAAAATAATACAAATTGGTGAGGTTCAATGTAAAAAGTTAAATGAAAGGGGAAAATGTCTTTCTTACAGGCCTGGTGTGAGAAACCTCAGCACCCATTTTTATATATTGTTTGTCAGTGGACTGGTTCAGATGAGAAACTGAATACACTATTTTCCGTTCACAGAAGATCATGCTGTGATAAGCTAAGTATAGCCTGTTCAGCAGTTCATGTTATTTCTCCCACAATACATAATTCATTCTAAGCACAACAGTTTTTTCATGTCTCCATTTGTCCTTCAATTGACATCTCAGTTAGCTAGGGTGCTACAAAAGAACCATTCAGTCTCAAAACATCTGAATCAGCAACACTTCAATTTATAGGAGTAGATGTGGGTCCTGCAACAGAGGTAACAGGAAAGAAAAGAAAAGAAAGAAGGTAAAACATCACTGAACTGCAAAAATTTTTGAAAGTGTGTGTGTGGCTTCTAACTTTGACATGTCAGCACAACTCCCTTTACAGGAACAAGGAAAATTAGCAAGCCTCATGATGACTGCCCTTATGGTTCTGTGTGCTAAACCTATTCCTGTAAAGTTAGAGAATGATATTACAGAACAGGAAGATGCTGATAGACTGAGTGCACAAACAAGAGGAAGGTAATAAATCATTTCCAAAACCTCGATTTTTATACAAAGCTGCAGGAAAACACAGGGCATCGCAGCTTGCTGTGTATATGGCTGCATAGCCGTAGACCGGTCAGAGTGCCCATGCTGACACCTGTTCATCAGCGAAAGCTCCTACAATGGGCACATGAGCATCAGAACTGGATCATGGAGCAATGGAAGAAGGCGGCCTGGTCTTATGAATGACGTTTTCTTTTACATCATGTGACAGTGGGTGTGTGTGAGTCGCTTAAATGGGGAACAGATAGCATTAGGATGCACTATGGGAAGAAGGCAAGCCAGTGGAGGAAGTGTGATGCTCTGGGAAATGTTCTGCTCATAAACCTTGGGTCCTGGCATTCATGTGTATGTTACTTTGACACGTAAAACCTACCTAAACATTGTTACAGACCAAGTACACCCATTCATGGCAATGGTATTCCCTAATAGCAGTGGCCTCTTTCAGCAGGATAATACACCCTGGCACACTGCATAAATTGTTCAGAAATTGTTTGAGGATCATGACAAAGAGTTCAAGGTGTTCACTTGGCCACCAAATTCCCCAGATCTCAATCTGGCGAGCATCTGTGGTATGTTCTGGACAAACAAATCAGATCAATGGAAGCCCCACCTCACAATTGACAAGATCTGCTGCTAACGGCTTGGCGCCAGATACCACAACACACCTTCAGAGGTCTTGTGGAGGCCATGTCTCGACAGGTTAGAGCTGTTTTGGCAGCACAAGTAGGACCTACACAATAATAGACAGATGGCTTTAGATGTTAATACTGATCAATGTACGTCTATGCCCATTTCATAAAATACATTGGCCGTATAAGTTGAAGTACCAGAAATCTGAATCATGTCAGTGATTGCTACAGTACTCATCTTTGTGGAATCAAGATCAAAGATACATGCTGTGCTGTGTCTTGGCCATGATTTGATATTAGTCATAAAACCCATGGTAATATGTCTCTGTGTGTGTGTGTGTATGTGTGTGTGTGTGTGGGTGGGTGTGTGTAAGTGTGTTAATTGTCTGGTTGTGTGTGTTTTTGTGCGTGTGTGTGTGTGTGTGTGTGTGTGTGTGTGTGTGTGTGTGTGTGCAGGGTGGTCTCTTCTTCTTGTAAATAGCAACACTTAGTAGACCTCCTTAACTGAGTTTTCAGTATTTGACTTAGTAATCACCAGCCAGCTGCTGACAGCTGAGACACAGACAAAAGGATAAGTGATAAATGGTTAATCATGATCACGGGGGAGTACAGATACGTCATATGAATAAGAAGAACAACACTGATGCCAACACACTAACTTCTGCTAAAACATTTATAGGTTTCAAGTCCGTATAGCTAGACGTTTGTCCAGCACAATTGTTTAAGTGGAGGCATATAATAATAATAATAATAATAATAATAATAATAATAATAACAATAATAATAATAATAACAATAATAATAATAATAATAGTGGTTAGCACGTTTGCCTCGCACCTCCAGGATTAAGGGGTTGATTTCCACCACCACCCTGCATGTGTAGAGTTTGCAAGTTTTCCCTGTGCTTTGCGGGTTTCCTCTGGGTACTCCGGTTACCTCCCCCAGAACAAATACATGCGTTGTAGGCTGACTGGTATCTCTAAATTATCTGTAGTGTGTGAATGTGTGAGTGATTTTTCCCTGTGATGGGTTGGCACCCCATCCATGGTATCCCCCGCCTTGTGCCCCGAGTCCCCTGGGATAGACTCCAGGCTCCTTTGCAACCCTGCATAAGATAAGTGGTACAGAAAATGGATGTATGGACAATAATAATAACAAACATTTTACATATGAAATTAATGGAGTGCTTGTCCTCTAATCAGCTGACACTGTACATTGTTTTCAACTCTCGGACAGTAGACATTATCTGAGAGTACTCTTCGCCCAGACTATTTGCTATGAGAGAGGCCTAACGTCAGAAGACCAGCTGTGTTTAGAGGGTTGAGAAGCACAAAACACAGTTACATAATAAGTATGAACAAGCATGCTAAGAAGTGTCATTCATTTCCTGAAAGCCACTCATTACTGTCTTAGTAACACCTTGGAAAAATGTAATGATACTTATAGAGACACATATTGGCTATTTTTAGAGTAGTTGCTCCTGAAAACATATTGTAAACAAGAAAGGGGAACCGAAAAAGGGTGAGTGTTTTAGCAGAAACTGGACTAAAGAGAATCAGGTAGTTAACACTGAAAATCCAATATTCCATCTACCCACCACGGGAAAGTTTGACTCTTTTTTAGAGAGCCGAACAGGACTTTCCATGTCTGAGACGTAAGCACACCACAGTTACCCATAGAGCACAGACAACACTGACCAAGCACCACACACTTTCTACTTTGACAGCTGGGGTAATTCTGGCAGCTTGTGCTTTTGGCAAGGAGCGTGTCAAAATCTAAACATGGTGTGAAGGTGTGTAGGTGCACGTGTTTGGTGACCCTGTGTAATTTAGACTCTGAGATGCCAATTCTAAAATAGATATACACAGAAATATTTACCACAACCATGAGGCCAAATTACTGAATGCAATGAGTAAACTGCTTATCAAGCACGTAAGCAATGCAAACAGTGAGGTGTAGTATTTCCGAGACTTGCTGATTAACATTTATGTACTGTAAGTTAATCATTTGCATGGAACAAACGTGTGACATTCGGCATGGGAATAAGGAAGGCATGCTATCAGGATTATACAAAGCAGTTCACGTAAGCAGAGTTTGTCACAGGAACCAGCTGTGCTGCTTCAGGGAAGAACTACCTCTTTCTATCAGTTGGTTGATTCTCTGCTGTAACATATTATTAACTCATTATTAACGATGCTATACTATATGTAGAATTTAATGGATATTTGTTTTTTGTGGTTTTCATTCTTTAGAAAAAACAAGCTAAACCTTTCATATGCAAACATTTAACCTTTCTGCACCAGCCATGGCATTTGTAACAAAATGCAACAATAAAAATAAAATTTTAATAAAACCAACCAGGGCAACTTAATAGCAACTTTTAGCATTCCTACAGATTTTAATTTGTGACTCTCATTTGACATTTGCAGGTGACTGTAGCACATAAAGTTTTTATTTATTTATTTTTTTATTATTTATTTTTTTAAACAATGCACATCAATGATAGTTGATAATATAAATAAATGACATTTTTTGAATATGAACTGGTTTAGATAGATGATGGTCAAACAGAAATCAGTTCAAAAGTTTGTATCTCCCTTCCTGCTTTAGTTTGACTAGAAGCTTTTTAATTAGAAGACCATCTTGGCCAATTGGTAGAAATGTGGTGGCAAAAAGTCTATGAATTACCGTTATTAATGTGATTTTATAAAGTTTAACAATACCATAACGGTAATGCCGGTTGCTTGCTGGACTAGTGGCTAGCACGTGGCGCTCTCATCACCACAGCCTGGGTTTGATTCCTGGTCAGGGATCCGACCTCAGCCACTGAAGTGTTGCATGAGCCAGTGCCCTCTCGGTGCCACTCCCAAGCCTGGAAAATTGGGAGGGTTGTGTCAGGAAGGGCATCCGGTGTAAAACTTGTGCCAGAATCAATATGCGGATGGGTGATCTACTGTGGTAACCCTGAAAGGGGAGCAGCCAATTTATCCACTTAAAAAAGAAGCTGGAAAATAACTTAACAGTTGGCAAAAAACAACAACATTTGACCAGTTTGGCCGGCTCTGCCTGTGTTGTGGCAGCTGTAGCTGGTTTTGACCAAGCTGGATTTTTCAGCAGTCCTGTATGTGATAATATCATATAACATCTAATAAAATGTTTTTGGCTGTTTTCTCTCCAGTGTCTTTCCTACCCTGTGAACAACTGACTATGTCAGATTCTTCAGCTGAGGTGTTGTGCTAAAACCCTTATTCATTTTTAAAGTTTATTTGTGTGGAGTTTGCATGTTCTGCTCGTGCTGCGGGAGTTTCCTCCGGGTACTCCGGGTTCCTCCTCTTCCAGTCCAAAGACACGCATGGTAGTGTATGAATGGGTGTGTGAGTGTGTATGTGATTGTGCCCTGCAGTGGACTGGCACCCTGTCCAGGGTGTACCCCGCCTTGTGCCCGATGCTCCCTGGGATAGGCTCCAGGTTCCCCGTGACCCTGAAAAGGAGTAAGTGGTAGAAGATGGATGGATGGTTATTTATTTACTTATTTCCAGTTTGCCGTTTTGGATTACTGTCTTGTTGCAGGACAAATCCACGTTTCATTGTTAACTTCTCGGAATCCTGTTTTTGTTGAGTTATTAAAATAATTTGATTTAGGGCTACATTTTCATATATATATATATATATATATATATATATATATATATATATATATATATATATATATATATATATATGATTAGAAATATAAACAAAGTTGTATATATATATATTTATACAACTTTGTTTATATTTCTAATTTGTATTAGCAACTACACTGGTTTGTGATTATCCATCCAACGCGTTTCCATGTTACCAAGGCAGCGCGTGTTTATTTTTTGGTTCAGAAAAAATAATCGCGCATATAAACTTCCTGTAAAAGGGCTGCCTTCTCATAGGAGGAACGAGACAGAGTAGGACAGAGAGAGAGAGAGAGAGGGAGGGAGAGAGAGAGAGAGAGAGAGAGAGAAGGAGGGAGGAGGACGAGCGCCCGCAAATACCAGGAATTGCGCATTAAGAGAACTTACTGACAGTCTGAATTTACAGGAACTCGCGGGCCGGGCCGTGTACACAGAGGGCGGGGCGTGTGCACAAGGGGCGGGGCTTCACACTCGAGTGTATATATATAGAGATCCACCGGCGCTTCAGCTTACTACAACAGCAGGTTTAAAAGAACTTCGCTTCTGTTCACGGACAAAATTCACAGTTACAAAGGATTTTACTGAGCGGTCCGGTCAGCCTGTGGACTGCTACAGACTTCACGCACTCTGGATATAATTCAATACTAAGGACCATTACAGGTAAGATTTAGTCGGAATTGAATTCATTTATTTCGGAAATCTATCTAACAGAGCATATGTCTGTATGACCTGAAGTAGCGGTGAAGTCTTCACAAACTGTCGAGTTCTCGAGAAGTGTGTTTTTGAAACATAATAATGCTAAATATTTCAAATAATTAACTGTTTAAGTCACATACAGCCATGATGAACGGTCATGTTTACAGATTATTGTACTGGAGACACCTATTAAAAATAACCTTAGGTTATATTCCTAACTGATTCCCTTCTTAAACATTGACCCCATGATTATTATTATTATTATGTTACTTTGATCCTCATTTATCAATGTAATAGTAGTAGTGTCTCTTATCCACCAGACCTCTCCATCTAAGAGTACCAACTTTACTGTTGTCTTGATTAGTCTGTTATTCCCTGTTACCAAAATATCCATAAAATGCTGTCTGTCCTCTTACTTACTGTATGGTTGTAACACATCTCCTCCTCCTTCTCCGTAGGTACCTCTCCATCATTTATTCCAGATTATATGTGTGTATAGCAACATGGTCACACACAGCAAGTTTGACACGGCAATGAGCAGCTGCGCCATCACCCCTCACTGCTACAAGACATTCAGCTCCAAGCTGCAGTACCAGCTGGTGCAGCAGGCATGGTGTCGACTCCAGCAGAGTGGCTTCTACTGGGCCTCGATTAGCGGAAAGGAGGCAGGTATTATGTTGGCACAAGAGCCGAGTGGCACTTTCCTGATCCGTGACAGCGCAGACCGGCGACACTTGTTCACGCTGAGCGTCAAGACATCATCGGGCACCAAGAATGTCCGCGTGCAGTGTGACAACCGCTCTTTTTTCCTGCAGACAGATCCAGAGGGTGAGCGGACAGCACCGCGGTTTGACTGTGTGCTCAAGCTTGTGCACCACTATATGAACTCACCGAAACAGCCCAAGGACAACTCGCGAAGTGCATGCTACATCTTCTCAGGAGGGGAGAAGGTTCCTCTGGAACTGTGCAGACCCTACTCCTGCAACATGTCCTCGCTGCAGCACCTGTGCAGAAAGACCGTCAATGGCCACATGGATATCTTGGCCAAGAGGGATGAGCTGCCTCAGCCTCTAAAGGACTTTCTGCAGGAGTATGATGCTCCAATTTAAACCACAAGTACAAGTGACGTGATGTAGTCGCACTGATTATCAAGGATTTGAGTAGAGCAGCTAAGAGAATGGAAACGAGGGAATGGAATGGCCAGCATGGTGTGGGCTCACTGCCATCAAGCACATGGGAGAAGATCAAGAAGATCGAGAATGACTGAAGTGATGAATGTAAACAAGCTAGGCGTAGATGGACTAGGTCAACAGGAGACTGAACTCGGAAAGGTGAAACTCTGCAAACTCATCTAACTTCTGGGAGCAGAGATTTGGTGTGTAACTTGGTTTGACTTTGGATTAGTCAACAAAAACCAAGAGTGCTGCTATTTGTCATGTTGGGAGAGACGGACCCCCGACCTCCCGCAGACACTCTTATTTGCACAATAAATTAACATCAAGACAATGGTCCACTGTTTAATACTTTCAGCAACTGCAAGCCAGGAGAGAAGTTTGAGAAATCACAAAACAATCACAAAAATGAAATGTTTCTACTGGTTTAGATCAAAACCTGTATGCAGAAATAGGCAATTAAATGAAAGAGGAAAAAAATCACTGTAATGAGGTTTTTATTTTTTTTTTTAAGTTACTTCATTGAGTAATCTTTGTACAGAGTGTATTTTGTAGAACGTGAGAAGGCAGTAGCAGAATGTGCTTGCTTATGAATGTATTTAGATGGAGAAACTTAACCGTTTTAAATGGGCCAATGTCCACACTTGTATTATTCTTGTACTTGTTTACATTGTTTACATGTGTGAAGATTTAAAAAAAAAAATCTGCTGTTGTTTTAATGCCATGTTTCTTAATGTGACTCCATATTAATGCTTGAAAAAAAATGCATTGACACAGCGACAAAAGTAAGCAGACTGAAATTACTTTGCACATATTTATATTTCTAAGCAATTTCAGTAAGTTATATTAAAAAGCACTATTTTTCTACAAATTGATTCCTTCTGTTTTTTTGTGGTGACTCCTTCAGCTTCACAAATGATACTATTGGTGCTAACAATGAATGTAAGTTAGATTAAGCAAATAAAATTTGATTATTATTATTATTATTATTATTATTATTATTATTATTATTATTATTACTACTATTAATACTATATGGAGTTCAATTTTTAAGATATCCAAGTAATGTTGTCTCTCACACACATTGACACAGGAACATATTTGAGTAATTATTTAGACTTCTGATCTCAAAGCAACCCATCCTGTCAGGATGAATCAGAGTGTTGATTCAGAGATATTCACTCCTAAAAGTGGGAATTTGCCCCCCCTCCCATTTCCAGTAAGACTTTAACTAGAATGAGTAAGACTCTCTTTGTCCACACAAGATTATCATCGCTGTATCATACAATAATATGAATTTTTAAATCACACTGAAAAATACATCATTGAATAGTAGAAAATAAACAATGAGTTTATACCTCATGACTTACTTAGTTTGCACCTGTGTGACTGCTGATGCATGGGATGTGTCATAAAACAGTATAATTAACTATGACAGCATTTGGCATTCTTGCTATCATCAATAACATTTAAAGGATACTGTTAGTTATTATTTTTCACTTTTATAATACTTGTTGCTATACCTTTGTATTTAATTAAATGCTTAAATATGACCTACACTTCTACTTTCCCACTCTTCAACCTGTTGTCAATGACTAAAAGAGGCTTGTCTAGGGCCACACCCCACAATCAGAGCCCTAAAAATGTCTCACAGGCTGACATAGCACACACCCATTGCCTACTTGTATAGTGTATACAGTACACACATAATGATTTCAAATTAAGAGAGCTGGGAAGGGGTGTGTTCTAGAAAGGATTAGTGCTACTGCCGTTGTGTGCTTGTTAGCCTTAGGCGGGTGTTCCTCGTCTCTGTGTTGAAGTGGTTTGTATGAGGAGGTCTGGCGTGTCTGCTGGGAAACCAGTTAAGGCTTACTCTGACAGTCAAAGCTGCTTTGTGGTTTACACAATATGAATAGAATATAGCTGCCATTTCCCCCACTCACTCATGGCCTGGGACTGTAAGTGGCTAAGAGCCCTTACATCTGTATTTTAGAAGATGTATGCAGTCT